>WHYT01017771.1:742598-823366 GCA_009806455.1 Tetrax tetrax
TTTTTTTTTTTTTTTTTTTTTTTTTTTCTTCTTTTCTTTCCTCTTTCTTCACTTCTGTTTTTCTTAAGTTCTTAGAACAGTTGAACATTTTGGATTTTCACCCACTTTGTCAGGCCTAGCTCATAAAAGCTTTCCCCCAGAAGTATAGCTAACACAATTATCTCCCTTAATTTTTGCATTAGTCATAGAACACTAATTAGGAAAAGTCTTCTAGGGTCAGTCTTTTGTTCCATGCAAGTCAACAGTTTGGGACGGGGATAGTAGGAGCTTGCACGCAAGCTGTAACTAAATTGAGTATGTATAAGTGCTCTCATTACAGATGAGCTAATTGTCTTTCCCTGGGGGAGTAGCTGAGAAATTGGCAAACTTTCACTAAAAAATGTTTCTCATAAGTTGCCAACTTGCTTAGTGTTCTCCTGTTCAGCAGACTTCAGAAGCACCAGCAGCTCTTGTATCAAGGGCCAGTTTCTGAGAAGCTGGAGCCTGCTTCCACTACAGCAGTGGGCATAGAGAGGCCTATTCCTCTGGAGAAGGAGGGGTTTATATCTTGGGAAGGCAGAGAGAAGAAGGTCTTCCAGCTGTAGTGGAATTGCCTTTCTTGAAAAAAGGTGGTGTGACTGTAGGGCTTGGTCTGGTTGCAGAAATATCAAAAGCAGCCTGTAGTACTTTGTCAGTAGTTCTCTGGTATGTGTCAGCTACTAGATCCAGAGCTGGTTTTAATAGGGCTCCAAACGAAGGGGCATCAGGTTAAATTTTACAATAAAACAAACTCTGTCTGGAGTGAAGAAAGGAGGGACCAAGAGCTGAAGGCTGTCTTCAGAAAAATAAATTGTAGAATTACCACTTCATTTTCATAAAATGCCTTTTTTCATCTTTGTATAAAGTCAAGTAGATGCTATGGTATTAGTTATACTTGTGCTTTCAAGCTAATGCCTGCAAATAATGTACTTAATCCTGCTTTCCTGGCTTTCTCCCACTACAACCAAACTAAAAAAAACCAAACCAAACCAAAAAAAAACAACATAAAAAAACCAACTAAGGTAATCAAACACTTCAGTAAATTTTCTGTACTTGTCTGATTTTAGGAGCAAAAATCCTATATTTTATAATAATCTGATTTCAGGAATGCCATATTTCGGCTTTCTATGTGGTCTACTGGCACAGTGGTACGCAGGCCCTGTTGAACAGGTGATGCTCAGGTAGTCCCTCAGGAGCGGTAGAGCACTTGTGGGATCCATGGGGTGAGATGGATTGGTGCGGTTTCAGCAGCCAGGGCAGAACTTGCCCAGTGAGGCTGCAGTCCATGTGGACCTTAGGCTTTGCAATCTGGAAGCTTGTCCTGAAAACCCTAGGAGCTATTTGTAATTCAGTGGTGTTGGTTATTCAGCTACTCTTATTTAAAAAAAAACAAAAAACAAAACAAAAAAAAAAAACCCAACCAACTAATCAAACAAGAAATCAAAACAACAAAACAAAAACCACAAAAGGCAAATGAGATTAAAGTTGACTTGTTCAGCAAGTTTACAATTGAACAAATTCATAAGGGGTCAGTAATGTGTTATACACGTGCTTTTCATGTCACAAGTCCAGTGTTAATTGCCTGGCCCAAACTATTTAAAAACTCTCACTACCTGGCCTGTTCATCATATCAGTCTCTCAGATTGATTCTCACCCGCTTATGTCTTCCCAGAGTGCTCATTTATTGCTTCCCTGATTGCATTTTTTGTTTTACTGAGACTTAATTTCTACTGAGTCTTGTAAAATAGAGCCACAGGAGAGATGAAGCACAATTTGTAATGTAAAAATCTAAAATAGAAACCTGGAAAATCTTATTTCTTAGTCTAAACTCAGCTTTATACAATGCATATTTATACTTTACAGGAAGTAATTTGGCTTTTTGCTGGATCCAGAGCAATCTTTTTTTTTTTTTTTTTTTTTTTAATAAATAGCTATTTGAAAGTACGCGTGAACTTGTGGTAGACATAAGCTTGACCTATAAGTCCGGCCTGAAAGACATTTGGTATGTGGAATTCATTTTCATACAGCAAAATTCCTTTTACTTGCAATGAGTTCAAATAACCATTGCAAGAGAAATGCAAGCAGTACCCACCATGCTTGCTCTCTGACAGAAGGCTAGGACCACCGCTTGGTCTAGCGTGACTGAAAACCTCATGACAGTAGCAGATCCAAAACATAGTGCCAGTTCTCTTGCAAGCATGTACAAAGGAAATGCTGAGGCTTTGAGCTGATGTTGCTCTTTGAATGATGATGGCTTTGAGACATCTGCAAATAGAAATTTGCTCCTAGAAATTTGTTGAGAGCAGGTTGGAATTGTCGCTTAATGACTTCTGTCATTTATTAGCTCCCTAAGACTGAGCTTACCTGTCGTAATTTTCCAAAGCTCGATCTGTCCTGCTCACTAGATGTGCAAACTTCTGTGACCCTTTCTAGAGGAAGAGTCAATATTCCTAAGTCAATTTAAGGAGTTGGTTTCTTTCCTGTTGCTTCACAAGTTCCTGCATCTCATTCCCACTATTTTTGTCCTCCTGGAATTACATCTTCAGCTCCCACTCACTTGCATGTTTTCCACTGTCATTGCTTATTTGCCAGATGGGAGACATATTTAGTCCTTATGGTCTAGTAGCATTGGGTATCATCAAAATCTATGTAAATAAGCTATTGTTCTGAAAGTAGATGCTCTTCCACAGCCCAAGTCCATCTCAGAAAGTGCAGGAGGCAGCCAAAGGAACAAACCACTACCCACAGCGTCAGCCCCTTGTTGTGTGATGGTGTCACCCTCTGTGACAGGCAGGAGCCAGCATGCCTTCTCTGGGAAATACAGGCAGGTGATACAGCCCAGTTAGAACTGGGAATGCATGGTGCTTGTGAACCATAAGTAGTAAAACCAGGACTGGATGTAGCCTCCTTGTTGATGTGATCTCTGCAGCAGGGAGCTTGCTGTGCTGGTCAATGCCAGTAAGAGGATGGGTGCCCTCCTACTTCTGTATGTTCCCTTTCCTTTTCCTCCTGTAAATCCCCTGCTGCACTTGCAGCTGAGTCTGGGGAGTGAGTTGTTGAAGTATGGTTATTAATTAAGAGTGAGGTAGCCATTCTAGATCAGATATGCACAGCTCTCTGTAATCCTTAACATTTGTTGTGTTCTCTATTAGCTTTCACAATGACACTTGGCATTTTCTTAATTGTCAAAGATGTTTTAAATTGATCTTTCTAAACTGATTTTCTCTCTTGTCACATCCGCCACTTCATGTCAGGCTTCAAACATTTCTGTTCTGGCTCAACCTCAGCATCTCTACAGTATTTGATATGTTTTCTCTAGGAAACATCTGCCAGATTCCAGAATAATTTCCTGTTATTTCTAAATGCTAAGGTTAATACTGGATGTGACTGGTTTTATTACTGGCCTCATTATTGTAGCCATCCCTTAGAGCCTCCATTTTCTTTTTCCCTAACCTTTGGTTATTTACACTAGTGAAAATACATCTCATTCTTATAGTGTTGAATTAACAGTGCAAATATCATTTCTGATTCTTTTAGGCATTGTCTGTCTATTTTGCTGTTCAGTAAGGACTGATTCCCTAGCTCCCACCTCCCTTTCATCTTGAATGGTACTTTTCTCATCACCATTATCAGAACTTTAATTATAAAGTACCACTTGCTATGACTCTAAGTGACAGAACCTGGTCTTAAGTAATACTTTTTGTCTGTTATCTTTTCCTTTTTTTTTTTTTATATCGCTCTACTTCTGACTGTCTTCAGAGAGATTATATTTCAAGGAAATTCACATTGAGTTATAGTTTGATCAGTATTCCAAATTTCAGTTATTAGAGTGTAAGCAGAGTATATTTGAGGACCGCATTCATCAAATAGGCTGTGCATACCCATGCTGGAGAGGACAGGGAGACAACAATCAGAGTATTCATTTGTTACTCAAAGGTGGCAAAAATAATCTTTAATATTCTTCCCTGATGTATATTTTCTCCTGATTATTTTGACTGGAGAAAACAGTTTGTTGTACACAAGAATTTCCTAAGCCTATTTTCATCAGTTTCAGGAGATTAATGATAAAATGACACAAGCTTTGGAAAAAAAAATGCTAATCATGTGAATATCACCTTGTTTTGAATTAAATAAGGTTTATATTACAACACAGAACCTAGTTGAAAAAGCTGTACTTACATTGCGTTTCAACTTCTGATGATTAAAGAAGGCAAGAAATAGAAAAAGGAAAATGCCCATTGTTCTTTGTTGTACAGGTTAGTTTTAGTAGCCAGTGGTTGACATCTTAAGCACTTTGAGATAACAAAGTACTAGTGAAATTGTAGGTTTGGGTAAACAATTTTTTCTATGTATGTGAAACACTCTAAACTGCAAAACTGCATGCAAATAAGCATTCTTATTTCTAGAGGTTTTTTTCCTTTTTTTTTTTTAGATTTTTCTTTTTTTTTTTTTCCTCAAAAAAAAATGTCACCTTTGTTCACTTTTCAGTTGATCTTCAGATCAGTTAGCAGCCAAAATGACAGCTAGGCTGGAAATTCTGTGATCTGCTGCACTGCTTCCACTCTGCAGTATGTAACCATTGAGGGAACAATAACATGTCACATACTGATGTCAAATGAAATTCCTTTAGAATTAGTGAGAACTTAGCCTTTGTAAGGACCGATTCAGACATTTGGATAGTTGAAATGTAAGTGTATATGAGACTTTATACATAGTTGCTTAAGAGGTACAAGCAATAACAACTTAATTACTTATGATTTCTACAGCTTTATAAGAATATTTAAATCAAACCACCAGTTGTGCTGGGAATGCAATTATATCTAAGTAATAGCTGCTGTTTTACATTAACCTTTGCTTCCAATCAACATATTTTAAAACTGATGTATGACAAGAGTGTAAATTTAGTGGGAGTGTTGTCCCAAATCCGGTTTCCTTTACCCCATGGGCACTACATCAGTCTTACACACAGAGCAGAGGTATTTATTTATTTCATTTCTGCATGGAGATGTGTGCTAGGGGTAAATCTACAAAGCTAGCACACCTGGTTACAATAGCATTACATATTTATACAATTCAGAGTAACAGTTCTGCCTTTCAGTCACACCTACGTAACTACAATTGGTTGGTTATTTTCTTACATTAGTTTAAAGATACAGTACTTCTTAAATTTACTATGCGTGCTCAGTGAGTAGGGATCTTTATGTGAGGAGGGGGCAATTTTAGCATTAGAGGTGTAGTTTTTATATTGTAATGAGAGAGTTCCCTTTAAGGACACTAATTAGTGGAATTTTATTGACCATTCACAACTTTTATCAATGTTATGCACCTGCAAGGATATACACATCCTTAGATTAATAACTGTTTTCATGATCTGGATCCCTTCTTTTCTGTTTGGGCTTCTTTAGCAGGTCTGCTCTCCTTGAGCTTATCTTGGAGTTTCTTTGTTCTGCCAGATTTACGGTGTCATCCTGCACATGTCTGCTGTGTTACTCTTTGCTTGTCTTGGTTCTCCCTTTCCCACCCAGATCCTTCCTTACTTCATGCTCCTTTAACAATCATTGAGCTTTTGTCATTTTCTGTGGCAAGATGTTTCTTTTTTTTTATCAGTCTCCCAGTTTCTCTTCAAGGGTATAGTCATTAGCAGGGTATGCATTGTTTGTACAAAGTGACTTGGCTTCCTCAAGTAAGATCACAAAATATTCATTGTCCTTAACTAATGGAATATTTCGTAAAAACTCATTCATGGAAATTTCATTAAAATTTCATTTATGGATATTAGGACTATCCTATAATCAATGGCAAACAACAACAAAAAAAAATCCACTTGTTTGAAGATTTTATTTTTTGAAAAAATAAAAAAAAAAGGGTAAAAAATTTAAATACCTATAGTAATGCAAATTCTATTCATTTATTTGCTTACAAATTATTTACTAGTTCTGTTTTCTGATCTGCACGCACCTGTTGTAAATAGCTTTAAAATACCATTTATAATGGAATTTTTGTAACTTCTGTTTGCATTAATTTTACCTGGGAGCTTCAGTATAATTGCTTGACAGATGTTAGTACTGTCCATTTGGCTGGGCTTATATTTAATCTCCATATTTGCCCCATCTTCCTTGAAGGTTCCTCCTTTTTTTCTTTTTCATTTTTCTCAGAGAAACAAAATGAAAGGGCTTGGCAGGGCAATTCAGCCTGACACTGTGAGCCATTGCGTGAGTCATTAGAAGAGACTGGAAGATATGCTCATTCTTGCCAGCAATTCAGCTTTTCTACAGGGTTCTTGTTCAGAAGTAATAGACAACCTTTCCATTGCAATCCCTCTCTCATACCTGACTTCAGCGTTAGTGCCAAAGTGATGAACTTTCCCACCATAAATACAGCAGCAAAAGTAAATTATTTTGAACATTTCTAAGAAGATTTTCTTTAATCTGTTCTGCTGTCTGCTTGATGATTTATTAATAAATGCATTATTTTTATGGAAGAAAAAATATGTGGTTTATCATGGGGCAAACACAGTGAAGCAAACAATTTAAGGTAACTAATAGTGTGGTAAGTTTATTCATGCTATTTCTTATTGAGTTCCCTGTGGGCAGGACAACCACGAAACAATACATGAGCAATAATTGTCCAGATATTTTCTAATACAGATTCCATTTCTTCTTGGCTCTACCTTCCATTGCAGTTATGCACTACACAAATCTCTCTGCAATTAGCCCTGGTTTATAGTTTGAAAGACGTAACAAGCAATTTGGGTTTATGATTTCTCCATTTGCTTGAAATAGAATTGAAACTGTGGTAAGCTAGCCTCAAATTTAAGCTTTCCAAAAATTCAAACCAGGAGACTCTAATTTTCAGAAAATCTTTTATTTTAGACAGAATCCCAAGTGTCTTTCTCCCACTGCTATGCCTTTAGCCATTACAGTGAAACAAAAATGTATAGGAGATCTAAAACCAAACAAAAACTAGCACAAAAACTTTAAGTCAAATTGATATTTCTTGGCATTGTGGAAAATCTGTGAGCTGGTAAAAATGGTGTCCTGGTCTTTAGAGTACCAAAGAGTGAGGAGTAGTATGACATTTTCTACAAAACAGATGAATGTGTTTCCTTTATTGAGGTTCTGTTTTCAAAGGATGTTGAAACTGAAACTTCTAGTTAGGTGATGCCCAGAGGGAAGAGTTTTTTCTGTTAAATTTTAGGCAAGTTAGCAAAACCAAATGCACCATCCACACTGTCAGGATAAGTATATGTCCTAGATATAGGTGTCTAAGATGTTGCCTGGGATTATTCCTCCACTGAGGCAGGCAGACTGTGGTCAGTTTTGTTATCTTTTACTGGTATTTATGGAATCACCTTTGATTTAGTCACATTACTTGGCCTCTGACAAACCCAACAATTATTTTTATCTAGTTCTGTAAACATGATTTCTAAAGCAGGTTTTTGCATGACATCACCTCTCTGAGCATGATCACCCGTGGACACCTTGTGGTCTATGTGTGGGAAGCCTGGGTCTGAGAATCCAACAGACACATGTTCCCCAGAGGACAATTGAGCTGCCTCTGAGCCCACATTTGGAAGCTCGTTTGCTGCATGATCTATCAGCTTGGTCTCAAAAACAACTATGTGCTGGTACCCAGCCATCTGAGTAGACATACCTAATGCAATTTATTTTGAATCACAACCCTGAGATTGTTCTATGGATCGATTTCTCAGAATATTAGATGCTGACATGAATCCAAATAGCTGGATATAAAGGTCTGTGGTACAGATGTTATTGCTTCCAACCATTATAAACAGTCTGTTTTACTACTTTTTTTTGAGGGGGAAACAAAGCCCCCATTCAATCAAGGAGAGAGAGGTGTTGGCCAGTTCCAATAAATGTTAATAGATTTTTACCATTTGCAGTTTTACTAGAGCAAATTGACACAACTTTCCTGCCAATTCATGATCACTCCTTTTTTTTTTTTTTATGAAAAACAGATGAGCAAATATAGTGTGTGTGTGTGTATGTGTGTGACAGTGAGAAACAGGTTTTACTCCAACATTTTTCCTGAAGTTTTGAGCCTTATAACCTGCTTAGTAAGCTACATGCTTGACTGAAAAGGAAATCGTGTGTTCAGTCAATGTCAGGCCAGTGTCAACATGATGTTCATGTTAGTGCAGATTTAGATGCAGAAATCAAACATTGGTTTGGTGAAGCAGACGTGATTGCTTAGAGATACTGCCAACCATAGGAACTTATGCAACTTGTCATTAGGTGAATGGCAGTAGATATCTACACCAGTGAGCTGTAAGACAGCCAAGATCTAGATGTACTAATATGCCTTCTTTTTTTTTCGGTAATTTAACTGAGAACCAGGAAAGAGGGAGAATGTAAAGTAGGATGAAACAATTCCTCCTTCACCTTCAGAAAGAAATGCTGTACTAGGAAAGTCCAACTATATTGATTCCCTAGTGAGATAAACCACTTTCTTTTTCTACTGAAACTAGCGTAAAAAAGATGGAGGTACTGACAATAAGCTACTACTAGAGTTGCTTGTTTTCCTTTTACGATTAAGCTGCAGGAAAAGCCGTTTGATGTTAAAGATGTGCAGTAACAAGAACATACAAAGAGACTAGATCTGACTAAAGTTCTGTATAACTACTGTTCTTTCAGTAGTGGCAAACAGTGAATGACCAGGGAAAGGTATAACAAGTTAAGCACATGGAACTATTTCTGCACTACACCTTCTCAGTGTCTGCTAATCGGAGGCTCAAGGGCAGAGGTTGAAGTCTACTTTTACTTCTGATTCTGATAGCACTTTCACCTTTTGCTAGGGGTTAGTTTTCTTCCTCAGTAATTTTTTAGATTTGTCCTCCAATATCCAAGTAGTGGCTACCTCATGGAAGGTACTTTTGTAGTTTTGTAATATTTCTTTTTTATCTGTTTGGCTCAAGGCCTAATTTTCCTCAATCTTTCCTACATTGTTGGTTATTGCTGAAATATGCTGATATTATGTAAGGTATTGGCAAGTATATTACTTCTTGCTTTACCACATTTTCCAGTTTGTTAAACACTGATTTCCATCTGTATGTTTGTATCAAATTTTGTTTCTGTAAAAACGTAGTTAAAAACATTTCATTGAAAAACTTGATGTTTCATTCCTCCTTGATGAAGTTTCTTTCTTGTAAGGGAAAAAACAATAATTATTCATCTTGAAAAGGATTTACTCCTCAGATTATATTCTTCAGATCAGTCTTTGCTGCACACTGGCAGATTTTATTTTTTAAGACCAGAAGAAATCATTATTGACACTAAGTCTTAATTCTTGTGTAGTGCAGGCCGCGTTGTTTCAGTGAGTAGCTCCTTCAGCAAGACCTCTGACATGTCTCTCAGAATGACACCTCATTTTAATTAGGTGCTAAAAATAAAGCTAGCAGATTGATCAAAGAAAGTACCACTCTGGCCATTCATTTGGCAAGTTATTATCTAAGTTCAAGTCATTAGTCCCAGTAATCATCTCACAATGAAGTCAGTGACAAAATTCTAGATAAAGTAAATAGCCAATATGGAGGCTGTTTTTTCCAAGTCAAATTTAGAGGAAATAAAAAGAGATTCACTTGTCCATTTGATGTGGCAATGTGTAGTTTGGAATGGTTATTATTCTCACTTTAAACTGTGGCAATAGGTTTCTACTGTTGTAGTTTAGAATCATACAACATTACGCTGTTGAAATGTGCCATGTGTGAGTATGGGGCTGTTGCTGAGGTTTTTGCCTTGTTGCAAATTTGCCTCCTAAAATAGCTTTCAAATATCTAATGAGGAAATAAACCCAAAATATATAAAACTTAATTAAAAAAAAAAAAGTAATTTCAAGTAAAAATTCTTTTGAATACCTCAACAGACTTCTGAAACAATAATACCTGTGTATTGGCAAGTAATGTAGTACATTAAGAGAGGATTTGAGGAGTGAAATAGTGGCTGAGGAACTGATGTTCAAATTATGTTTATTTCTTCTGAGTTTACCTCAGACTAGCTCTATTCAGTTCCCCGAACAGCCATTAGCAGCTGAACAGAGCATATATTCCAGTTTTGTTTCTCTTGAAAGAATTTTAGTTTTCATACTCTGACACCAGTCTGAAAATAGGGGAAATCAGTGAACTATTGAAAACCACATTCCAGAATGTCAGGGTTTAACCCCAACTGGCAACTAAGCACCACACAGGCACTCACTCACTCCGCCTTGGTGGGACAGAGGATAGAATTGGGTGAGTAAAACTGAGAAAACTCATGGAATGAGATAAGAACAGTTTAATAGGTAAAGCAAAAACTGCACATGCAACAAAGCAAAATAAGGAAATCATTCATTACTTCCCAGTGGCAGGCAGATGTTCAGCCATCTTCAGGAAAGCAGGGCTTCATCACACTTAACGGTTACTTGGGAAGACAAATGATGTCACTTCGAACGTCTCCCTGTTCTTCTTCTTCCCTCAGCTTTATATGCTGAGCATGACATCATATGGTATGGAATATCCCTTGTCCCAGCCATATCTCCTCCCACCTTGTGCACCCCCAGCCCACTCACTGATGTGGTGGTGTGAGAGGCAGAAGAGGCCTTGACTCTGTGTAAGCACTGCTCTGCAGTGACTAAAACATCCATGTATTGTCAACACTGTTTCCAGCACAAATGCAAAACATAGCCCCATACTAGCCACTATGAAGAAAATTAAATCTACCCCACCAAAACCAACATACAGAACCAAACTAAAAATAGATACAGTCAATTTCAGCATTTCTGTTACTGGACTTTTCCATAAGAGATAACATTGCTGCTGAGTTGAACTTGTTCTTCTATCAAACTCATTATTGTAGCAGCTGGTTGCTTGCAGCCAAGAATGAGTTTGGAGTCCTGACTTAAGTTCTTCATGTCAGCCTAAACAGGACTGGTGCCATTTGAATTTCCTGAATTGTTTTGGCTGAGTATTTGAAAATCAAATCTAAATCTGCATGTATTTTCAGCAGTGCTCATCAATAAAGCCTTTGAAATGAGAAACTAGTGGGTAGTTTTCCTGATGATTCATGAGGCTGATAACTCTATCACTCTTCCTTCTTGACAGCAATAAAACAATGTGACTTAGCAGAAACATAAGTTAGCCTTTTCAGACAGCCTCCCCAGCCTAGGCTGCAATCTGAACCACAACATTAGCATTGCAGAATGACAATTCCTCACCACCACCCCACCTGAGACTTCTTGCCCACTCATTGCAGATACGAAACAAGCAGTCACAGGCATAACATTATGATTTGCAGTTGGGGCTGGGCAAAAGTTTTTGTAAATAATAAATCTTTAGTCCTCCTAAAGCTCTGCAATCATTTATGTTTAATACAGCAGCACTATCAGCTGTGGAAGAGAAAATGTCATGATGATATGTCCAGTAGATAATGGACTAGAAACCTTATTTAAATTCTCTCTGCACCCCAGTAGGAATGTGGATCTTAATTTTCCAGCTACCAGGCTAGAAGGTGCACAGAGAAAGCTCTGACAATTTGCTATGGACTCTGTCTTATTTGCTCTGAAGCAGCATTCCCAGGAGCAAGGATGTGAACTGAGGTACTTTTGGCTTCAAGGGACGTGCCGTAACCATGAGGTTAGAGTGTTGCTTTCTTGCTCTCTTGTGCTATTTAAGTCTTTTAGAAAAAGTAGAATGGCCCCAGTAGGGTAGGGTAGATGAGTACATTTTGGGATGTTCAGAATCACCTCAAAATACTATCTAACTATTCCTGAACACTCTTCAGAATACCCATCGAACCTGAACATTCAGCAGGAAGGGAAAAGCAGTCCCAGTCTGTTGGTGTGATCTGAGCCTCGAGTGTGTTTGCACTTGAAACCTTAACTAAGAGCTGAGCTTCCTTTCACAAGAAATTTGGGGGAGGTTTCCCTCAATCAAGAGGTTATTTTAAGGGACTGTTGCTAATGTTGGGGGGGTTTGTACCCTAGAGCGAAAACTGTTCCTAATTTAAAAGGATTATCCTATATTTTATTAATTTCTAGCACGAATAAAGCTGAATCGGTTAATCAGAGCTCCACAGAATATTGTGTCAGTGTAGATCAATCTTCTTTTCAGCATAGCAGCCATTTTAAAACCTGCAGCTTTAAGAAAAACTAATCACAGAAAAATCTCTTTGTGGTTTAAGAAGACAATGTAAAGGCTCTGACTGAAGTGTAATTTAGAGATGCCACTTCATGTTTCAGATTTTGACTATTAAAAATGAATATTCTTTAACGATCTATCTCCACATTTGTAGTTCAATAAGAAAATACTACACAAAGAAAAAGTCTTCTGGGCAATTTAGTGAATGACTATGTAAACAAGCTATACTCCCCACGTGTATACTATTATGTTTTATTAGAAAGGTTTAGGTTATATTATACATACTTTCTAGCCACTGCTCTCTGGAAGACCTCAATGTTTATGAGTGCAGACCTTCCCAGAGCAGTGTGGAAATTACCAGCCAATGACAGCAGAAATTATAAGTGGTTATGGTATTCTGTTATACTGAGAAGCCTGTAGAAGAGAGGGCCTTGGAAACAAATGATGGCAATGATAGGTCTCTGAGCTTCTCTTGAACATCTCTTTGAGATGGAACATCTTTGTGTGTTTCAGAGGAGTAATCTCAGAAGTGAAGGGGCTCTTAGAAAAAGGATAGGGTGAAAAATCCTCTGTCTGCAGTGAGAAAGCCTCTTGGAGAATGAGCAACATGTCCAGAGTTAAAGAACTGAGTGAAGTACTATGAATGCTCACTGCCTTAGATGTATTTATATGTGATGAGAATTAATCTCTCTTTGTTGAAGATTGTTTCATTTCCTCAAATGATCTTGTTTGAGATGCTCTTTCAAAATTAAAATGTATTTTAAAAAACATTATAGAGTCTAGAAGATCTACCTCGTAGATAGAGTCTCCAGACTACCTTGAAGAAGCATAGCTAAAACTAACTCATGTATTTATCTGTTCACATCTAACAGTAATTTTTTAATCTGAGTACTTGCTGTATGGTATACAGCATCAAGGAGTAAAGAAAAAAAGTCTTTGATTCCTAGCATTGTTTATGTTTTCCGATTGATTTAACTATTCTCCCACACGGATTGTGGCTGTGCAATGATTTTGCAGGTAATGTTCCATCAACAAATCACGGAATGATAGAATAATTTGGGTTGGAAGGGACCTCTGGAGCACTCCTCTGCAGTAGTTTTGCCTTGGAGTTATGAGGAGCAACTTGTTCAGCCAACGCAAATTTCCACCACACCGCTATGACTTTCTGCATGTTTAAGAGGATTGTTCTTGTCTTTGAAAAGGGCTATCATAACCGCATTCCAAAAATAGCTCTTTGCATTCTGAGTAGAGAAATGAGTAGTGAACATAGAAATAGCAGCCATAAACTCCAGTTTTTGCGGAAGAGGTTTCTTAGATACCTGGAGTGGTCTGTCAGATGCAACAAAGCATGCAAATGAACTGGGTTATAAAAATAATTCTAACACATAATTTAATGAACATAGTCCTTGAAACTCCTTTTCATCACTAAGAAGTGAAGATAGAGAAAATTACAAGGCACAATTGTCTACTGCTACAGAAGTAATGCAAATACGCGAAGCTATCACCTAAAATCATTCGCATAGATCGTTTGATTGGGATAATAAATTTAGCTGTTTTGTTTTTGAAGAAATTAAATATTTTGTTACAGCAAAAGCTTAATGTACTGCCAGTAATGTATTATTTCCTCTTACAACCACATAAACAATTAAAGGCATAGTGGAGAAAGGGCAAATTATTTCCTGTAGTCCTCGATGTCTCAGTAAAAAAAAAATAAAAATTGTAACTGTTGTTGATACACACAGCTTAAATGAAACTATCTATTGTCATCATGGCTGTTTTTAAGAATACTTAAAAAGTAAAATGTCTGCTATAGTCAAGAGGTTTAAGCTTGAAGACATATTTTCATTTATGAGTGGAGAAGATAGCGTTAACTGTAGAGATACTACTCTATCAACAAATGGTTTAAAATGAGGATGAATATACACTTCCAGCTAATTGCCCATTTCATAAGCTGTGTAATACAGCAGAGAACCCTATGGTTAGTTATTATTTTTCCTTGAAAATTGTGTAACAAAACCATTCCTCATTTGCTGAGAGAGTTACAGGAGATGTTTCATTCTATAAAGTTTAAATGGACTAAAATTTTGAACCTTATGCTCACAATGACGGTTTTCATGGTCTTCAGCTGCATGAATCCTAAAATAGTCTCTGCTTCATTAGAAGTACATTGAAGAAAGGTTTTGTACATTAGGTAAGATGCATTTTTAAAGTTTTTAAAAAATTATAAAGATCTTAAGATGATACAGCTTCAGAGACTATTACTTGCATTTCTGTCTTCATACTGTGTTGTATGCTTTAAAATACATTTCTAAAATTAAAACATATTTATTTAGTATGTGCTGAGCTTTATGATTCAGTGCATTTTCACTGAAGATTAAATTATGGTAAAGATATGATGACACATTCTTGTTACAAATGTAACCCTAATTTAAAGACTACCATAGCAAAATAAATACAGAAATAAGTAAATACATGTTTTGCTAAGAGATTTCACAATGTCATTAAGATTACCAATCACGATGATCCAATTCAAACACATCCTTTAAAAAAAGATTATTTTCAGGAAATTTGCTGGGAAGTTGTTGAAAGATTGAAAGTTCACAGAAAGATATGCATGGTTTCTTTGTATGAAAATTATTATCTGTTGAGAGATTCATACATCTTTCATTTGTGCAAACTTCAGATGTTTTCAGAAATAGTCTATTTTTCTATTATTCAGTCTTAGTACTCTAAATTCCTTGATATTTGTGAAAGGAAAAATTGAGATGTTTTTCTTCCTAGTGTGAACAGCTTCCGACAGGTGGCAAAATTTTTGAATGCTAATTCTCTTTGTGCTAAAATCTAAAGTCAATGTCAACTGCCCTTGTAGAAATTGTAATTAACTGTTTTAAAAGTAACAACAACAACAACAACAAAAAAACCCCTAGATTGCATTTCCATGCTTTAAAGCTGATGATATATGGGCAGTTTTAAACACTGCATTTAAGTTTGTGATATTTTTTTACTCTGAAGGCAGCAGAAATGGAAGAAATCTATATGTTACACTGAGGGTTTCTCCTCCTGCCCCTTTTCCCCCATCTCCAAAATGCATCTGTCTTAATATTGCTCTTATTTTAAGTGATTTCACCTTTACCTCTTTCCAAGAAAGATGATCACTCTGTCTCAGCCATTCCTGGTAGAACTGCTCTATGGTCATAACGGCCCTTTCATTTGAAATACAAAGTACTTTGTTTGCCTAATAAAATCCTTACATAAAGCCTAATTTTTACATTTTCTGTCCCTAATCCTTCTGTGATCTTAAGCTCCCCAGGCAGCATGAAGACTGAGTGAACGATGCCCAGGGGTAACATTGCAGTTATCTTGAGCAATACATCTCAGTGGCTAGTGCATTCAGATTATTGTCTAACATAACCTGGTGGTTATGTTTGGTTGTCTTCTGACCTTGCAGATGGCTGGAAGGTAGTATTACATAGGCATATTAAACTGTGGATTTGACATTTTGTATCTAATAATCATAAGCTGTGAGATATTTTAGAGACCACACTCTCCAAATAGCATTGGTCACTGACAGTTTCAGCTGTCAAGCAGGATAGAAATAAAATTGAGTGGGACAAATCCTCTCTCATCAGAGAAATGGGGAAAGTAGAAAATATTTCTTTTTTTTTTTTTTCACTCTCACCATGCTGTTTGGGGAAGGATGCCTTAGTCCTAACGGATTCTCCAATTATTTGAAGAGCTCTAAACCTCCTCCAGATGGAGTTCTATGTGATGCTGAGTAAACAAAGTTGGCAATGGCAGCTGTGCTTTACAGTACTGTATAACTATGGGCCAGGTTCAATGACACATAGGGTTGTCTTCTGCAATGTTGAAGCCTATAAAGATTATCCATTACCTCCCACAGAGCAGGGTGCTAGACCTAAATATATGTATAGACATCCTACGCGGAAATGTTTGCCTGCTCTGTTCACTGGAGTCTACTAATAATGCCTCACTAATAACCTTGTTTGAAAAATATGAATTAAAGTGGTTAATTTGCCTTTGTCACAACAAAATCTGAGTCAGTGTTCAGTATTGCATACATACAGGCTTCAGCCTGCTTATGCTTACAGCAAAGAAGATTAAATGCTGTTAAGTTTTCACTTAAAGGTATAAAAAGTTGTGGGGTGGGGGAATCCACTCAGACTTGCAAAGCATTAAGAAAAAATTTCACATCAGCAGCCAATATTATTCCCTTTCCTGTTAGCTTAGGGTGTTTCTAGACAGGCTGTTTTTCTTTTTGCTTTGCTTTTAGAAAATCTTGTCTGACAGTCTTTCAGAAGGTACTGAGGATGATACCTATTCGAGGAAGACTGAAGAAGTCAGGTACTAGGGATTTGAGCTGTTGTGATTGCTTTTGTTGAAGACAAAGCAATGCACACACAGAAGGAGAGAGGAAATAGAAAAGAATAATAGAGACTGAAAATGTAGTTTCTGTTTCTGGCTCATGCTGTAAATCTTACAGTTAAAGACAGGCATAGCAGCAGCAAGATGCTTAGGACTATGCTTTTAGCTGCTTTCCTAACATGAGAGGAGCTCACAAAAAATAAATAAGAAAAGCAGCTGTAGTAGGCTAAATGGAAAGATGGGAGGGCCAAAAGAGAGAGGGTGGGAGAAAAAAGCAGGTTAGAGAAAAGAAAGGGTGGTGAAGCCTCCCATTCTAGCTGGTTCATAGTACTGACTTACCCAAATGAGGCGGAAGTCTCAGTGATGCTATGTGGGTTCTTTGTTTTAGTCAGATCATCTCTCATCAAGTAAATGATAAAGAAGGATCCTGGTCCTGGGAGATGGTGGATATGGCAGTCTCAATAGTAAGGCTGACTCCCTCTAGCCTATCCCTCACACCAAAATTTTGGACTGAAAAAAGAAGTCTAAAATTTGTAGAGCAGCTCTTCTTGTCATCAGTTTACTTACTAGTGTGAGACAGGCTTTAGAACATCCATTTCAGTTAATTCAGCCTCATTTTTATACTTTTCATGTTCACCACTTATGAACATACAGTAGTTCCATATGATTTAAGTGGGCCTTTGGAGCTGTGCAAATTTTTTTCTCTACCATGATCTTTTGATAACATTTCCAAACAATTTAATTTAACAAGTGAAGTTGAACTTGTGTTATTTGGACAATGCATTGTGCAGCCTTTGTCTTAGGGAGCTTCATTCTATCATTTAACAATAGAGATAATTTCCATTAATATGGCATTTTCATTGTGGGGCTCTCAATACAATTAAAAAACATTAATTAAACCATTAGCATCTCAATACCTTTCTGAGAGCAAGATAGTGCAGTTTCTCTCTCTCTCTCTCTCTTTTTATTATGCGAAAGTATTGTGGTAGCAATACTCAAGGAGATGATGTAACTTTCCCAAGATCATTCAAGATGTTGGTGGCAGAGCCTGGAGCTCTTGGCTCACCTCCTCATAGTCCAAGCAATAAATTAATCTCCTTTAGGGTACTATAACTGAAAGACAAACATTTGTAGGCAATGTGAGTAAGGAGTAATGAATTTCAATTAAAGAAAAAACTTCCATTTTATTTTCTCCTGAGCTCAGAAGCGTAACTGTATAATCTTTCATGAGTAGGCCCTTGGTACCTCCCTTTAAAAGCCTGTTTCTGGCTTTTAAAATGACATAATCTTGTTTCATGGTAGCAATTTTAAGTAAACAATTCTAAAATAGTCATGGGGCAACGCAACCAGTTGCTCAGTATTTCTGTTCAAAGCTGTACTGCTATTGTGTATTAGCATTTTGTGTGCAAGTGTGATTGAATACCAAAAGGAAAATTTCTGAGCAGTGAGTACTTTTATTTTTATAATTATAAAGTCTTGCCACACCAACATTTTCCTTATTTCCCCCCCAACAGCTGACTAAGAGGTGGTCAGGGATCAGTGGTAGTGGTCACAGAAATACTGCTTTTAGTTATGTATCTTCCCAGAAGTTGAAAACCCTATGGATTAAATCTTTGTAAATACAGACCTGGAGTTTATTCCTTAATGATATGGGATAGACTGGTTAAAATAGAAACAAATGAGAAAGAAAAATCCTCTCAATCGTATTGAAATTGTTTGTTGTACAGCCACACGCTGAAGAGCAACAAATGACTTCACTGAAATTGATGGTCGGTATTTCAGTTGAAAAAAAACAACCAAATGAAAACCAGGAAACCCTTAACAATAGAAAGATCTCACAGACAACTAAATTAGTCATCATTCAAGAGATCTCTCTTTCTGCTTCCTCTCTCCAAATATAGGATAGGAATAGGTAGGATATATTGCTAGTTAACAAAACAGTTCTGCAGTAGACAGAGTTTATGCCTGTGCATAACAGCATCATGTGTTTGTTTTGTAATGGCTAATGACGTGCTGCCTTCTAGCCTCTAGCTGGTTATTATCAGTTGGCTTCACAGATGGATTTTGCAGAAAATATCTTTGTTGCTGTGAGCCAGAGTCTCCACTGCAGTGCCTTGTATCTTGCACGTCTCTGAGGTGCTGCAAACACTGGTCAGCTCCCTGAGCTGGTGCGATTTCACCAATGAGTTGGGCTGCTGAGCTGCCTAAAAGGCAGATAGATATGCAGCCGGTCAGCAGGGTGGATGGGAAGACACAAGACACCGATAAAGAACCATGTTGTGAAAATAGCTGCGTTTTATTCCCCCTGTTCCTTCCCTGACTGGAGTATGTGAAAAGTGCGGAAACATGTACTGATTCACTGGGATTTATGTAACAGGATCAGGAGATAATGTCTGTGCTTGTACCAACAGTGGAGGATCATAATATGCTGTAGTACTTTCTGGAATTATTTGATTATATAATTTCATTGAATGGGTTAAAAAAAAAAAACAAAAAACGAAAAACCTGTGCTTTCTTAGTTGCTGACTTAGTGTGTAAGTCATTATGAGAGCAGCCATCTGGCTGCAGCACTGTGCTGAAGGCATTTTGTTTATAACAAGGTTCTTGCTCAGTGGCACTGAAGGAATGTCAGAGGCACTCTGTTACTTTACACTGACATCCTGGTAAGGAAAAATGTTTTGGTGAGTCTGATCTGATCTTGAGCATATGGGGAAAATCTTAGGCCAAGGTGGAGGGAATTGCTGTATGCCATGGATATTTTTTTTTAATTTTTATGTTTTTACAAAGAAATTACATTTCTTTTGTGGATAATTACCTGTTACCATCATTTCTGTTTTACTTCTGTAAATATTTATGGAACACTATTTTACCCATTTCACAATACGAGATACTGAGAGGAGATAAAGGCTTCATTCCCAAATGTAACTTAGCTGTAAGCTCAGACTGTAGACTTCCCAGTTCAATACTTCCCCTCCATTCACCTGCTATCACTGAAGGTGGTGTGAAAAACAAGCACCTCTATAAACTTCCCACAGTATTTAAATGTCTTTGCAAGTATTTCCAGAACAGTATAGATTTTGATTTTGTCAAGTTCCTCTGCCAACCTGGCTTGTAGACACTGCCAACCAGGGATGTATCTCATGGAAATCTTCCTGACATTAGTGATATTAAAAAAATACCCTCCCTCTCTTCATAGTTCCAATCATAGAAAACTCATCAAGCATTTGAGAGTGTTCCCTGAGCTGTATGAAATGAATCAAAGATCATTCACAGGCAAGAAATCAGATCCACTGTGCCCCTTACCTGTCTTGCAACCGGTCTGCAAACATGCCTCAGTTAAAACTGTCCAGAATTTTGAAATGTTGCTATTTCCACATTTCCATTTCTCATCTAAGTATCAGCAATCAGATTTAACATAGCAAAATTTCAAAGGCTGCTGAGCAAATCTATTTTTTTTTGTATGGAACCTGGTGTCTCCCCTGTTTTTTCTATACCTGTGTATGTAGTGGATACATACAGGCATGTATACTCAACAGCGTTAGCTCACTAATGCAACCTTGACTTCCACTTGTGGCTTCCCTTTCCATGCTGATCTTGCTGTTTCTGGCACTACATGCGCAGATGTATGCATATTTATATACGAAGAATGTATGTGAAAACAGAAACTCAATAACTTGCTGAAGGGACACCATTATAGGGCATAAACAAAGATCACAGAGAATTCTCTATTCTCTATAAAACTGGAATAATTGTTAGGGTAAAAAACCAGGCAAAATGATGGCAAAATATTTGATGGAGTTTTTCTTGGGCTGTTTTATTTCAGATGTACAGCGCCAATGGAAATTTCTAGGAGGATCTTCCATTATTTAACCTTTTTTTTTTCCTTTTCTTTTTTCTTTTTTTTTAATCTTTGAACTAATTTTCTTCGCTCTTGATTCATTCTCTGGATTTTACTGGAGTTTGAAACAAACTAAGTTTCAGACTGTAGGTTTTAGTGTGACTTACTGTACATGGAAGGTAAAGTAATTCAAATCTGCGCCAAAAATCCAGACTACATTGCTATAACCAGAGCCTTTACTGGAGGCTGTTACACAATAACACTTTTTACCAACCCTTGCAAAATGAATACTGCCACTTTTTATCAATACTGCTCCAGCAATGTAGGTTCTATGCACATGTAAGTCCCAACCACTAGGTTATCTATTCATTATGTCTAATATATTTATGGTAGAAAAATAGTTTAAGACATAAGGGCTAAGTTAACGTTAAACTTTCAGCCATTACTTCTTTTCCTGTCTTGTGCAATTACTTCATTTCAAAACCATATCTGTTCCTTAACACTCTGCTTCATATTCTGCTTTCCTCAGGTGGCTTTACTGCTGATCAGAGCACAGCAGAAAGGATTTTCTCTCCTTACTTTTGTAATCCAGGTGTAATTCTGTGGACTTGAAATATTACTTCATACAATCTACTGGCTTTATGATCCAAAACAATGTCAGATGTTTTTTCTCTCTTACTTAGAAAACAGACTTAAAAATTAGGAAAGTTCTTCCAATTACTCCAGATTTATTCAGTCCTCTCTGAATTCCTTCTACCTCCATGAAGTATACTTTACTCTTAATTTATGTTCGTGGTCTGTATAAAAAGTATATCCTCCCTGGAGATGACCTAACACTTCTTTATGTTAGATGGGATGTCAATCTAGTTATCAATCTGAATTAAAAAGACTCCTTCTTATTTCAGTCTCATTTCAGTCTCAAGGCTGAAAAAGAAAGATTAATGGAAAATGTTAGTGTGGTACATAGTATCCTTAGAATTCAATTATTTAATTTCATTTTAATCAAGTGCACAATTGATAATACTGAATCACAAGTTTAGCTGTTCTTCAAATATATGATTTTGTGTAGTAGTGGGAAAGGACTCAAAATTGTGGGTCTCTATGTTGCAACATTTTAAGAATTGTCGTGCTTCACTATTTTGCTTTCCTTTCTCACTAGCATACTGCTTCCATCCCTTCTGACAATTTCTACATCTTGAATACCCTTTTGAAATAATATGAATCAGGCAAAAAGTGATTGTTAGTTCCATACATATACTCTAGTTTAAACAACTGTCAATGCAAATGTAGAAAACTATACTGTACTGGAGCAGTTAAAAAGAAGGAAGTTTGAGTGCTTTTTTTCTTTATGCCAACAATTCCATCTGTATTACAGGAAGAGGAATGTCACCTGACAATTTTATATGAAGACCTATTTCACTTTGCATAATTTAAAAGCAGAATTAAATTGCAGAATAACATTTGCTAACAGGTAATTCGCACAGTAAATTTTATTTTGCACTGCAATGTTTTTTATAAAAATTTCAAAATTGAGATCTAAGATGTATTGCATAGCCTATCTGCAGAACAGCATCTCAGAACGTTTGTCTTTAGTATGCAGTAGCTTCTGAGAGTTCAGGATTATTACTATGGTAGTATAGTTTATCAAAGGGAATATTAAAAGTAGAGGAAAGGAGAGCAATCACTCTGCTATAGGAACACAGAATCATATGGTTCAGTTTACAGAAACATGTTAAACATTGGCATTCTAGCTGTAATGGAGTTTAACAGCCATCATAGTGAGTCAGTGCTCAGTAAATTGAAACAATGAGAAACAGCTAAAAAACTATGACCTACATTTCTAGTGACTGGTGATTTGGAGCCCTAAGCCTTTGCATATTCGAGATGAGGCACAGTGAAGGGGACTAGGTCTTTACAAACGAAATCTCTGAAACACTGCCAAAACTGAGATACTCAAAATCAAGTCTTGCCTTTGAAAAAGTGTATGATACTCTCACATTTCGTTAAAAAGTAGTAAGGAAATAATGTCATTAGAATACATACACTGCTACTTCTACTGAAACCTTTGGCCTCATTCAGTTAATCCATGCCGCAAAATCTTACAATATTGATGAAAGAAACATTAAAATAGCTTTTGATCAATATCTGTCGAACTGTATGAATTTATATCAGTTGGGGATTTGGCCCTCAATCTCCATGAAACCTGAAGCATGCACTGTAATGTGTTACCTGCCTTCAACTTGTGTGTATACATGACATATATATATATATTTGCATATACATATATGTATGTGTACTTTATATATCTAGTTAACAGGCTTGCAAAACAGTCAGGCTGATGTAAAGGAGTATTTCATAGCAGGGGTGGAGTTCCAACCCATGCAATAAATCAGCAGTGAGCCTAGTTACCATCTGAGACAGTCCATCCCTACCCATTCCTGCTAGAGGGTAACTAAAGCTGCAAACTCAGTTTTGCTCTAACACACACAAAAATGCATGTCCGTGGACATAACATGTAATGCCACACAGGCACATTGTGTGTAAGTTGAATGCAGAGAAAAATGAGGTAAACTCACATATTGGGAAGGAGGAGCAACAGCAAATAGAATCATAGAATCACATGGTTGGATGGGACCTGTAAGATCATCTAGTCCAACCGTCTTCCCACTACCATTGCTGCCAGAGCTACTAAACCGTATCTTGTAGCTCCTCATCAAGCCGCCTCTTGAACACTGCCAGGGATGGCGACTCCACCACCTCCCTGGGCAGGCCATTCCAGTGCCTGACCACTCTTTGGGAGAAAAAGTTTTTCGAATACATTCAAAATCAGTTAGACCTTTAGGCTCGATTGCGTGACTGGAACGTTGTAGTAGTCCACTAAGACGATCCTCTCTGTCCCCACCTTGCCCACATACACACCATCCAACTGGATATTATCACCTCCTTGGCAAAAGCATGACATTTGACTACATGCATGTTTCTTGACCATTTTGAGAGGAACTTAAGCAATGGTATAGAGCTAGAGAGTGAATAAGTTAATTACCATGTGTTGGCTGAACAGACAGAAACTTACTAAAATAACAATTACTCTTTTTTTAAGGAGGAGTGTGTGCATGTGCATTCGTACAACAAAGACTGAGTTGTACGAGTTTTAGACTATCCATCACTAGTTTAAGGAAAGTTCATTTCAGGGTTGTTCCAGTTGTCTGCAAATTAAATGTTACAGGCCTCATCATATTCATGTACCTTTTGCATCTAGGGCTGAACAAAACTGTTTGTTATGTTTAAGCTTCACTCTAAGCCCCTTGTGTGATAACGGGCAGATAGGACTTTTGTAACAACCTTCACTCATCCTTGTAATGGCCTTGTATTAGAATAACTGTGTCATTTTGAGTAGGAATTTCTTTTTGTGATCCTAATTTGGATACTTTAAAAAAACCAAACCAAACCTATTCTTTGTTTATCTCTCTCCTACAACATTCAGACATATATTTTCTCCTCCTTTCTGAACTGTGGGATGTTTTCTACTAAAGCAGAAACCAGGCTTATCTCCCAGAATGGTAGTGACCTCAAAATTCTTAGTGCTGGAGGGATGACTGTGGAGATCTTCCCTTTGCTTTATTTTTCTGTCTTTTCTCTCTCATGTGAATTGCACAGTCATTCATTTTAGGATTTCTATTGTGTTGTCCTTTTCCTTTTTCCTCTTATGATCACTGATTCTATGTTTGATGGCTCTGCTTTCTTTCCTTACATCTCTTGAGAGGGATCCTTCTTGTAGAAGGTCCTGATTAAGGACCCCTAGCCATCTGGTTGTTTCCATTTCTGATCCTTTTCCCAATAGACATGTAATGTTCTTTGATGAAATGAGCCTTACGATTGCAGAGCCTAAATATTTGGAAAAGATATGAAATATAAGGATATTTATTTCTATTAGTGAAATGAACAGCTTAATTTCTAAATCATCCATGTACAGGAATGAGCAACTTGAATTCATGCAATAGCCATATGATTATGACCAATGCATACTGATTTTGTTTTACTATCTGTGATTTTAAATTCAATTTTACTGCCTGTTTCCTGTGTGTCTTCTACTGATGAAATCACAAAAAAAAAAAAGTAGAAATAACATTGTTTTCTGTGCATTTTTCTACCTGGACATGTTTAGATTTCTTTTAAAATTAACTTTGGCTCTAAGTTTCCAGGCTTTATAACACTGGATAATTCTGTGTTCCCTGGAGGGTTAAAGTTGGTGGGGGTTTTTGGGGGGGGTTATTTTTGTTTGGTTTTTTGGGGGGATTTTGTTTTTTGGTTTTTTGTTTTTTTTTTTTAAATTGTTGAAGTTACTGGTTTTGACTCTAACTTATTTTTAACATATTTTTGTTTCATTTTTAAGTATTTCTCTGTTCCTTAAAAATACCTAGATATCAATTTGCTCAGTAGCAGCCAATTAAAAGATCAGGCATATGATAAAATGATACAGTGAGTCAAGCAATCTGAGAAAATGTAAAATACGTATTTGTCTATTACTTTAAGTCCTGACTTTAAATGACTAACACCTTAACTTGTCTTTCTCCATAGGTTAATGAATACTAATTAACGCTAAGTGATGACACTTACAAAACATTCTATATCTTCTAAAAATAGGTTTAATGCGAACTAATAATTACCTATTGGTTACTATTTATCTCAGTTATATTTATATAACTGAGAATAAGTTATATTTCTATTTCTGATAAGTTATATTTATGTCAGTTATATTTATATAACTGAGAAAAAAAAAGAAAGAAAGAAGAAAAAAAAGAAAAAGATAAGATTATGTTTTATCTACCTCTTAAAGTAAATTTATAATAATAGGTGGTAGCAGTTGTTGAAGAATATATTCAATGTTATTGAATTAACTCAACTATTAACCCAACTCCAAAGTAATAAGTTTCCCTTTTCAGCTTCTCCATTACTTATCTGAAATGCACCGCAGTGTCCATTATATTTTAAGAGTCATCTTCAAGTTATTCTCTTTCAGTTGTTCAGGCCCATGTCAAAAACAATTATCTGCTTTTTTTTCCCCACAAGATATCCAGTCTCTGTGGGAGTAAGGTATCCTTGAGCACAGTGCCACGTCCCAATGCTGATTATGATCCTGAATGATGGTACTGAGTCATTTTCTTTCTTTTCTTGTTGGGTGGAGATGAAGGAGCCCAATATAGGTTTCCAGCTACGCTAAAATTGCTGCTGCTATATTTTTCCAGTGTAGGTGTGACTCTACCTCTAGCTAAATCCAAAAGTGGGCCCTGTGAGAGAAGTACTCTAGTAGAAAGGGAGAGCAAGAGATAGAGTTTTCTCCTCAGTGCTCTCATTTGTTCACCATTTGACCTTGAGCAAGTCACTTAAGCTACCCTCTGTTTCATGTGACTTGTCTGAACAGTTGGTCAGATCCTCAGTAGGTATAAATCTTGCTTACCTCCCTGTGCTATCTCTCTGGTCACGTACAAAAAAAACCCTGGGAGTCTATAGTTTTTCCTTAATTTATTTTTCTCCAAGCAAAAGGCAGAATAGATTGTCTTTTGGCTCACCTTACCCATTTTATGTCAGAGCAAAACTGAACCACAGAGGGTAGTGAGTTGGAGCTCTTGCTTGTTTCTGACCCTTAGAGCAAAGAGTTCCTACTCAGAACTGATCAGAGACTCCCTGGAGATGAACAACCATTCTCAGCTTTAGCCTACTGTTAGTCCTGTTTGTTTACAGGCTGTTAAACAAAACTGTTGTTGATAGAGGATTAGGGAATCCAGGAAACTGAAGCAGTCTTTCACTACTAGGTTATCAATGTAAATCTGGTTGATAAGTCAGCGGAGAGTTGACAATAACTAACAGTTCAGAAAGGAAGCTGCATCAAGAGTTTTCTCCTACCTTGGACATGATTACCATGACAATTGCCCTTTAACAAGAAGCTGTTACAAGGACAAAATCTCTTGGGTGCAGGATGTCCTCCAAACCAGAATTACTGCATATTTGAAGACCATGGTGCTACAGCCAGGGAACAGAGAATTCTGTTTCAGTGGCTGAAATGTCACTACCATCTCATTGACATACAAGTAACATGGCACTTACCTGCCAAAAGGCTATTGAATCTGGAATTTAGTGTCTCTCAACTGTGCACCAGTTCTACTTGCTTTTCTTTTTTTTTTACTTTCTGAGAACAAAAGTAAATATCATACTGCTTTCCAATATGAGCAGGATTAATAATGGATTCTAGTTGAATGCTCCATGATAGGACTTAGGCCCCAAGACACACTCTTCTGACAAACTGTTATGTCATGCTTGGATGGTAAAAGTGACAGAACAAATGAAAGAAAGAAAGAAATGTTTGTCAAAGTTCTCAATTTTTTTTTTTTTTGTGGGTAAAATAGGTGTACTGTTACCCTGTCCTCATAGGAAAGGTGCTCCAGCCCTCTGATCACCTTCATGGCCCTCCTCTGGACTTGATCCAACAGGTCCGTGTTCTTATGTTGGGGGCTTCAGAACTGGATGCAGTACTCCAGGTGGGATCTCACGAGAGCAGAGTAGAGAGGCAGAATCACCTCCCTTGACCCACTGGCCACACTTCTTTTGATGCGCCCAGGATGTGGTTGGCTTTCTGGGCTGCAAACACACGTGGCCAGCTTATGTTAAGCTTCTCATCTACTAGTACCCCCAACTCCTTCTCCTCAGGGCTGCTCTTGAGCCATTCATTGCCCAGCCTGTATTTGTGCTTGGGATTGCCCTGACCCATGTGCAGGACCTTGCACTTGACCTGGTTGAACTTCATGAGGTTTGCACAGACCCACTGTCCAGCCTGTCAGGGTCCCTTTGGATGGCATCTGTTCCCTCCAGCATGTCAAGCACACTACACAGTTTGATGTTGTTGGCAAACTTGCTGAGGGTGCACTCTATCCCACTGTCCATGTTGCCAATAAAAAACAGCATCGGTCCCAATAATGACCCCTGAGGAATGCCACTGGTCACCGGTCTCCACTTGGACATCGAGCCATTGACCACAACACTTTGAACGTGGCCATCTAGCCAATTCCTTATCCACCGAGTGGTCCATCCATCAAATACATATCTCTCCAATATAGTGGCAAGGATGTCATGTGGTACAGTGTCAAATGCCTTGCACAGGTCCAGGTAGATGATGTCAGTTGGTCACCCCTTATCTACCAGTGCTGTAACCTCATCACAGAAGGCCACCAAATTGGTTAGGCATGATTTACACTTTCGTGAAGCCATGTTGGCTGTCAACAATCACCTCCTTATTTTCCACATGCCTTGGAATTTTTTCCAGGATGATCTGCTCCATGACCTTGCCAGGCACAGAGGTGAGACTGACAGGCCTGTGGTTCCCTGGGTCTTCCTTATTTCCCTTTTTAAAAAATGTTTCCCCTTGTCCAGTCAGTGGGAACCTCATCAGATTCACCTCACCTCAGACAAGCAATGTGTGTAAGTTAGCTTATAGGAACAGAAATGACCTCCCTTTCCTCTTGAATCTAAACCAGCCCTTGCGAATTTTACATTACATTGCTTCTCTTACTGGCAACAAAATTGTTTCAGCGGGAAGCAAATTCAGGATGTGCCCCAGAAAATGTAGGTGCCCAATTTGAAATTATTAAGTATTTGAAGGGGTTGTCTGGTGGTTCTCTATTTAGATTATTTTTCTCCAACCACAGTAAGAGAGTCACCCAACACTAATAAAATCCATGAAAACTGCTGATTCTTAGCATCTCATGGAGAACAGCTGTAATTATTCAAGGACATGCATTAAAAAATGGAGAAAGGTGAAATCAGCAGAGTCTGACTTTTTTGGCCCTGTTCATTGGGATTTTTCTATTCTCTGTACTGAAGCCTACAATCTTTAATAGTGCATCTCAGTAAAACACCTAATACTTGTTCTTTGAAAGTATTTATTACCTCTACTGCATTATGATTGCCAGGCCAATTTAAAAAAGAAATCCTTATTCGATGGAATTACAGATTCTTAAATTACCTCCAGAGTTTTTATCTGATTGGCCTTCTTGAGGAATACAGTATGCCAGACAGATTGCATAGGGAGTTTTGAAAACCCATTTATCCCTTAGCACCTTCATAGCATTATAAAAATAATTCTAAGAAAGTTTCACTTACTTGCATTTCATCCCCTTTAAGTATGCTTCACAAGCTTTCCTAAAGTTGTTCTGACTGCTATTACATTGATTTCTGCATTGCCCTGTAACCCCTTCCAGCATGCGAGTGAGGCAGCTGGTTGCCTGTTGATTATGACAGTGACTTCCATTTCTCATTTCTTCTCTTGAACCAAAGGTTTCAGACTCGTTGATTGCTGTATGATGGCTTGTGTTGCACCCAGCTGTAGTCGGTGCTTTAACAATAATTGCTGCCTACAGAAATCTTGTTCCTTTTAATGTGATTAGAGCTATACCAATTTACAGTATTTCATAAAGTCTAGTAAGAGTAATATCATTGAGGGCAAATAGTTTGAGGTTGAAGGTTAGGATGCAAGAAGTAGAGAGAGTTGGAGAAATAATTCCATCAACTACTTTCATAACTTAAATATTTAACTGAAATCTGGGGGGAAAATCTGATTGTTATCTTCCAATCTGGTGTGCTGTGACTGTGCTAAATTTAGTGTCCACTTTTTAATTTAAGGAATGTCTTTGTTCCTCTATTGCAAAAGTTAAAGAAACAACCAGATATATTCTCATGCAAGAATTTGTTTCCTGAAATATATCATTGGTGTAATTGTTTACTAAGTCAAAGTGACATCAGTGAAATTATAATAGAGTAGAATGAGACTTCAAACAGATCCTGAAAGTGTGAATTTACTTGCAGTTATGTGAGACAGCAGAGGAGCCTTTTTGACCTTAAACATGATAATAAACCAAAGAAAAGGCATCACAAATTAGCATGTTGACACTTGACATCAGAGAAAGATGATCTCATCAAAGATGAAACGGTTAATTTGGATTTCTAAAATGGGAACTGAAACAGACAACAAATCAGTCCATTTTCATACTTGTACACCATGCTACTCATGAAAAGTGTTGATTTGCATAAATGTTTAAGTCATACCCTTCTCTAATTAGATGTTCATTTAACCCTGTTCATAGAGTGTGAGTGGAAAGTAAAAATGGAATGCTACCAACAGAAAAATAAAATGTGGATGATGTTTTAGATTGTAATTTTCTGGTTGTGAGTTCTGATAATCTTTCCATCCATCTCTGCTTACTGGGAAAGTTATTCTACAAACACTCCAGTTAAGTATAGCAATGATTAAGTGTGTAAACTTTTTGCTATTAGCCTGTTCAGATTCCTCCAGAGAATTGGCTGAGAGAGAAGTTCCTCTTCCTCATGCCCATTAGGTGTGGAGTTGGAGGTTTTGATCCCTGGGCTGATCACTGCCTGCTGACTTCTTATCTCAGCTTGCAGGTGGCTGGCTACTCCTCTCCCTTTGCTTAAATTAGTTTGAAACCCAGGAAGTCTCCAATTTACCGTCTTACTCCTAGACTCACTGTCCCCACCCTAGAGTTGGTCCCTATTCTAAGGGCAGCATACCAACAACGATTCCGCTATCTCACAGTAGTGTTTGTTATAAATATTTGATCAAATTCTACCCAAGTCTAAATTCCACCCATTTCATAATACCTCTCTTTTCCACTGTAAAGCCCTTTGGCAAGTCGTCACCAGATTGCCTGTGTTTTTAAAGTCTGTGGCCTGATGGGATCCCATCTGGCTAAGCCCTCCAGCTCCTCCTGCAATAAAAACCTCTGAGTGCAGTGATGCACAGCAAGGTTGGATTTTCCGTTTCAGTCTAGAAGATTAGGGAGTAATATTTACCCTAGTAGTTTTGCAAGCTATTTCAACATCTGCTTTGGAGAGACTGCAGTTCTGCAAATACTGCCACTGTCCCATGGAAGATTTTAGGGGGCTGGAGTCTGCGCTGGCATCATGGAAGTGTGCTCACTTACCTTGGCTGAACATGTAGCCATGGATGAAATTCTGGCAAACATTAACTGCAATTTCTGTTTGCAGAGCTGTGGATTTTCTTTATAAATAAAGTCTTCTCTATGCACTTGGTAGGAAATTCCAATGTGGCCATACTCTGAATTCATTACTTTCTGTGTAAATCTGGAGTCAATTGTGAAGATGTCAGTAAAGTTGTCCTGTATTAACTTCAGTGTTACACTGATGAGGATACAGCCTGCCATCTCTCTTGGTGATATGTTTGGTCTGTCACCAGCCATGTGCATTTTCGATTGATGCGATTGGCCTTTTCCCAACTTGTTTCCCTGACAGGTGGATTCTGTAGTTATTTTGAAGTACCCCAAATCCCACTGGATAGAATAATCAGTCTGATCATTGCAACAAGCTTTCCATTGACTGCTGGACCAGCCTGTGTTTAAGCTGCCATCCATCTCCTAGGCCTTTCTTGCTGCCAGCATGTCAGCTGACGTTATCCCTCCTCCTCGGCTGAACTAATCTGGACAATGCTGGCATCCTGCCAGCTCAGCACTTCATCATTAACTCTCCTCCTAGAATCTCTTTTTTTTTTTTTTTTTGTGGATATCCATTTTATTCTGCCTCAGCCACTTTCATTTAAAACTCTTCAATCTTCTAAGCAATAACCTTTTTTAATCTATGTGCTATAATATTTTCTTAAGAATTTATGATTTTTCCATTCCTCTCTCCCTTCCTAGCTGTGGATTGCCATATTAGCCTGCTTATAGCAATAGTTTGCAAATATTCTCTGGAAGGTCCCTATCTTGGCCCCCTTCCTCTTCTAGAGGGGGGGAAAAAAAAAAAAAAAAGACTCAACCTTTAATGAACTTGCTGCTAAAGTAGATTAGCCATTTTCTGTTGGCAAGATTGATGATGCTATCAACGTTATTAAGTTGCTAGGTATGAATTCCTCATTCTGTAAACCCAAAGTAATAAGCCCTATTAAATCTCCAGGCCATCCATTTCAGTGTTGCCTTTCCAGAGTTGTTTCCTAAATGAAAAATAAATAATAATAAAAAAAAGGAAGAGGTAGGAGAGAGGCTGCTAGTTTCAAACTGTGAGGTTACCAACTTCATTTTTCCCAGGTTTGTTTGTTTTGGTCTGGAGAATCTAGAACTGCAAACTGCCCTGGGCTGTACCTGTGTTTCAGAATTTTTAAAGCTGAATGTTGTGTTATGGGTTATTGTGTTTTTCTGCATTTCTCCCTGGCTGTGAGTGTTGTTTGGCTGGCTACTAGTGAAAGAGGATTCTGGAAGCAGACTGCAGGGAAAAGATAGCTAAAATGAGTTGACTTTGGAGGAATAATTCATAGGAAGGGATCAAAGTAGTTGGGAGGATTGTTTCACCTTTTGCTGACATTTAGAGTAACATATTATGGGTACCAACATCTCAGTCTTCAGTTCTCTGTGCCCCCAAACTGTGTCTGTCACACCAGCAACAGTGACCCCCCATTCTGAATTTGGACACTCTGTTCCTTTCCTATGAAATTAATGCGCAGATCCATACCAACAATGATTCTTTAAATAATATCAAGAACTTTTAAAGGTGATATTTGAAGTTTCTACCACTCCTTTCTTGGTGAGAAAAGATTTAACATTTTCAGGACCCCAAGTTATCTTTGCAAAAGCAGAAAGGTGGAAATAAATATGAAGTTAGGAGGTTGGTGAGCCACAAAAATAAAGAAGTTTAAAGTATTTTTATTTCTTTGTTGATTGATTTCTTTAATCTCTCACTTCTTTTTTTTTTTTTTTATAGGTTCAAATGCTATTTTGATTGTTTGACAGAGATGAAATGCAGTTGAGTTTTGCAGGGCAAATAATGTAATCAGGTGTCCCACTTCCTTGGAACTGAATGAGTTCTTTTCCTTCTAGAAGAGGGTATTAAGTCAGATTTCTAAGATGTCTTACTCCTTTAAGAGAATACTTCCTACTGAAATATTGAAAATCAAGAGGCACTTGCTCCTCTGTCACTCTACCTAAGATATCTTTTGTATTAGAAAAAAAAATAAAAAATCCATGTGTGACCAAATAATATCAGCCATAATGCAGTTGCAATGAGATACAGGGAGTGAAAAGATTCCCTTCCTGAACCTCCAGCGTTCCCATTCTGGAGGGAGGTGTGACTGTGTCTGCCTTTGCTCTCTGCTTCAAGGCTGTTGGCTGTGTGCCTCACATGGAAGAGGGAGCCAGAGTTGAGAAAAAGTCTGAATGTTTCAGAAGGGCTGGAGAACATCCAAGAATATCCACGACCCTTTGGCTGAGCCCTAAACAACTCTGTACAAGGAAGTGAAAGAATAGATGTTGCATTATTTTGGCAACCAGTGCAGAGCTGCTTGTGCCCATCAGCATTTATAGGGTCACCATGACTTCTCCTGGTCTAAACAGACCTTAGATCTTGGTAGAACAATGGAAGACTTGTCTTCCGTTCTGCCTCATTTGGAGACTTTCAGGGATTTTAAATTTTGACTTCTGATATGCATTTCTAGTTCAGGAAGATAAGCCTTACTTTTGGAGGCTTTCTTGGATTTTGAAGGTACAATTGTGAACTTCAAATCAGTTTTCATGCCATTTAGCTGTGGGCATAAATAAGAGATTTTAGCAAGTAATGACCTAATTAACCAGAAAGTGGTAGGCTTGTTTTCCACGTTTCCTTAGCTGTATCTGCAATATTAGATTGCCAACTGAGGTGGCCTATTTACCGATTAAGATACTATTTTAAACATACTTTTCTTCCTTTGTTATATATAAAGAAAGAGTATAAGAAAAAAGTTTGCTTGTTAACATTCAGATCAACTGCAGTATTCTGCTCCTCACTAGTAAATGTCATAATTCTCCATATCAGTGTCGTGGTTAATTAGACCTGCTGATGTGGCAGTTTCTTTGTGCTTTGCTTCTGTTTGATGTTCAGAGCATGCTATAACCAGAGCTGTACAAAGTCTGAAGCAGAATTTAAATACGTGCAGTAGTTTGGCACAACGCTTAATGTGTTTTAAAGTCTATTGCCTGCATTTGCTGGCAGTTGGGACAACAGATTCTGTATACAGCAAAACAGAAGAGGTTTCTGTGAAAATTCTTGCTCACATTAATTCATTGTGGTCTAGACCAGTTACATAAAAGTAGTTTGCTTTTGCTAAAACCCAAAAGTGTTTTATTTTCACTGGAAGGCTAACTCCTTTTCTATGCAATACACTGTGTTTTAAAGCCCTGTGTAAGAACCATGAAAACTGTGATAAACACAGCACTCCTTTGTCAATGCCACTGGTTTATCCTTCTGCCTTCATACCATGTAGAACAGTGCAGAAAGCAAACTCTGAGGGCATTAAAGGTTTTCCTGGGATGGCATTTTGCACATCGTATAGACATCCTACAGCAATGCTTCCCTTATCTTAATGTTTTCCAGATTACTCCTGAAGTGTAGGGTTCCTGTTCAGAACCAGCTTTCCTAACCTTCTTTTCCCCTTTCTACTCAAATCTCAAAATATTCTGCAAAATGTCAAATAGGCACCAGGTTAACTTCATGAATGCACAGCATTTCTTCTCCAGATCACAGCAAACTTGTTATCAACAAGAAGCAGGCTAACACAAAGCTTCTGTTGGCTTGTAAGCCTGACTCACAGGAGCAGAACCATACCTCTGTAAGGACTTAACAATGAGCCATGTAGCCAAAAGTGAAGTCTGAATTTCATAAAATTTATGTGAAATATAGAAGTTAGAGCATCATCTGTTCCTCAGAAAACACCATTAAAATTGTAACTGACTTCTGCCAACTTCTATCTGACAGTGTAGGCAGGGTAAAAATATTGTGGTCTTAGAAAATCTTGACATAAGCTGGAAATCAGACCTTTGGCACTAGTGAACAGTCCTGAAAGTCTGTGTGGGAAGAATCCTGCTAGTGCAAAGAAGCTTTGAGGGAGTGCATAGTAATAGATGAAAGGGACTCGACCAAGAAAACTATCACAACAAATAGACTGCATATGGAGAAAATGTGGTGAAGCTGTTATAACCAAAGCACTGTTTTAAATCCCAAATATCAGAATAAAGTGTCCAGAAAAACAGAATTCTCTACCATTATTTTAGTCATGCTGTAAGGCAGTGGCACATAGCTGTTCTATGTTCAAACCTTTTTGCACCTCTCTGAGTCCTATTGAGGCCACACTATGGCCACAAAGGCCTATTCCACTCCTTACTTCACCATTAAAGTCTGACTGGCAAGGTAGACTTCAGTGGTGAGATGTGGTGGAGAATAGAAATAATAAGAATGGAGTAAACTAGCATTTTCTAAGCTTTACTCTTCTGACATTTGCGGTTATGTGAGCTAGCTTGTGAAGAACCACAGTGGTAACCCTGGACTACCCTGGTAAAAAGGAAAGAAGTGAAGAATCCTAATCTCACTCCTGTTGCCAATGGCAATATGTGAGGTTTCTAATAGATTTGTATTAAAGGAGAATATCTTCCAGGATAAAAGCATAACTGGAAGACAGCAAAATTAGAGAAGAGGCAAACTTTGTTTTATGTGAGGAAGAATTAGAATTTGAAGACATACAAAAAGATCCATAGGTTTCAAAATCATGTGCTCCTGGACTCACTACTGAACTTCTGTTCTGGGTTGATAATTTTGGAAGGAGGGTGGTATCCTTTTATTCTTTCTAATTTTCTTTAGCTTTTCTTCACTCCTCTGCTTCTTTTCTCCTTAACTCCTTTGCTATTTTCCCAAGACTTCAGTACAATAAACCGTCCTCAACTGAAAATGCAGCTGTTCTCCTTTGCCTATACCACTTCATTCCTCTCTTTTCATAACATTCTTGTTGCTGATCTTTCAGTACTGCATTCTAACTATGGGAAGAATTTGAGAAAGAAACTACATCAAATGCTGTTTTTTTTTTTTTTTTTTTTCCCCAGCATTATTTTCAATGAATTTTAGCAGACAGGGCTGCTTTCTAGCAGTGCAGTCTTCAGCTACAAGCTTGCTTCTGCGAGATCTCTGAACAGATTTAATAGAAACATAACCACAAGGCACAGGGGTTGCTTAAGTTCTGTTTCTGATGCTAGCAAATCTTTCTTTATCTCTGGGGTAAGCAGAGGTTGACTGTGAACATGTTGGAAGCCCATGGTATTTCAAATTCTGCCTTTTCCTCTTCCAGTAACTCTTTCATCTCTACATCTATGAAACAAGGGGTTTTTCCCCACCAATTTTTCACTGTTGTTAGTCTCTCTGGTGCACTTTCATGTATTTTAAATTCCAAATGGAGGAGGAATGTGCTTCTTGAAAGAATTACAGCTCCTTGTAGCATTTTCTCTGTGGTGCCTTCCCTGTAACAACTCCAGTAACTTCTGCTTACAGTTTTGCTACTCGGCAACAAGGGGCCATTTTGGGATTTTCTACAAACTTGAGCTGTAGGCAACCAACTTTCTAGAGATCCTGTGAGCGTATGTATTTGGGGGACTTGTCTAGGGCCAGTGAAAAAGAAAAAAAAATCATGCTATAATCAGTGTAATGTTCTTGTAGGGACTCATAAATTCTTAGATACCAGGTTATTTTACTTTCCTTCAGGATTAGAATACTGCAGCTGGAGGAAATGGTATTTTCAAGAGCTTACAGCTCCAGTGGATAGAGATTATTTGTAACTGAAAAAAACTTAATTAACATAAAGATCTCATGCAACGTGATCTGTCTTACTGGCAGTACTGTTCTTTTCTTCATTTCAGATTCACAAAGTTACAAACATAGTCTTCTGAAGTGGAATCAGGAAAGAAATTTGCTAATAATTCCAGAGGGTTTTGCACTTTGCTACTCTTCTAGTTCTTTCGAGCCAGAAACACCAGGCAATCAAGAATCAACAAACAATATCCTCATGCTAGTAAGCATGATTTTCCAGCTATGTTTTTAAGTATTAGTATGGACTGCTAGAGAGCCTGACATTGCTGGGCACATACTTGCCATGAATCCTGCTAATCCTGTTTTCTGTTTCTTCAGATTCTGATCCATGTGTCCTTTTATTGTCACCTTAGCTACTAGCTGAACTACTCACTTGTCTTTTGCTTGTTTACTTAGAACGTAAAATCCTTATTTATACGCTTTTCTCAACAGCTTTTTTAGTAGCTGGCTAAGAAAGCTGGCTATTTATTGAAGTTTTATCCATGATGATATGCCCTATTAAAAAAAAAAATAAATCTCTAATAGGAATATATCCTGTCCTGATATATTTTGTTTTCATAGAATCAAAGAACAGCCCAGGTTGGAGGGGACCTTGGAAGATCATTTGGTTCATCCTTTTTAGAAACAAAAGTCCCAGTTATAGTTTCTGATGTCTTCTAGGAATGTAAGGAAATTTTAATCCAGCAGTAGTCAATATTTAGTCAGGCTAGCTACTTCAGTGTTCTGTCACCTAATAATGACAATAGTTATAAGATGCAGAACCGCAGATTAATTCCACTGCAAAGATAACAAAAAGGACCAAAGAAGATAAAAAGGCAGATCATTTGTCTAAATACTAAAGAATACAGGGGAAGGCAAGATAGGACGCATAGCAGAATATCTAGTTTAAAAGTTGTCAGTTTGAGAATATCGGAACATATTCTTCCATGGAAGAATTTAAAATAATGTTGACTGTTTCAGAATTAGAACCTGATGTTTTAATAATTCTTTGGTTTTCTCTTTGTTGATGACTGTCCCTTATTGTGATGTGCTGGCTAGTGCTTCTGTAAAGATTTTGGCTGACATATTAGGAAGCAAAATCTAACAAATATATCAGTCTTTCAAAGAATGGTCTAGTCAGGCTTTTCATTTTCCCTTCACTTTCACTTTTCTCCCATACTCGCTTTTGTACAGCTAACCTCATCTTGAGACCTGCTTATAAAACTAGTTCTATTAAGATTCAAAAGAGGGTATAGTCTCAATTATATATATATAATTACATACAAGATTGCAAGCTTACCTTCTAAAAGCTGTGAAATACTGAAATTAAGTATTAAATAATTTTAAAGTATTAGTACTCTATGATCATGATATTAAGGACTGCATTGTAATACAGAAAATGCTTTCTTTAATTTCATGATCACGTACCTTTTTTCTTTCAAATGGTCTCCACTCATCACAGTGTAAGTGATGTCTAAATATATAGGAATTCAGCATTCATTCATTACCCTCACGCTTAATACTTGGCCCATACCCTCTGTATCAGTCATTCAGATGGTCTTCTAGAGAAAAAGGCACTCATTTCTGTATGGATTGAGGGCTTCTTAACTATCAATGAACTTACTTTCATAACATGCTACAAAAAATAGTTGTGACATTCTTATATTACAGACGGAGATGTCAAAGCATGAGCAGTTCAAGACTGAAATATTCCACTTTGGGGAGTTTCCTAATGTTGAATTTGTAAGACTTAATTGATGGTTTGTTTTATTTCCAGTGTATTTAATATCATGTAACTTTTTATGTCTTAGAATCCATTGACTGCTACAGCATTTTTGTGGAGCAAATTCAAAACACAAAGGCTTACACGATGTTGGATGGACAAACTCATAATTGATGCAGCTGTGATCACTGTGATCAAAGACATTCACCCACCATTTCTTTAGAACTGTGTGAGAGAAAGCAGGTTTACAGTCCAGTTTTCAAATACAGCACTCTTTCTGCAGTCCACCCTTGTCCATCATTCCCTTGCTGTTGTGGCTTAAACCCAGCTGGCAACTGAGTACCACACAGCTGCTCGCTCACCCTCCCCTCATCAAGGTGGGATGGGAGAGAGAACCAGGAAGAAAGGACAACTAATGGTTTGTGATCAAGACAAAGGACAGCAAAGGAAGATGTAATAACAATACTATATATAGATATAAAAATAATTATAATAACTCTAGAAAAAGTTAAGGGTCCTGTCTTCAAATATCTTATTTACTGCAGAGTTCTGCTTATGCCCAATAGGCCTGGTGTTCATGTCAGTAAAGCTTGCTTCTGACTAATAACTGGGTTAGATAAGAAGGTATTTTGTATCTTGTGTATCTTCTAAATAAATTAATTTCCTTTCCCCTCAGCAGTGGTAGGAAACTAAGGGCTTTTGATGCAGCTTGCCTTTCAGCCAGAGAGAAAATTGATAAGGTGTTCAATCCATGATAGCCAAAAGCTTGGTGTTCACTTTGCTTTTTTCTCTCCATACATAGATTTATTCAAGAAATCTAAGGACACTTTAGCTTTTGCCTCCACTACTGCTCTGCATGAATCTGGGTCACATAGTGTGGAAACATCTGTGTAATTGAAGGGCATCAGCCTGCATGTGACTACTACTGTCCCACAGTTTCTCTCTCTCTCTCTCTCTCTCTCTCTCTCTCTCTCTCTGATTGTGACCCGAAATTCTAGTCTAAATCTGGAGAATTATTTGTGTGGAGACTTGGAAGTTCCCTAGCAAGCCTTATTTTTCAGTCAGATCAGAGAATCTAAAGCAGCTTTAAGAGAAAAAAAAATGTTGCTGGTGATGCACACTGGCAGATTTGCTATTGAATCAATGTTCCTTTTCTACAGCTTTGATTTAGGAGGTGGTCCTAATTAAAAGTATTAGCTATTAGCGTGACTTTTTTTTGAGCAATCCTAGATCTGTGCCTAGCATACACATAACAATTATGTTGATGAAGTCCCAATGGTGGTGTTGAATAAATATGTTGTTTGCTTCTGGGAAAGTGTTAATGTAATTTTTAGTGAAGCAAAGAGTGGGTTAATTAGGAAATTATGCAAAGGAGATATTTATAATTTTGTTTTAAGGCTATGATCTGTTAAACAGGCAGGAAAATAACAGTGAAAGGAAGGACCTCTGTCATGATAGACACAACTGTAAAGGAGATTCAATGCCTTTTGCAGCAATTAGGAAATAACATGTTTCAGGTACTACTAAACATCAAACTGCAGATGTTTGTTAATAAAATGCTTACCTCCACAGCAAAGGATTTCACACTTCTTTTTTCTTATCTTTCATTTTGGAGTCAGACAAAATGACACATTCTAGCCGTTTCCAGGGAGACAGTGTTTTGCTCACAGATGAGCCTCACATTGTGTTGCTAGCACCAGAGATGCTTTGATTATGGGAAAGAGGAGATAACTTTTTTCCTCAAGTTTTCAACCTTTACTATCGGTAATAAAGTTTTCAGAAAACATCCTGAAGTGCTTTATTATGCTGTTTTCTCATGCAGTTAATTAATAATACTTTCATTTGCAGTGTTCTGTGATCATTTCTCATAAATTTCCATTAGCTAGTGCTCTATTCCAATATTCAGACTAGTGGGGCTTGTCTTAGTACATAAGCTACAGTGATTCAACTGAAATTGTCTTAAAAATTGTGCTAGGTAGGTGTTTCTACCTATGTACATATTCTTTTAACCATTCAAATCTGTGTCCAGAAGTGTTTAAATTTCCAAACTATTTTTAATCATTACAGTGCTTTCAGCAGGATTTGCATCACTTTTAAAAAGCAGCAGTTTAAAAGCTTTTCTCAGCTCTGTGTTGTAAAAAAGATCGGCATTAATCAGTGTCTTCCTTTTTTTTTTTACCCAGAAATCACGCAATCCTTACAATTCCTGGTTATTGTTCAATTGCTATGGAGAAAGTAAATGTGCTTTGTAGTTTCAGAAAAAAAAAAAAAAAAGCCAAAGACCGCCAGCACATCAATTTCAACTGACTACTACGGAATTTCACACATCTACCTAGTAAATTACTGTGGATAAATAATGTGCCGTGATGAATCACTTAGACTTTATTAACCTATTCTGAATTTCACTGCATTATTTTATTACCTATTACTGTCCTGAAATAAACTACTGACTATGGAATGATGTACTAGTTTTGGACAGATTGACGGATCTAGATTACCTGAAAAAGATGTGTCTTCTTAGGGCATTGCAGCATTAAAGCAATTCTGATGTTCATAAAAGATGGCTGGGTTAGGGCAAGGAAGAGAGACTGACAGTTGCACAGGCAATAGGGAAGGTTTCAGTTTGCTATTAAAGAAAAATTTTAGAAACTTGCTTAGAAGGCTTTTTGCTCAGAAGCTAAGAAAGCTTCAGAAGCCTTTTAAAGATGCCTTTCAGAAATTCAGCTGGAATACTTTGAGTCTATATAATTTATTTTGTGTTCAGTATGACTGGTTAGAAGTTTTTTTTTCTAAACTTCTCTAGTTGTGAAGTTTTTTGTGGTTTGGTTTGGTTTGGATTTTTGTTTTTGTTTTTGGTTTTTTTTTTCTTTTCCTGAGCTCTGATGGTGTAGTGTGTGAAAGGAATAAATATTTTCATGAGGTATAGAATGGAACTCCTTTGTTCAGTCCTGCTTCAAACTGTCCAATATCAGTATGAAAGAAACAGCAGGCTGATACTGGGCTGCTTCTGTCTAGAAACTTTAATGAATTTCCAGAACTTGAGCCTTAGTAGTCATGGCTGTATGTGTCTCAGCTGTTCTGATTATATACTAGTGTGTTCTTTAGCATATTCTGTTTATATAGGAGACTCACTTCTGCAAACACTTAGGAGAAACATCTTAAATTTCATACTTAAGTACAACTTAAGTTCATACTTATGTTAGACTAAGTGTTGACTCTAAGTTTCAGGACATCATGAGTAGCAGAGCTTTCTCCTGATGACTGTAAAAACAGCTGGCCAGGGGCAGAAAAAGTGTCCATGTAGCTCAGCGTCTTACCTCTGGTGTTGGCCAAAAGTAAGAAAGATCAGAGAGAACAGTGTGTATCACGCATCCCCATTCTACAGTGGAAGTTTAGGGAAATCCTGAACAAGACAGAGCTTCTGTTGAGTGAATTTGTCCTGGTTTTGGCAGGGATGGAGTTAATTTTCCTCTCAGTAGCTGAGGTGTTTTGGATTTTGTGTGTTTAAGATTGTTCATAAACACACTGATGTTATGAGTTGTTGTTAATGAGACCAAGGACACTGTCCGACTTTCCACATCTCACTAATGTCCAGGTGCAAGAAGCTAGGAGGGATACCGAGAGAACACCTGACCCATGCTGGCCAAAGAGAGTATTTCATGCCATAACGTCATGCTCAGTATATAAGTGGGGGTTGGCTGGAGGTGAGGGGACATGTCTCTCTCTCCCTCTCTTGCCCCCTTTCTCGCTGCTCAGTTTCGTTTCTGTGATCACTGCTCAGGACAGGCTGCATTGGTCATTGGGACATTGGGTGGTGAGAAATTGTGCATTGTTCATTGTGTATATTTTAGTATTCTTATCTGCTGTTATTATTGTAAATTTCTTTTATTATTCTAGTAAACTGTCTTCATCTTAACCCACAATTTTCCTTTCTTCCTAATTATCTCACCCATCCCACTGGGGAGGTGGATGGTGAGCAAGAAACTGTGTGGTGACTTGGGCTAAACCACAACAGAATTAAATGCTAGCGAATGTGTCCATGCTGGGTAGGATCGCTGTAGATGTGGCAGTTCCTGTGTAGTCATTTGAAGGTATCCAGGCACAGAGTTTGTCAGAGTAGAGCCTGTAGACTGGGCTACTAAACCAAATCTGTAAATCTTTGAATGCCTGAGTAAGTTTATACACATTGCTGTTTCTGTAATTGGGATTAAACAGGGGCAAAAGTACTAAGAAACTGATTGTTTTTCAAATTATTCTGACTTAAAGCAAGTTTTTTGAGAAGGTTGATGCATGTAGACTCCTGTTCAACAAGCATAGCAATGGTTAATTATAAGCTGTAGACCAGTCTCACTGACTTAATAATGTATATTTTCACTTTATCACGTTCTGAAAAGCTGCTCAAAATGCTTACAACTCCACTTTTACTTTTACATTAAATTTAATATTTTTAAAAAAGCAAAGCACTTCAAATCTAATTCAAATTATTTGTTTTTATGCATTGATATTGCATGGCATATTTTAAACTAAAAGCTAAATCATAGTTCCTTCTTTATAATTTTTTTCCAGGAAAAAAAAAGCCTAATTTCTTAATGTGCTCTAATAAGATTTTATATTTATAGAAGATCTAAAATATTTTTATTAAAAATTGGTTTCACCTTAAAGTGGATTTTTAAGATTCCCATCACCTTTAATCCTAAAGAAAATTAATTTTGCTACTAATCTGTTTTTTTTTTTTGTCTTAATATACAGCAGTCCTAAGTAAAATAGCAAATCATGACTTTTGATTTTTTTACAAAAATACCAAAATTTACAAATTTTCATCTCATACTTGAGATGAAAGCAATGCATTGTAAACTGAATGTTCTGGTTTTGTTTAGTGAGGGGGGCCTAAGGTGGTGACTTCTGTAGGAAACTGCTAGAAGTCGCTCCCCTTTGTTCAGTGGACTCGGCCAGGCCTCGGGCGGACCCGCTGCTGGCCAAGGCCGAGCCAATTGGTAGAAGAATGTCCCGTGATAACACCTCTGTGATAACATATTTAAGAAGGGGAAAACAGGAAAAAAAAGGGAGAGAAGATGTGAAGCAGCTGAGCGAGGGCAGAGAGGGGGAGGCGCGAGCCTTGTGGGCCTTGCAGGCCTCCCCCTCTGGCCTCCCGCCGGGCAGCCGACTGGGTCCGACTCGGCCCAGCCCGGCTGCAAGAAGTGGAGAGGAGATGAGAAGTGAATAAGATGTAAAAAGGATCCTGAGAGGCATCTGCCAGCCTGTTGTGAGGAATGGCTGCAGACGCCAAGGTCAGTGGAGAAGGAGGGGGAGGAGTAATGTGGCTCCTGGCCAAGATTCCCCTGCAGCCTGTGGTGCAGCCCATGGTGGAGCAGGTTGTCCCCCTGCAGCCCATGGAGGTCCACGGAGGGGCAGAGATTCACCTGCAGCCCGTGGAGGAGCCCACACCAGGCCAGGTGGAGGCCTGAAGGAGGCTGTGGCCCGTGCAGGGCCTGCTGTTCTGGAGGGACTGCACTCCATGGAAGAGAAGACCCACGCTGGAGCAGTTTCACGAAGGACTGTGGCCTGTGGGAGGGACCCCACGATGGAGGAGGGGAGGAATGCGAGGAGTTCTTCCCCCGATGATGAAGTAGTGGCGTGAAACAACGCGTGATGAACTGACCACGACCCCCATTCCCTCTTCCCCAGTGTGCCGCTCGGGGTGGGGGAAGGTAGTAGAGATAATGTTAAGCCCGGGAAGAGGGAGGGGTGGGGGGAAGGTTATCTTGTTTGTCTCTCTCATTCTCCTGCTAGTTTTAGAAATAAATGAATAGTTTTCCCAAGTCGAGTCTGTTCTGCCTGTAATGTTCTGCCTGTAATGGTAACTTTAAGGATTTCTCCCTGTCCTTATCTCAAACCTCGAGCCGTTTTTCTTATATCATCTCCCCCTATTCTCTCGGAGGGTGGGGGGAGTGAGAGAGAGACTGCGTAGTCTGGTCCCGATCGGGGCTGAACTACGACACTGAACAATGTAATGTAATGTAAACTGAACCTTTCTGATCTAAAATGAATAATTCCTGTCTAGCAAAGGAACAGTCTTCTCACTACCAGCCAGACCCACAGACCAGTCTGGAAAAGTGATAACTTTGCTCCAAGCTAGATCAAGGAATAATCCTCCATCACTGGAGAGGTGATACAAGAATCCAATGGATACTTTACCATCAAGGTACCTGCAAGCAAATAGGCTGTAGATGGGGAAACCTTTTTATTGTGGAGATGAAGACAAAATTGAGTTAGCACGACTACACATATAATCCTAGAACTGCTGCTCATTATGATTAAGCACAGCTAATCAGATGCTGACTGCTGAAATTTTTAATTTCCAGCTGTACTGCAGGAACAATGAGCATGGAACATCATGCATTGCAAGGTAATTTCACCAGCACAGACTATTTTATACAATACTTACAGGGCTTGAAAAGAAATCAAGATAGCTTTACAACATCACATTTAAAAATATGAACAGTATAATATTGGTTTTGACTATGTATTGTGGAATTTATGTTCTGGATTTTCTCAAAGATCATTGTTAGTGTTTCTTAAAATGCACTGAATCTTATTAGTTTCATGATTTTCATGCTAATGTAATGTAAATGCAGTCAGCACAAAACATAGGCATACAGTAAATGCACATTGCCATAAAGCATTCTGTTCAATATTTTTCCTGTGTTATTAATTGTGAAAAGTTCTGAGCTTGCAATGTTTCCCAATGCCATGCCACATTTAACTCTATTAGCCACAATTCAGCAAGACACATACGAATGTACTTTACAAAATTGTTCTGTAAACAACAGCAATACAAACATAGAATAGCCCATCCTAAAATGGGAATGCTGTCTGCACCCAACAATTCAGGACACTGTAAGCAGTGGTGATATCTCATTTCTAAAGGTCGGAAAAAAACCCAAGCAGAGATTCTAGTAGAAATCAAAGGAAAAATTGCTAGGATGTGAACGAGTTTATAAATTTACAAATGTGCCTTACAAAAGTACATGTTTCATCATTGCACGTAGATTGTTCAGACATAAAAAATTTACTTGTAAGAGTGAAGCTTTGCTAAATTGGATCTACAGTGAACAAATGCTGATGGCTTTCTTTTTACAAGGGAATAATTTTGACAGAAGTTGAAGAACACTAGGGTCAAACTTGCAAATGAATATTTAGCGTGGAGTATCTTTCCAGTGGTCCTGACAAAGTAAGGAAAAAAGAATGAGGAAATTAACACCAGAAAGTGCTGCTTCACTGAAACCAAAGCAGTGCTGCAGATGGTCCAGTCCAGCTGGCTGTTAGAAATATAGCTGGTTCCCAAAATATTTGTTAATCTTATCTCTCAGTGCTGCTTACCATCACCAGGCTTGGCAGGCACTTTCCTCTCCTCCTGCACTCACTCATTCTCATCACAGTCCCATAGGCAGAGCAAAGGGCTGGGTCCTGCAAGCAGGAGAGAAGGGCACATTTCTGGCCATGAAACAGCATTTTCCAGCAGAGAACTCTACTGGAAAATTCTCAGCCCTCTCTGACTTCTAAGGATGGTGAATCCAAACACATTAAACAGTGATACCTTTGAGTTTCACAGTTTTCAGTATGGAGCTCTTGTTGTCAAATGGAAAGAGAGAGATTTCTTTGTCAAAACCATAAAAGCTGTATTTTTATTCTGATATGAGATGAGGCAGTAGTTAGATGAAAATAGTTTTGACTTTTACAGGATCTGAGAGATCAGGGAAATATAAATGTCTTTTTTTTTATTTTCATTAATGAAATATGTTGCCTTTCTGAAAATACCTGGACTACAGCTTTTTTGAAGTTGAGAGGAGATAGAATGGTCACACATTTTGGTGATAGCTTTAGGGCGTGCATTCATATTAACTTAACGTGTTTATGTATTTTACTTGACTGAGGATTAAGCCTGTGCTTAAATGCTTTTGCTGAACTGGACCATGAAAGAGAATGCTTAAAAGAAGACAAGGTAGCTGGGGTGTTTGAAGAGGAAAATCAAGTCACTCTCAGAACTTAGAAATGTCATATAAATCCTGATCTCAACATCAGTGGGACAATCTAAAAAATACATGTTCCGAAACTTTGTGGAAAATAAGAAAACAAAGTTTTGCTTTGAAAAATTCAAGCTGGTACTTATGCATAAGATAATCAGAAATACAGATTACCAAAGTAGAAGGATTTAAAGGGACCCTATCAACCTGAAATATATTCATTTATTTTAAAAAGTGTTAAAAGTAGTATCAGATAAAACTCCTATTCTGTGGTTGCTCTGCAAATTCTTGGGGGTTTACAATCATGATTTTCATTCTGCTATTGCAGTGTGAAAAAGTCACAGAAACATGGAAAATAATGAAACTGAAGATACAGAGTGCATGCAAATGCAAAAGTAAACGAACTAAAAAGAACCAGAAACTGTTTTTCATTTTTTTTCCAGTTATTTGTAGTTATAGCAAGCCTTGGAGTTATGTCAAACAGTAAAAAGCACATTACTTTCAGGCAACAGACTGACTTTTAAGTAGTGTTGCTTAAAGGCAAAAGGTGTTGATCCTCAATTAAATGAAAGTTAATTTACTCTTCTTTTGCTTTTACTCTTCCATAAATGTTATTCAATAGCCTTAGATTATTATTTTTTTTTTAATCAGAATCCAAAAATAATTTCATACTTGGAAACCGAAAGTCTTATTGGCACTAAGAAAATACCATTCTTGTGTGAGAATTCGATCACTTAATTTTGGCACCTTGATATGAAATTGTTTTAATCTTTAGCAGGATTATGAAAGAAGAGTACTAAAAAATCTTGCTGCAGGATGTTAAACTATTTGTAAAGTCATCCAAGCAAGGGAGTCATAGTTGGTCAAACATGATGCTAATCATACATTTATGCCCCACGGCCAGATGGCAAACTTCATGTGATCCTGCCACTTTCCAGGCACAAATCTTTACTTTCTCAGGCTACTGCACCTACACTCAAACCAATTTTACTTTTGCTGTAGAGAAACAGGAAAATAATGAGAAGTGAGAATGTGAAACAGATATTTCCCCCCCTAAACATCAAAATGATTTTGATAATGGAATATATTGGTGCACACAGAACTAGGTGACCTGTTGTGTGAGAGATTGGATCTTGAGTTTGACGGGACTTTTTATTAGTTTTATTTGGCCTTGCGTGCAGATCTCATCAATTAACGGAATTGGTATCCCCACCTATACTGTGATGCATTTTAACCAAAATAATTAGATTTGGTTTGTGTTGCTGTTGGGAGAATTCAGAATTTAACAAAGCTTCTGTTTTTCTGCAGTAATGTAGGTAAGTACAATCACATATGAAGTGTCTTGAGGCAGTGCATTATATCCTGTAAATGCTTCCCAAGCCAGTTATAGTAAATGAGATGAAAAAAAAAAAGAAGAGGTAGGAGAAGGTTAAGCATCTGAAGAAGTATTTAAATATGGATAAATATGTAATTTTTTTTTTCAGAGTAAGCAGAGAATGGAAATAAAGTTCCTGAAATGAGAACTGAATTGGTATTTTAAGGATCAAGAAAATAATGAGTGTGAGAGCACTGGTGTTAGCAGCTGTGTCATGATTCTATGAAGAATATTTTACTGTTCCTCCTCCTCTACTCACTCTACCTGGGATTGGAGGGAACATTAATAATATGGTTTCTCAGAATGGCTTCTAATTTAACTGAATAATGAAAATGTATTTATACTCTTCTCAGCTTCCAGCTGCAGAAGTGGAACTCTGATGCTTTCATTTTCCTTCTTGTGTTGTTTTGTTTGTTGGTTTTGGTTTGTTTGTTTGGTTTTTTTAACACCAACCTTATCAAGATTTAAGCAAGAGATGTGACTCAGCTGGAAACTTTAACAGTGAACCTGATAGAAAGAGATGAGCCACACTATGTTGAAAAGTATTATGGCAGAGTCAGTCAGTTCTTCTTTCCCAATTTGTCTCTTGGTCTCACAGTGCCCTTGAGTTGCTTGCAGCAGTGACTGTTGAAATAATTGATTTTTCGGTTCACTGACTGAAAAAAATTCCATTCACATTGACCTGAAATGATTTCTTTACTGGGGAGGTTACTCATCCTACTAAAAAACTGAAGTATTAAAATATTTCATTGGAGTTAATTTGAAAAATATTTAAAAAAAAAAAAAAAAAACAAAGGTAAATTCTGGGGCAACTGTCAGTCTGAAGCAAAAATTACTTTGTTTTGAATATGGCAGACAAAATGTCTTGACCTTTAACAAATGTTTTTCGCCACTGAAATATGCCATGTCTTCAAAAGATATCTCAAATAGTTTTGATGGTCTTTTATTGGTGAACAGATACATTGGCCACAGCATTTTATTCAGCATTACTCTGAGGCAATACAAGATCTTACAGCTTTTGTTTCAAAAGGGGACAAGGTTGCGGGCTGAATCTGCCTTTTTCTTAAGTGATGTGTTTCCAAGGTTTTTTGATCCACACATTTCTCCTTCTGCTTTGTGAGCTCTGGGCAATGCTTGTAGGGCAGCTGGGTTCAAACTCTGAGTGTGGATGAGGACCATGTTCCCTCCTCAGAGGGAAGGTTATTGGTGTGTCAGGGGTTTGTCCTTATTTAGATTAAGGTAAAATGCTCTTGTTTCCATTTTTTTTTTTCTTCAGATCCAGATGGCAAAGTTGTCATGTCTCCTGTATGCCTGTAAATTGTGACTTCTCAATGGCACTGATTGGCTTGAAAGGCTTTAAATCGCCTTGTACTAAAATAGCCTGTAAGTACGTATGCACAACTGATAAAATCAATACCAGAAAAGCATAAACAAAACCAGGGTTGCAAGGCAATCAGATATGAATATATAGCAACCAAAATAATGCAAGCAAGTCATGCTATGAATAGCTCTCCCACGTGCTGCAGTAATGCTGCATATTTACATAGCAAAGAGAGGAGCTGATAAGGGCAGGCACATTGGGATGAAAGATCACAAAGCCAAGCCCCAAGGGACTGTTATCTTGACCGTGACTTTTGATTTAATTTATGGTATTTTGAAGACATTACTCTTTTAAAATAATCATGTATGATTTAGACTGGAAGGGACCATTAAAGACCATCCATCTATTTCCACTCACCCTACCATGGGCAGGGACATCTTCACTAAATTAGGTTGCTCAAAGCCCTGTCCAACCTGAATACTTCCAGTGACAGGGCATCCACAATTTCTCTGGGCAACATATTCCAGTGTTTCACCACCCTCATGGTAAATAATTTCTTCCTTATATCTATTCTAAGTCTATCCTCTTTCAGTTTGAAACCCTTGTCTTGTCACTACAGACCCTGGTAAAAAAATCTCTCTACTTTTTTTCTTATAAGCCCCCTTTAAGTATTGCAAGGCCACAGTGAAGTGTCCTCGGAGCCTTCTCTTCTCCAGGCTGAGCAACCCCAACTCTCTCAGCCTTTCTTCATAAGAGAGGTGTTCCAGCCCTCTGATCATTTTTGTGGCCCTCTTCTGGACCTACTCTAAGAGGTCCATGTCTTACTTTCCTATACTTATTTGTATAGTGGAAACCACACATAACTTGCAAGCACACTACTTGCTGTAAAAGCCTGAAGAAGAAGCTGGGCACTGATTTGTGTCACTGGGTTTATACCTTCTCAGCTAAGCAAGCTGCCAAAAGGTCCTATTCTGCTTAATGGAGAGAGAGAAACAATTTCAGGATGGATTTTTGTTGCTATACTTGAGACATCTAGTTTGGATTAGTTCCTTTGCTCTGAATTAAGTTTGCAGTGACTAACTTACATGTAGGTATCAGTGTTTAGTCAGAGGAATCAAGTGCAGAACAGAAGGTCACACAGCCCCACTGGTCTGTGGTCAGAGCCTGGGCTTCCTCTCTTCCAGGTCAGTGGAGCCTTTAATACTGCACTTGTTGGGAGCGCCAGTGGATAGCAGTCAGATAAATTTTCTTGCCTGCTGCCAGGACAAAAAGCTGTTTCTTTAACCAGCTGTGCTTTAAGGTTAGTGCTTTGCACACAACAGGCAGAAATCTTTTTGTGGGTTTGTGGGGGTGCTTATTTCTTTCCTCTCTCTCTGCAGTCCTGCTTGAGTGCTTGGCTTCAACTGGACTGTGTGTTGAAAAAGAAAAAAGATTTCTCTCTCTCCTGTTAATGAAGAAAGCATGGGAACATGTATGTTTTGCCAGCTCTTGAATTTACAAAGAAAATTATTAAGTAAAATTGGGCTATATAAAATGTGTACAGATCATACTATTTTATAAAACAACCTTTTCAAAATAATTGAGGCAAATTATTCTGGTATGGATAATTCAGACTCGTCCCTTCTGGGAATATAATTTTTGGTAAGCTCATTGCTTTGACTAGTTTATTTTTAATCTTCATAGGCTTAAAATGTAGAATCATCTTTATAACAAACAGGGTCCTTGAATAATAGACACATTCATACTGACTAAGGGATTAGTTTTGGTGCAATCTTTAATTCAGCAGCAGATTGCTTTTCACGGTAAGGCTATCAGTTACAAAAATGATCTTTATAGAATAGCTAGGAAGCTGTCAAAGTGGTGTGGTCTTCTTGTGATGAAGATAGCAGATGCAGTCAGTATGCACCCTGGAGAAAGTGAAAATCTCTTTCATTTTGCTTACTTTTGTGTCCAAGAAATTTTTGACACCTGCTTTACAGAAATCTAAAATGGATGGAAGGCAGCTGTCACCATAATATCTAAGTGAAGTGAGAAGAATTAAAAACAGCGTGAAATGGAAACAGTTACTATTAAGGCAACTGGGCTGTATTTCAGGACATTTGGGTTCAATTACCAGTTCTGTTCCTGTCTTCCTGTGTGATCTTGGGCAAATCCTTTTTTTTTTTTGTATTGCTGTTCCCCATATGCACATTGTGCTTAATGATGCTTCCTTTCTCCCGTTCATCACCGTTTTTTATTAGAATGAAGCTTTAGGGACAGGACGAGTCTTTCACTGGCATTGTAGAGAGTCCAGTCTCAAATTCCAAGCACAAATCCAGGATGGGCAGAGAATGGATTGAGAGCAGCCCTGAGGAGAAAGACTAGTAGATGAGAAGCTCAACATGAGCTGGCAATGTGCACTTGCAGTCCAGAAAGCCAACTACATTCTGGGCTGCATCAAAAGAAATGTGGCCAGCAGGTCGAGTGAGGGGATTCTCCCCCTCTACTTCACTCTTGTGAGACCCCACTCGGAGTACTGTGTCCAGCTCTGGAGCCCCCAGCGTAAGAAGGACATGGGCCTGTTGGAGTAAGTCCAGAGGAGGGTCACAAAGATGATGAGGGGGCTGAAGCACCTCTCTTATAAGGACAGGCTGAGAGAGCTGGGGATGTTCAGCCTGGAGAAGAGAAGTCTCTGGGGAGACCTTATTGTGCTCCTCCAGTACCTAAAGGGGGCTTATAGGAAAATTGGGGAGAAACTCTTTAGCAGGGCGTGTTACGATAGGGCAAGGGGTAATGATTTTAAAATAGGAGGAGGTAGATGCAGATTAGATATAGATAATTTTTTTTTTTTTTACAATGAGGGTGGTGGAACACTGGAACAGGTTACCCGGAGAGGTGGTAGATGCCCCATCCCTGGAAACATTCAAGGCCAGGCTGGACGGGGCTCTGAGCAACCTGTTATGGTTGGAGATGTCCCTGCTCCTTGCACGAGGGTTGGACTAGATGACCTTTAAAGATCCACTTCCAACCTAAACTGTTCTATGATTCTAAATACACATATCCTTTCCTATAACGGCGTATAATTTAGCTGCAGCTGTGAATTTTTTTTATTACCACTGTATCAGGATACCTGTAGACTAGTCAGTAGGAAATATACTATAACACAGTTTTTAATAAGCTTAAAGATTCTGCTAAAAGGCTTTTTTAATGACCACCGATGACTAAAGATAAGAAGCACGGTGACTAATGTGCACAGTCTGTGATGAAGTACAGATGATGCTTCTGTATTTTCATCTTCATATACACATTAATATATATATTCATGAAAGTAAAAACTCTTTCCTAAACAGGTATTTGAAAGTAAAAGCTCTATTGGAGATGAGGAGGGGAAAACATCTGAATTACAATGGCTTGGACAGATGGTAAGTAAGATTTAATGGAAAAGTTGATGAATTATTCTTTTTTCTTTAACCTGAATTAGTATGTATTTTCAGGAAGCTTGCTAGTGCCAGAGTAAAGGAAAGTTTTTCTGGGCTCTGAACAAAGAAAATACCCTGTTCCTTGTGCTTTTCTCCTTGCCTTCAAAGATGAGGAGTATTCTTTCTGTATTTAATGACAGGAAGTGATAGATGTACCTGCAAAGTTCAGGGCAATTGAAAGAGGCAGAAAGACAGAGAGTGTGGAGGCTGGTGAGATAAAAGGTCACCTGCAATTGCTGTATTTCCCTTCGAGCCACTTTGGCCACTCCTCTAGAAAATGTCTTCAACCACACCGTCTCAGCCAGGTTTGTTGTAGTGTCTCAAGTTATTCCTGTGGGTTTCCAGAAGTACCAAACTTCCCTCATCGTTTTAAAGAGTGGTCATAATGAGTAGAACATGATGGTTTGGAGAAGGCAGGTGTGAGTTTCCGTGCAGGTACAGTCAGCGATGGGATCTAATATACCATGCAGGAAGCACTCTGGCCAGAGGGAAAATAGAGACCAGATCTTCAAAAATTGCCCATTTGACAGAAGAACAGATTGAGCATAACACATGCCCACCAAGGAGGGTCACCTTCTGTGTTCTACAGTCTTGGAGAGCAGCATACTATGTGAATTCACAATGCTTGTAGGCCAGTGTGCTTGGTTCCCTTGATTCATAAAGGATTTGCACTGGGAAGCTTCACTGTCCTGCACACCCACATCTTAAAGATCAGGCTGTAGAAGTGCACATCTGTCAGCTATGGAGGCTGTCTCCGTCATGGGTCGGTACCACAGGGTGCCAGACTCTGAATCACACAGAGCAGGGACAGTGCATGGAGGAAATATTGATGCTTTCCAGTTTCTGATTCCCACAGGACTCGGAACTCAGCATGAGCCAGAAACCACTGCCTCCTGGAGAGGCTGAGCACCACTGACAGATGGCATTTTGCCTGCTTTAAAGGTAGCATCTCTTGGCTCTTGCTCAGTTTATACTTATGTGCTTAACTTCTAACCTAGAGAAAAAAATATTGTTTGACATGCTGCCTCTGAAAGACTCCAGACACACAGTCTACTTGAGTAATTGCTGGAGCAGCTAGGATAGCAGCCATCTTTCAAGTCTGTAATATCAGCTCCTTCTCCAGGGAAGAACAACATTTCCTTTACTACTGGTAGCATGATTCTCCAGAGGAATGACAGAATCACTCATATAATCCTGACCTCTCAGCCTTCCTTCTAGTGTTGGAGATCAGTGAAGATGATTAGGTTTTATCTCCTCTATTGCCTTGGGAAAGTAGTGCAAGAAGAGTTAGGAAGGGGAAGAGCTTGTGTCCTAACTCCTTCAGGACTCTGCGTGACTGCAGTGGCTGACAGCTGTTCAACAAAATTGATTAAAGTAAATGACATTGCAATTCACCTCCAAGATAAGCCAAAATATTAACCCTCAAAGATACTTAGCTAAGACAGTTTAAAGGCTAAATACTGTAAAGAACCTTGACTTAATGCAGAAATTGAATGTGCTGCATCTGATGAGCTATTTGAGACTGTCAACTTTGAACCTAGCACAAAAGCAATCCACTGTGTCCTTTCCAGTCCTGGAGGAGTGAACTCCACTCCATTGTTTTCTTTACTTGGATCTGGAAGCTTGTCCTCTGCAAATGCTGGACAAATTTCTCAAACGTCTGTCATTCTCCACCACAAGCCCGGACTCCCTAATGTGATAACTTGAATACGAAGAGGACCTCATGTAAATCCTATTGAAATTCAATCAAGGAAAATAAACTGCAGACATCTGCTTTGGTACTGTTTAGGTGTTTTTCTCTGGTCTGCATAAAAATGCTTACCTAGCTTGAACGAACGCCAGCCCAACATTTCAGCATCTGATCAGCTAAATAACCGTGTGAACAATGGCAGTGAGAAGGTAAATGGGAAGGTGAAGGTGTCACAGGATATGGATTAGCTGGCTACTGTTCCTTATTCAAAAATTGCTGATTAGTGATCTCCTTTAAAATCTTATCAGAAAGGAACATTGTTTTCATTCATTTAAGTAGAGGCCAGTCACCTTTTTTTTGCTTCAAAATATATGAGACAGCATTTATAGGACTGTGACTCTCATGGGTGTAGAAAAATATATATTAATGAATGGCTCTGGAAGAATAGACCATCCTTTAAGCAATTAATGTATTCTCCTTTACTTTCTCTTAGTCCTGAAACTCCTTGAATTATAATAGTAGGTCAAATTCCTCCATGGTGAAACTTTATTGATCCTGACAGACTTTACATCATTTATTTGTCTGGCATGATATTAAATATCCACCTTCTCATACTCAAACACTCAAATACAATGCTAAAAGGTAACCACAATAACGAAGAATCCACAGTACATTTTGCACTATTAGAGAGGAAATGCTGGTCCTCTCCAAAGCTGCAGCAGGCAGTGGCTGTATGTTCTCATCCAGCAAAATGTTCTTATTATCCCAAAGCAGCTGGAGCTGACGACTCACATCACTGGTGCTTTTAATAGTTAGGTCCAAAATCTGGATTTGTAGTCTTGCTTTGTTAGTGCCTCACACTGGTGATATCTAAAGGGCACAAGTGCTGAGCACTGTTACAGTGAGGTTCCCTTAATGCCTAAAGGTCTGAGCTAGGTTCACAAGTTGTCTAGCTTCCCTCTGACTGATTTGTGAGTACGCTCCAGTGCTGCTTATTGTACTGGGCTTCACATGGAGCATCTCTGGAAGGGCTGACATGTCTTTGTCTCTATCTCATTCCTATTTTAATCATTCACCTACTAATTATAACTCAGACTTTATGGTGATGATGGGAAGGATTTAACTTTTCTCATCTTTCTGAAGTGATTTGAACCTGGGATTAACTACTGTGGGCAGACTGAAGATGTTCTCATTCCCTCTGTTGAGGCTTCTTTTTTATGTGGAATAAATAAATGTGCATCATGCCAGACAATAAACATGATACAGGAGCGCTTGGGGCACCTCATTTCTGTTTCTGCTGCTCTATTTATATTCAATAAATCCATGGAAGGATGAGATTTGAGGTATACAACTTTAATGTTACCTCTCAGCTGGCTGCTATCTTTGCAGTGTTTTCCTTCTCTTTTATTCCTTAGGCTGTGGCTGCAAGGAATGGAAAATATGGTTTTAGAAAATGCAACACAGGATTTAAAATGTCATAGCCATATGGTGCAGCACTGAACTGGTGCAAAGTAACCCTGGCTGTTCCGGTGTGCTTGAGGGATTTTTGTGGCAGGCAATTATGCGCTAGATTTTGTGCCAGCTCAGATATTATCTGACTGCTCAGTTCTGATGTTACTCACAGTCAGGTACTTTCTTTTCTCCTGTGAGTGGCATTAACCAGCTTTGCCTACCTGCCTAATCCAGGTCAGGGTCATGTGGCTGAGTGGTTCAGAAGTCTGGGTCTGAAGCTGGTCAGTACAGAACCATGGTCTTACGCACCCCACAGACCAGTTAGGAGCCTTCATACATGAGCCTAAATGTGATGTGTCCCTCCCTTTTGCATTCCTAGCCCTCAGCAAACACTTAGATTTCTACAGATTGTTTCTATTGGGAGGAAATTTTCAGGTGGGAGACAATATTTCTTTGATTTGATAATGTTTATTAATAAGAAATTTACATAAAAGCCTATGTCTCTGAATCAGTGGAAATCAAAGGACAGAATGTTTTCTCTGTTATGATTCCAATCCTCTTTTGTTTTCCAGCCTACATTCTCCTCACAAAGCTCTCCTGGCTTTCTTTCACGTCAGGGTCAAACAGCAACTAGCTGCCTTTGACTTTCTGTTGTGCTCCGAGTCTGTAATATTTCTGTGTGTCTCTGTTTAAGCTTACACATGCCTGCATGTATTTCCACTGAAAAAACCCGGTATATCCATTTGCTTTCATTCTCTACTGAACTTCTCCCTCCTGACACTGCTCAGTTTCTGATTTGACCTGCATTTGTGGTGATGCCTCTTGTTTTTTCCTTTCAGTCACAATGAGGAACTTACTCACTTTATACATATCATGAGGCTATCATTAGCTTCCATGAGGCTTCCATCCCCAGTCCACCATCAGGTGACACACAAAAATGGTAATTCTGCCTTTTACATTACAGAATGAACCAGATGGCCTCGAGCTTGACTCTTCAGGAAGCAGTAAACCTTTAAGTACTTCTTTGAAGCGAGATGGAATACTGTCAAATCATTTTTGGTGTAACTCACTCATTTGATTTCACATGAAAGAGCTTGGGGACTTGTATGAGCTCTGTTTTCTAGTACAAATATTAGCAAAGAGCTGGGGATGAGAGAAGGCAGACACGTGCTGCTAGAGTCTGGGTTCTCTTAGGCGGTGAAATCATCCAGTGACATGTCTACATGAGCCTTCAAATTTGCCTAATCCAGATCTTCACTTTAAGATCCATGTAGCTGCATTGGTATGTTGCTGGGCACGTTCATATATTTCCTTCTCTATGGGCTCAGATGTGTCTACATCCACCTTGACAGATGTGCCCTCAGCTCAGGCATGTCTATAGGTGTTTAGGTAAAGTGAAGTTTTTTTGTAGCTCTTCTTTTTTTTTCCTCTGTATGATTCAGGAGCTTTGGATAGAAAGTTATGGCATGGAATCTTGAAGAGCTAAAATTCTCACTCAGTGATGACTCAAGAGTAAGGTGACACACTGTTCTCTCAGATAATGAGTGCGTACAGTGTAATCTCTGGGAAGAACTGTGCTGACTTTAGCATGTCCTTCAGAAGCTCTGGAAGAAGGCATGTGACAGTACAACACGGAGATGGCAAAGCTCTTAATGTAGGAGCTCTCCTAAAAACAAGAAAAAAGGTGTTAGGGTGGTACAGCAGTTACTAGCATTAGGTTGCTATTGCTCACCTTTTAACCTTTGTGAAGTCTAATTTTTATTCATTAGTTATGTATGTAGCCAGGCAGCAGGTATAAACATTCAAAGTCCTGGTGCTTCCTCAGATTGGTGAAAAAGTGAGTGTGTCTATTGGCTAAGTTGCTTTGTATTTAGTGAGTATTGCTACATTGAGAATCCAAAACACAGCACTACAAGTTAAACACCTGATCGTGTTATGTAAGTCTGCTGTGATTTAATTTGTCCTACTCTGCTCACCCTATGACACTAAGGAAACTCCTCTGCAGCAATTTACATGTGTGCCTTGCACCCAAAATCTCCCCACGCATGCTGGTTGGTTCCAGGGCCAGGGAAACAGCCTGGAGAAGCAGCTCTTTCCCTTGTTATGTCCTCAACTTGCCACAAGATGACAATGTTTCAGAACTTTGATGGCTAGTGATAACAAGGAGATGGTTAGATCCTTTTAGCTGACTGCCTAGACTTGGGTGGTGTCCATAAATGGCTGTGAATTTGCAGTGCTAAATGGAGTGTGATGCTATAATCGAGAGAGCAGAGATATAAAAAAGACTGGCAGCCCACTGAGGTGCTGTTCTGCTGGGTCAGCTGTCAAATGAAGATATGCTAAATCTACCACTTGCCTTGTGTCAGTCATTTGGGGCAGCTTGCCATGTACCCACTTGGTCCAGAGTTCTTGACAGAGGTCTAAACACAAGACATGTTGAATTTTATCATTCATATCTGTTTTGGAGTTGCTGAATGAAATATTGTTGCCTGACCCTGACATACAAAAGAAAACTTAACTGGAGATCAGACAGCTGCAACATCAGTTTCACAACTCTTATTTTTATTTAAATGATAGTTCTTTCATTGTTAATATCCCTTGACTATTAAATGACAGTTCCTGTTCTCCCTTTCAAAGAACAGCAACTGAAAGGTTGACAGCTTAGACATGGAAGGTGAACGTAAAGTAGCATGTAATACACAATTTCTACTACTTTTGACTTGGCTGCACATTACAGATGTTTGATTTCTCTAATAGAGGTTGTTGGTTTTTCCCATTATGTTAGTGAGCTGGGGAGAAAGGAGAAAACCATGTTTGCATTTATTAAGAATTATGTTACTTGTTGTTTTGACATAATCTGCTAGATAAATATGATTAACAAGTGTATATACTAAAGAGATCACTCACAATCAGAAAACAAGCAGTAGTAAAAAAAAAGAGTCCACGAACTCTTCAGTTATGTGTCTTTATATAGCTGTATGGGGGGATATCTTCTATGATACTATTTAGTTTCAGTTTTTAATAACATCTTACTATCAAGCTAGTATTTCTATTAATAATTTCTGAAAGGTTTGGAAGACCTGGAGCATCATTTCATCTCATATCTTCTATATCTTCTTCGATAAAATGGGGATAACAATATTTCCTTCTTTTTTTTTTTTCCCTTGTGGTGCTGTGATGACAGTGGACAGCTCAATCAAGTTTGTTTGGTGATATAAAGTTTAAACAATAAAATCAAATTATTTAGGAAAACAAAAGGGCTTTTTTTTTTGTTAGTGAGAAACAAATATCATCAAAAATGTAAGGCAGAAAATAAAATTTTCAAGTTGCTTGGGTGTTTCAAAAGAGTAACTCAAACACTTCTAATAAATCCTCCATGTTTTCATGGATTTCACTGTGAAGGAGAGGAGGCATTAATCTCACATGACTTTAGATATCTAAAAGATGTTCATCTAATCTGAGGTAGTTACCTGGCTTGCTCTATAGACAGCCTGTAGGCAGCTCTTCAAAATAATGAATTCCATCTATCTTAGGCACTGTTCTTGAACCAACACCCTGTACAACTCATATTAATTTTCCATTAACTAAAAAAAACAGCCTAAGAACTTGCTTAGAGCAGGCTTATTTTTAGACAGCCTAAGCAAACCGACTCCCTTCATGACTAATTCACTCACTTTTAGCTTTGAAAACTTGAAACACACAGTCACAGTTTTTGTAGGACTCAACTGTACTATATGGATAAGACCTGCCTTTGGGACAGAGATGAACCGATTCAAAGAAACGCAAATGAAGGAACTATTTCGCAAAGATGCATGTAAGCTGCTGCTTAACTGTAGCTGCAGGGGAAAGAATTTTTCTATCTCATAAAAATTTTTCACATATGAAATAAATAATGTTGTTTTATATTAAGACAAAGAATTAATTTTTAAAAAACATTCATCAAATGAAATTTCAAAAGAAATGTCTTGTTTATCCATCAAAATACTTCATTTAACTTTTTAACATTAAAAACAGTTGCAGCAGCGGGAAGCTTAATAAAACAATAACAATAATACCAAAATAACCCCAAAACCCATGTTTTGAAGAAGAAAATAATCTCCTCCCTCCCCCTCCACCCTGTTAAATACTTCTTAATTTCTAAAGTATTTTTCTAGAGAGTGAAGAAAAACAATTTAAAAAATCCTAAGCCATTCCATTAGAAAAAGTCTTAGTTTTAATGAATCAGCATCTTGAGGGGTCAGGAACAAGATATCTCCTGACTAAAAAATCTACAACTCTCTCCTTTCCGGGCGTACTTGGGAAGTCTAGGTGCTGCACAAGCATTTAGGTGTTACTTTGATTGGAGTAATTTTGCCCCCAGTGGAAATGCACTGAAAGACAAACTGATAACCTGTCTTGAGAAATCCTTGACAGGTGGTAAAGAAGGGTAAGGGGATAGGGACTTCCTGCATATTGTGTTCTTAATCTTTTCTCCAAGTATGTTCTCCTTGCTATTCACAGGCATCAACTCTTTTGACCCAGCACAGTAGCATTGTGTACTGCCGTGGGCAGCAAAAAAGAAAAGTTCTTTGACTCCTCCCCATCTCCTGAGGAGCCTGCAGAAATGCCAAGGATTCCTCAGCCCATAACCCTTTCCAGAATTTTTTCCAGGATGTCTTCATTCAAGACAATGGATGTACTAATTGCTATTCTCTTTCCAAGCCCCAAATCAGAAGTCATCCCTTATGCAAAATAAAGGGATAGCATCACATTCCTCTCATCAGGAATTGTCTTGTAATGAGATGTATTCACGTAACACAACTCTAAATTAAAATGTGGGAGACTGTGAGCAGATAAAATCTGAGCCATAATTTTGATAGATAGGGAAAACAGAGCCTACAGGTATCATAGGCAGAAGTAACTCATACCAACCCAAATACTTCCTCTTGACATGACCAACAGAGACGATATTAATTCTTTATAGTGTGTTGTGTCTGATGAACAGTAGAAGTTTTTTTCTCATACTGATGTGCATTAACAGTGCAATGCCTAGCTTCTGCATCTGCTGTGTTTATTTCAAATACGCTTTTGGGAGGCAGCTAGATTAGGCGGCTCAGGAGACTGTATCCTCCTCCAGCTTTCCTGCTGTGTGCCATGCAATGGAAGAGTGGCCATGCGGCTGTGTATCCCATCTGCCCAAAAACAGCTCTCCTCACTTCTGCATAGAAGAATCCAGCACCTGAAATACTTTAAAAAAAGTCTCATGAAAAGATACAAGAATAAGTGAAGAAGCAACAAACACTAATTATTAATTTCTAAATGACTTGTTTGAAAATGTTCAGTTCTGAGATAAATGCAGAGGTTATGTACAAGTTATACCTTGGCCTTTTTATAAACATTAAATTCTTATAGAATTTGATTGACTTAGATCTACGGACATATATTTATCCATACTTGTGTGAAATTGAATCTACATGGTAACATACCTACCAAGAAGCTACATAAAGTAACTAAGGTTAGCTATCTTAATTTACGCCGTTGAATAATTTCCCATTAATCGATTCTCTTGCTGTATTCTCCTAAAGCTTCGGCATACACATTAAGCCAGTTTTAACATACATAAATCACTTAATTTATTGAAGTTTATGCATGCTGCAAGTAAGTTTACAGAGTCTAGGAAAAAAAATCTAAGTTGATACGATACAGCACTGTGAGGAGCAGCAAAATGGTGTCTTGCAAGAACTCAGAACCCTTCTAAATGTGATCTATTGTTTTTCTTTATTTACTGCCAGTTTTATGTGGTCCTTAACTAGCCCGTTGCATGCTATGTTTCAGGATTTCTGACATTACAAGGTAGAAATCTCTATGAATACTTCCATAGCATTGAAATTAGTTTAAAAGAAGGAAAGAAAGAGGGGTTTATGCTCGTTTATTTTATGAGGCTGCAATTTACTTGACAGAAGATGTCACTCTAGATTTATTTCAGAAAACAGAATCAGTCACAAAAAGGTCTTACAAAGGAAAGATCATTGACGTACATGGGCTGTGCAGCTGCTTCTTGCAGCTTATGTCCCATTTCATAAGGAAAAACTACTTTATGTGGTCAAGGACTGAAGGCCTCAAATACTAACTTTAAAATGCCTTCAATTATGGTGAGATTCATTTCCATATATAACAGCCAGTACTTCAGCTCTGAGAAGCTATTATCCACAGTATAGTGGCTTCCACCAAAAGCAACAGAAAAGCTGTCACCTCAGTAAATTGATTTTGTGGAGATATAACATCTTCCATTAGCTGAGGATTAGTCTCTGGTCTTTGTTCCTTCTGCCTGCTCTGTCAGTGCAGTTAAAGAATGCTGATGTCTGAACACAGATGCTGTATTTAAAGAGCAAGTATTCTCCTTAAATCCAAAGTCAAGTGAATATCAAGGGTGGAAAATACAATGGGAAGCTCTGGAGTGATAGCTTTGGACACTGATCTCAAAAATGTGAAGATTCTGGTTTGATTTCACAAAGCACTTATCTTCTTATACGGCAGCTCACTCAGTGTCCCTGGTATGAAGGACATGCGATGTCATCGATGTGTCTTTCTGTGAATAACTGGGAACAATAATAGCATGGCTAGACCTTTGTCTTGGGAGGATGAAAGCCTGAGAGGAGGGCTCAGCTTCTTCCAAATGATACAGAAGGCTGTGAGGCAGCAAGGAGAGCAAGGGCAAGGGAAGAGTCAGAGCAAAGGAAAGAGGTGTTAATATCAACTACACACTTGGGAGGACAAGGTGAGGAACTGCTTAAAGATGAGCAAGCTCACCATCAGAGAGTCTTATTTAACAGTGGGGGCAGAGAAAGTCAATTTAGATAATGGAGAAAGAGTCCCCAGGCAGAGGCATGGCTTTATGAGCTCTCACAGAGCTCTGCCCCAGGCCCAAACAGGTTTTTCAAGTGGTGAAGAAAGAGATATAGGTCTGTTTAGGATTTTGTCTAACTCTGAGTATTTCTTCTGCGAAGCATAACCAAATTTGATTGAGTTTCCTGTTCAAAGTCTGTCTGGAGATCCATTTTCCTCATTGTCATACATCCCATTGAATTTATCAATAAACCTGACATGTTTGCGTGACTGATGTTCTGGAAGGTGAAATACTTAAGTTATTAAGTTACTGGGGTTTCTGGAGTTTCTAATGCCCACATTGGTGCTAAGAGCTAGCAGGACTTGAGCTGAGGTGTTCCCTTTTTCTCTGACAGGACTCCTCTGCCAAAGCATATGCCATGGACAGAAAGGTCGGATGCAACTTTCTGGAAGTTTAGAGCACATGGAGTCATTGTGATGGGGCCAAATGGATTGTCCAGGAAGGGAACAGGAACAGGATCATTTATTGTGATCTCTACATGCATGTGTGAGGCACTGGTGATAGAACAGGTGTGCTACAGTTTGGCACTGTTACTTCCAGTGCTCTTCATAATCAAATGTGTTTATAAATGGTAAGATACATTTTAAACATTTCTCAATATTGTAACTTCAAAGCTGGAGGAGGATAAGGCAGGAGATGGGGAGGAAGAGGGATTTCTCTTTAGAAAGAGACAGTAATAGCATGGTAATCATTTTTAGATAGCTGAAGAGGGAAGAAAATAAAGTAAATTAAATGCAACCTAATACATAACTGTCAGTTATGATGAGTCACATCTTTCACTTTAGATCCAGATTATCTCCATTCCACATAAATGTGGCATTCCCTAACTTTCTACTGCTACAACTTATTGACTTAAAGAAATGGAATTTCATGTGTATTAGGACTTGTAGGAGTGTATTTTACTAGAGAAATGAGTCATTGCAAATTTCATCATGCAGACTTCAGTATTACGTGTCCTTATGTCTCAGTGTAAGTTTTGTCCTAAATTAGGAAGGATTAAATCTACTATACCCTGAAGCTGTTTGTCTCAGGTTATTATGAAATTTGATCTTCAGGGTTATTATCTCTTGCAGTAAAATTGAAACATAAGGTATTTCAGCTTTCAAAATGTATGCAGCTATTTGGGGGGCTGTAAGCAGGGACACTGTCACTTTTACTGAAGAAAAGGAAGATGATATAATAGAAACGAACTCTAAAATGAGAACAAAGAATGGATCTAGCTCCATCTCAAGAGTGGCACTGGGTATCTTAGGATGCTCTGTACACCACGGTTTGCTCAGAGCTTCAGCATTGCTAGGGCACCAGAATCTCCTGGGTACTGACTAGGCAAGATTTGCTTTGGACTCTTTGTACTAACGTTTCACAAGATTAAAAATCTGGGCCAGATCCTGACACACAAAAAAAAAAAATACATAGTAAGAGAAAGGCCTCCTATACACCATGACAACAAGGTAGGTTGCTTCATATCCTGAAATAACCCGGAGGTCTGGGCTAAGAATTGCAGTGTGAACATTTCTGGCCATGCTGGTGAACTCAGCTGGAAAATCAGCAGCAAATAACAGACAAGAAGAGATCTTCTACTTGCTGATGTTACCCTTCTATCTTTTTCTGGGCTACAAGATTAGCTCAACAAAACGGAGAAGGAGAAAAGTTTGAGGCTTCATTTTTCCATGCAGCCTAGAATGAGTACCATAGTATAGTATCCAACATAGAACAACTCATGGAAAGTAGAGCCTTAGTGAGATGCAAAAAAAATTTCCTTTAAATATAAGTTTTTTAGAACCTGTGAGACTTTGGTGCTCAGTTCATGACAGTTACAGGTAAGTACAGAAGAACATAAACAAAGAATCCTGTAATCCAGCAAGGATTAACAGGTCAGAAAAACATTTATCTCAAGCAATAGACACATTCCACCCTTTTTTTAGTGAAAAACATAAGTCTGCAGCAACTAAATAGGAGATACCTGTTTTTGCTTTCTCACGAACAATGAATAAATTAGGAGGAACTATGCTGAATTAATTAACATTAGAAAGAAAGAGATCAAACTATTTGTGAGACTCTACAGTATTCCCTTGTGAATATATTTTGGACAGTGTTGTCTCAAACAGCAAATAATAAGTGTTCTAGCCCTAAATCTTGATTCAAATCTAAAATTCCTCAAGCCTGGTTTACTATCCCTTATTTTCAGATGAACAAACTAGTGCTGCCACAGGGACACTGCCTGTAAATCTGCCCTCCTGCCAACACTCACAAACATTTTTATATGCATATTACATATTACATATTCCTTGTAAATTACAAGCATTGATTGAATTATTTTTGTCATCTATTTAATTGATTTTAAAAAAATATAAGTGTATTTTCCATCTGCAGTCTGTCTGCACATGTCCTTTCATTCTGTTCTATTGTATAGCGTTTGTATCATCTGTTTCTTCGTAGAACTGATTTACATGTGTTTTCTGCTCTGGATTTTTCTTTTTTTTTTTTTTTTTTTCATTTCATTAAACCACATTTCCAGTTAATGTGCAGTCATTGCTCATATATGAGCATTCAGATGGTTCTTGAGCACACATTTCACCAATTAGAAAGAGTAGCTTCCATCCAAGTTTGTTAACCACCTCTGGGTCAAGGGTGAAAGAGTTGTTTTATATTTTCTCCCCAAGAGCATTTATGTTTTAAGATCTATTCCGTGGCTGCTGATTCTGGGTTCCCTCACCTCAGGAGGGCTGAGTTCTGTTTTCGTGACTCTGTTGACACAAAACTAGAAGTGGAAGTTGGCTAAGAATAAAAAGAGGGGTTTGAACTCTCTCAGGATCTCATGCAAAGCCCAGTGAAATCCATGGGGAGCCTCCCATTAGTTCCTTATCAAGTTCTACCATGACTGTGTGGCACATTCTCACACAGATAATAAAATTCACTTCTACATTTAATCATCTGTTTTAGGACTTCATGAAGTCCTAAACTAGTCCAGGAAAAACAAAAACCTTTCCAAATATACCTACAAATGAAATGCAAACCTACCTAAGGTTCAGTGATTCATTTAACTACACTCCCCAGCTGCAGAAGAGAAGAAATGCTAAAAGTACAGTTTTGCTGTACTTCTGTACTAGTCCCACTAGAGTGGGAGGAGAGTGTGGGAACTTCTCGGAACCAGTCCTTGCAAAGTTTCCACAAGTGGGAGATTCAGGAGCCTGGGCACTTCTTGGGCTTTGAACCCTGTCCTGGTGTAAATTCTAATGCTATGGTCGCTGGCAGACAGAAACAAATGAGTCACTCACTTCTTGTCATTTCCAAAATAATATAGCTTCACGTTATGAATTAAAAGTCTGATAGAGGTAAGTAATCTCCTGAAATTTTTATTTAGATAAGAGTCCAGTGAGCAGGCCCTGAGAAGCAATTGCTGTTAAAATGGTGCATTTTTTTATACTCAATAAAATACATGTTGCAGAAATGACATCTCAGTTTTTCAAATAGCTGGAAATTGCTGAGCTTAATGGGCACTGGAGTGATGATATAATCACAGTTTTCTCTGGTGTACAGCCCCTATAATTTATTATTTCAACTACTGTACACTGGAATCCGCTTACTCTGACAACCCTGCCTCACCACAGGTCAGCTTGATAGCATCGGTTGGGAATCGGTAATAACCGAACTGCACTGACAGCAGGCTTGGCAGATCTAGCCTTAAAAGTAGAAATGCGCTTAAAAATACATAAAGAACGTGTGACAAAAATGAGATTTGGAGCAGTCCTCACTTGAGTATTGCACAATCCCAAGGATTTTTGATTTCCAGATGTTTTACCTATCAGATATTCTCTGATGGGTTTCATTAAAATTCCAAAATATGTCACTCACTCTCAGAGGATCAGGGACATGGTATTGATGAATTGATGATATGGTGTGTGGTTTTTCAGCCACGGATACAGAATAATCTTCCTTCCTTTTTTTTTTTTTTTAAATGGAGAAGTACACTTTGCAACCTCCAACAGCAGATCTGCTGAGAGAATTTAGCAGTTCTAACCCTCAGATGTCAAACGATGTTTTAAGGAGGATGTAGAGACAATGTAACTTGCAGGACTAAATACAAACCATTTGTTTGAGACTGTGGAGGTAAGCAAAGCCTGTATGACAAGTGAACTTCAGAAGATTCTGATGCATATTGGAAAAGTGGTGGGTTTTCCCTTTTTTTTTTTGTTTTTTTTTTTTTGTTTGTTTGTTTAGGGTTTTGTTTTGGTTTTCTATCTCTTCTGTTGTATTCATTACACAATACAATAATGCAGTCAGTTATACTCCTGCTTTTTGGTTGCTTTCTCTCAACTGACCTACTTCCACCTTCCTTACAGTTTGCAGGAAACTGGTTCAGTGGACTATGGATGCTGAGCTGATGATGTCCACACTGCCAGTTCAGCATGACTGTGTCCAAGCCACCTCAGTGCCTCTTCACCATACTGTGCTGCAAGATACAGTGTAGGCACATTCAGCCCCAGGGAACCAGAGGAAGACAACCTGCAGCAGCCCTTTATGCAAAGCTGGATCCCAGGAAGATAACACTGGAGTGAAATGCCTGCTACTGCTCATAATCCAGTGTGGTCTGGCTGTTTTGCAGGGCTACACTTCAGCCCAAACAGGAATCTGCAGGCTCTAGGCTAGAAGCTGTGGCAGGCAGATGACACAGCACAAATACTGATGGTGAGCTGGGCCTGCCTGATTCTGTGCAGCCCCATTCAAGCTCTCAAGGACATGTCTTCATAAAACTGAGTGGTTCTTGCCAAGGTGAGTGGGACCACCTCCTGTGGGACACTGTCTGAGGAGGGGCTGAGCAAATACCTTCCTGATGTGGTGTTCATGAGTATAAATACTGAGCTGTCTATATTTATTTGTGTCCATGGTCTTCCTCCATCCTAAAACTGCTCCTTTTCATGGAAAAGTATTGTGGTTTTTTTTTTAGTACCTCCAGATTACTGACAGTGGGGAAGAACTGTCTACTAAGGGTGACCAGGGAGACTTTAGCATTTTTAATGGAGATGAAATAAGAACGAGATGGAGGGCTATGAGCAGAAAATTTGTGTTGCTATCTGTCAATAACATATCATTCAGGTAATTTTCCAAAAGTACATTTAGATATGTGCAATCTGCTCCTGTTCTCTTATAAGGACTATACTTTCTGCTTCTACTGTTTATGCCAGTTTGTTCCTGGCTACTTTAGTTCCCATATAAACATCTAAGCCATGCTGTATTTATTTAAACTTTCTTCATAAGTCTGTCCCTCTTGGTCCCATAAACCACCTCAAATAAACCCAGGAATTATATATATATTTTCTTTTCTCCATTTCTCCTTTCACAGTATGTATATATATATTAATCCATAAGGTACTCTTGATTATAAAATACTCCAGATACAGTTGTAGCAAAGCCATATAGATAAGGAATGGTTTTCTCTCTACTTTGTGATTAGTTACCTGTGTTTGTTACTTGGATTTTATGTCCCTCCTCTGTCATATTACATTGCAAATTCATGGCTAGCATGTTGCTCACAATTTCTCCAAAGTGTGTATTACCATTACTGCTTCCCTGGTTTTGATTTGATCATTGGATACCTGTGTTTTGTATGAATTTCCCTGAGATGTTCTGGCTTGCAGTTTTTCAAGTTGAATTTCTTTTTTGGTGGGCCTCTCACCCTGCATATTTCTGTTCTCGCTTTAACCCGCTCACATACTACTTTTTTTTCTTCTCTTCTAGACCCTCATCTGCTTTATCAGAAGCATACAGACTCTGAGTATTAGGGTTTGCAAGCTCAACTATTTAAAAAATATTTGATGCCACATTCCTTTGTCTTTCATTCTTCACCTGCCTCTTATCTGGTCTCTCACCTTGTTATCTTTCAGCTGATAAATCAGTTTTGCCAATGTATTTTCCTTTGTCTCCTGCTGTAAGTTTTGCTCTACCATGTTTTTTCTCTGAAACACAAGGCTATTTGTCTACCTATACGTTATAAATACATAAACCTCAAGATTCCTTTTCTAATAAACAGCCTGTTTGATATTAGTTGGCCAGAATATGATTTAAAATTTTGCCAGAATATGATTTAAAAGCATCCTGAAAGGAAAAAAAAATGCTATTACAATAAACTCAAATATTTTAACAAATAAAACTGTCTCTGAAGGAATTTGCATTCTGGCTTGATAGAGTGAAAATTAGATATTTCTCTGATAATTACTTGCATTTCTAAAAATGCTATTTTATTCTATTAAAGTTTATATTTAAAATAGTACATTCAATCCTTTAACCACTGATATAAAGTTTAGACATAAAAAGCTTGAGAAATAGAACCTATAGCAAAATAAGCACTACAGACAAGCTATTAAATATAGAAAGGAATAGAGTTGTTAACACTGACTTGCAGGAAAATAAAAAGACTTTAGTAAAATGCTCCAAATTGTCTTAACCTTTTTAAAATAAAAGATAGAACTGTGAGGTTTACTACCAGAATCTGTGTTCTAGCCAGCAGTAAGTACCAAATAGTATTTTGTAATCTCAGAGAGCTGACACAAGTTTTACATTTTTGTTCATCTACTATTTTATGTTTTTAGCTTTCATTACAATTACTCTCTCTTTTTTTTTTCTCCTGAAGGATGAGAACTAAACAAGTAGTGAAACCTTTTGAAGGATGATTCTCCAATAATTCAGGTCACACACTTGATTATTTAATTTCCTCAGTCAAAAAATATTTGGAGGTTTAAGTAACAGCTCACAATTATCTGTATAATGGGAAGATGAGCAGGTCATAATTTATACAACTCACCTGAGAATTTCAGTGAGAATGCAATTTTGTAGAAATTTCATGACCAGTTCTGAGGAGAAAAAAAAGGAAATTGAAAGGGTTTCAAATGTTGGACTATGTAGAAAAGGACAATAGAACTAATCCTAAAACAAAGCAAAGTTATTGTTACATTACATCTATATTAATATAACTATTGTAATTACACTTTACCAAATTGAAAAAAGACCATCCTGCCTGAAGCTGTAGGACCTGCATATGAGAGTAACTGTTGAATATGAGGTGGGCATTGAAAAAGGCTCTCTACTGGAAACCAGCACCACTCTAGAGACAAGGTAGGGAAAAAAAAGAAAGAAAAAAACCAAGCAAAAACAAAGCAAGCAAAGTAAAATGGAATAGACTACAAGTGATTGTACCATGTTTTTAATTAATGAGAACACAGGAGATTGCTAAAATGAGTACATTACCTAATGGTGAATTAATATTATGTGCTGAAACATCCCACAAGGGAAGAATTGGATATGCTAATATTGTATGAAAGAGATTGCCACTGGCAAATATTTCACTGTAGAGAGTTCTACATTAGGTATAAACTCAGAAAAAAACCCAGCCCTCTTAACATAGCCATGAAATATTAATTGCCTAGAAGTTACTAGAGCAAGATAAAAGCCTGATCATACACCTTTGCATCCCTTTGATGGTCTTTATTGACCATTGATCCAGAACTGCTTTTAGAAATGTGATGCACTATTGTATGAGTAATAGAACAGACATTTTGTGGTATAAAGTTATCATTCCTAAGCAATAATATCCAAACCTGCAATTGGCGTAGGCCTACTGGGACACTACTTAGAACATCCTACAGGGAGGATATTTGACTTTAGAATTTGTTTTCCTCCCCTTGGTTCGATAACACTGTCTGCCCTCTGGTAACATTCAGGTACTCTGCAAAATGCACCTGTTATTTTTACTAACGTGAAGGGAATGGATGGAAATGAGAGGCAGTACTGGAACTGCAGTTTGATATATAATCATACAGCACATATTATTTTTTATAAAATGTATGTTGTTTATTTTGGCTTGTACATTTTTTTTTCAACTCTGCAGCATCCCAAGAGTAACTGAACATCTTCTTACAAATTAAAACTAGTGGAAGGAGTTTCTTAAGTTTTAAATTTAGGATTTGGATAAATTGTTACCCAAAGAAAATAGTATTCAAGTCTTCATATTTTGGCCTATGACTTTTTAAGGTACGTGGAATTGAAAAAAAACAGACAACTTTTGTACTGTTCCATTAAAACCCTTAAATCTGTCTCTATTTACTAAAATGTTCACTGACCTTAGTGAACTTTGGTGAATGTGATTCAATTTTCATATTTATGAAGAAACCTGAAAATAATTAATGTTTTCTTGGATTGAAGTTTAAAAAAAAAAAACCCCAAACCCAAAACCAATACTCCCTCAACTTTATAGAAGCTGACTGCAACAGGAAGACCCAGATTTTCAGGCTAAGTTAGTCTATGTACCTTGGACTGGATTATATGAATCAGACACAGATGGCAGGCTCTGAACATTGCTAGTAAATTAACTCACTCATGTTCAGTTTTCTTAGGTCCATTAGAGATGATTAAAACATTTTTGGTGATTGTTACCATTTCTACTGAATGGCTTGCTCATATTTTTTTTCTGGCTGACCAGTTGCCAAATGAAAGATTGATTTCATACCCTTACTTCCCTTTGAATATGAACTAAATTCATTAAATTATTTGTCAATGCTTTTGTCTTGACATACGATGTAATCTGGTTTGATCTTAATATTCAAGATGTATAAAATGGCAGAGACAGTCCTTCAGCTGCTGCAAACTGGCACAGATCCACTTATTTCAATGAAGAGTTTGCAGAATTTTCAGCAGAACGCAGCTGGGCTTATAGCTAGAGTTGACCTATTCCATCTGTGGTCTGCTTCTCAGTTGTCTAACATTCAAAATCAAAACTGCTCCTGAAAAGTTCTTCACTCTGGAAATATGAAATGTGTGAGTGAGAGGTTTCTCTCATGTTTTGAGTGAGAATTTCTGACTAATGGTTTCAGTCTTGTGCTTGGTCGCATCACTTCTTTATTGCTGGCTCCCTGCTATTTAGCATATTTTCCTCCATGATATTATTTCTTTTGTGCTGCTGCTGGTCTCATTCTCCGGGCTTCTTGTCATTCTTTTGAAGGTGACATCTGACAGTTCACTGCCTGTTATTTAATTGTTCCAGCCATTCTATCTTCCAGATGATGGCCTGTGTATTAGCAATCAGTATAATCTTCACAGAAACTTATTAAATAATAAACTTGTTGGGCATTGACTTCAAAGATCTAACTCTTAGCAGTTTACTAAGGTTTTTTATAAGCAGTATAAATAACCACTTCTTTTTCTTTTGACTTCCTGATTAAATACACTTAAAATATCTTTCCAAATAAGTACACTTAGATGTAGAATGCAATGTTCTGCATTTCTGGTTCTATGCTCACTAAAGCATGATGTAAATGTGGTCACTGCAGGAAGTCTGGCTCTATTAAATTGTTTCCTAGAACAGAGACTGGATGAAAAACAAAGAAATGACATATATAAGGCTGTGACTCCTTTGGTTTATAAGCAAGATAGAATAAAGTCCTAATATCTCTGTTTTGTGAAATAAGTGTGTATAAAGTAATCCTGAATTTAACAGTCATTGTCAGATGCAGCCATGGCATTACCTGAGAAAGTACAAGGTAATTTCAGTTCACTCTCACAGTCTGTGCCAGCTGGGATTTTATTTTTCTTAGTGCTGCACCATGGCAGGAAAATGTGAACCCAAATCTGTAGCATCTAAAACTGCCTCCAGGGACTCCTGTGCCAGACTGTCTGAAGCACTTCAGAAGTATCTTTTCCTAGTGCTGGAATGTTCATAGTCATTAACATAATTGGGACAAATGAAAGAGGGAAAAATGCTGAAATAACTGGATTAATTCTGCATAGAATTGTAAGAATTCATGGGAAACAAAACAGAGCAATTGTAAGGGATTTCAATAGTAACAAAGAAAAGTGAAGGTTACTGCAGTTCAGAGAAGATGAATGCCTTGGACATAGTTTGGGAGAGACAAAAAGGAAAGAAAGACAAAGGGAAGAAATAAAGTAGGCTTGATTCTTATCTCATGCTGCTCAGTCGTGCTTTGACTCAGGTTTAAGTGTGCTGTCTGTAGTAATCCTTGGCTGACTTGCCAGAATGACCAGACTTTTGCTGGGATCACACTGGCCTGCAGCTGCCCTGAAGTTAGGAAAGGTGACTGAGTCACTTTCTTTTTCCCTACCCTTGGCCTGTGCCAGCAAAGTTTTTATCAGATCTAAGCACCTGGTCCTCACTGAACCTGAATTAAATATGTCTGTGTCACTCTGACATGCAATCAGTAATCATTATCTATCTGATAAACTATGTCACAGGCTAACAGCAGCTGACTTCTACCACCACTATATGCAACAAGGAATTTGTTTACCCTCATGAATTTTTCTTTAAATCAAGATGTTGGAGACTTTTCCTGAATAAAATTATACGGAGTACCTTCCGGGAGCTGGATTCTCAGACACTGTCCAGAAGAAGTCCAAGTTAATTCTATGTGACCCTTTACAGTGAGATATCATCACATGAATCTGCAAGCAAGCTGGAATCCGAACTTGAAGTTCGCTTTCCAGTAGCTGACTGGCTGTGCATGTTTCATTTAAACTAATCATGGAAACAAATCCCAGTATAAAAGATCTGTGTCTCTCTCAGGTCTTGCCTTACTTGTGCTTCTTATAGCCTGACACGAGTGTAACTGCTGTCATGCTATCATCCTCTGAGCTAAAAGCATCACTAAAGGGATTATTTCATGTTGGATCTATTGTTTTGATGAGCGAAGATTGTAGCTATATTGGGGAGAATGCAGGAACCCAAATTATAAACATGCCATAGAATATCAGGAGTCTTAGTGCATTGGTACAATTACCTACCTTAAATGGTAAAAGCTGTGCAAAGATCCTTCCAGTTCCTACAGGGGGCCTATGGGAAAGATGGGGAGAAACTCCAACAGTACGGCCTGTTGCGATAGGACAAGGGGTAGTGGTTTTAAAATAGGGGGAAGCAGATTCAGATTAGATATTAGGAAAAAAAAAATTTACAATGAGGGTGGTAGAACACTGGCACAGGTTGCCCAGAGAAGTGGTTGATGCCTCATCCTTGGAAACATTCAAGGCCAGGATGGATGGGGCTCTGAGCAACCTGATCTGGTTGGACATGTCCCTCCTCCTTGCACGAGGGTTGGACTAGATGACCTTTAAAGGTCCCTTCCAACCCAAACTATTCTATGATTCTGTGATTCTAAAACGGGATTTGCATTGATACAAATTACAGGTAGCATTACTTTTCTGAGTTGATGTTGCTGGCACGAATATCCTAGAATCTGTCAAACAAAAGGCTGCAAAAACTTAGCATTTATAAGGTATCTGTAGGGATATTGACTACAAGGGGATTATTCTAATTGTAGATTGGCACAGGGAGTGAATTGGGGCTGTTTGTTCCCTTACAGTTCCCCTACAGCAATATCTCTCACCTTTTATTCCTGTGTAGATACATAATGTCACTGGCATAACTAATCTTTCTGCAGGTGCAGCCCAGACTTACAGCTAAAATGTGTCTCTGTTTTCCACCTGCACAGCAGCTGCTCAGTCAGGTGTGCGGCTCATCACATTTGTATTTTTGATGTGGGTTGTAAGCACAAAAAATGCCAGGGTAAATAGTTCGGGTATTGCCTGTGCCCATAAAATGACGGTCACCCTTTGAAAATAAGCTCATGGAAGGCAGGCTATGTATAGAAAGCCATTTCTTTGATGGATGTTAGCTACAAGGAGAGGATAAAACAGGCCCGTACCTATAACTGGGTAGAGTAATCATTCCAGTAAGTGAAACTTGCTCCTGTAATCACACAAAGACTTGAATGCTGTGAAGACAAAATCAAAATGCGAGCAGACAAGTTGTCCTCCAGTTTATTAGGGTTCCTTCCCAGGAGGGCTACATTCAATTATGTTTTTCAGTGGTTTGCCAAAAGAGCTTCACGGTTAAGCCAGCTGAGTTTGCATTCAGATTTTCTACTTTAAGTTACAAATATCTTGCTTTTCAAAGCTTTCCAGCTGACCTGAAGTGGCATACCAACAGTACTACAGCTAATTGAATATATATCTCATTTTTCATTTTTGCAGCTTTACGGACCATTTCCTCATTAAAAAGGTGAGTGTTTGCACAGGAGCAGGTAGGAGAATTAAGCTGCAGGAAAATCTTCGTGACAAGACGTGTCTCTTTCTTTTGTTTTTGAGCTTGACAGCTGGATTGTTCTGTTAACTCATATTTATCTTGAGCTAACATAATAATTGGGAAATGACTATTTTGCTTCAGTAGAAGTATCCTGCAGTTAAATGCAAGAAACTCTATTTGCCTCAAGACTGTGCTGTATTCTGTGTTTCTAGTGCCATTTGTATATATATCCCTATAAAATTTGAAGATAAATCTGTAATGATCATCAGTAAAGCATAGCTTTGCAAGGACTGAGGAGGGTGAAAATTTCAGATAATTGATGCTATAAAGAGACTTTTTATACTAATTAATAGGTGCACATGCCTTAGACTCCGAAGTTCAGTGCTATATGAGTTCTCAATGAGGGGTACCATTTTACATTACACTGTTTCTTTCCACTAAAGAAGATGATCACTTACAGACATTTAAGAAGTGAACCTGGGAGTTTTTCTTGTGCATCACAGAATGACACCAAATATTAGCATTATGCTTAATGTTCCTTTGCAGTTTATAATCCCTCGGAGCCATCCTGCTCATACAAACAGCTGTAGCAAAAGTGTACATGAGGCCAGGTACACATTGGATTTGGGCAGAGGCACTGTGTAGACCTGAACATTAAAGAAAGTTATTCAGGTAGAAGAGTATTGCTGTTAAATAAAGTTTATTGAAGTAGAAAATACGCAGTCTCAGCATTTTTTTTTGAAAATGACCCTGAATATAAGCTAATTCCTGTACAAAACAAATAATATTGGCTCCCAGCTGTCATTTCCCAGTTCTCATAGATCTCATATTCTCCAAGTGACTTTTTTAACATTTTCTTCATGCAAAGTAAAAATTCTTTAACAAAGAGGAGTGGAAAAAAGTATTATTACTGTAATGGTAAATGCTATGTATTAGGAAGCTAATATTCTGTTGCACTGGGCCAGACAAATGCCCCAGAAGAGTCAGTCTCCCTTTTATTGAATGGTCTTATTGTATTTGCTAGATGAAATTCTTTAATCCATGAGGAACTTGTTTTCTGACAGTGCCCCCCTGACTCAGTATTGATGCACTATGCAGATATTTGGAGATATTGAATGAACAGAAGCATGATCAAAGAGACGAGAACGATCTAAGACTTTCTGAAGTGGGAGATTAGGTCTTTGAAGAGACAGAGTGCTGAAAGGTGTGTGTGTGATGTGTTCAAAAGAGCAGGTGTGCCCAGCGTTTTTGGGAGGAGAGGAAAGAGGCAGTGAAAATGCTAGTTTTTATTCTGTCATTGCCTTGCATTTCTGGCCAGTGAAACAGTCAAACAAAATAATCTGACAACATTCCCTGTCGCAGTCCCCTAGGCCAACTAGATTTTTCTGGTTCTGATTAAAAACCCCTCGGCCAGAGGCTCGGAGCTCCTCTGGATTTACAGCTTTGGCTCTTCCTTGCCTCAAAGCAGCTGTGACAGAGGAGCCAGATACAGCTGCCCAAAAGCAAGGTCATTGCCATTCTTCTGTCTCATTGCACCCAGAAGATGAGGCAGTGGTGTCTGGGATGCCATTCTAAGCATCAGCACACAAAGTCCTAGGAGAAAGTTCATGGCTTACTACAAGCCCCACCACCGGGAGCAGCTCCGTATCTTTCTGATGCTCCCCTGCCAAGGAGCATCTAATGGAAACTGAGCACATTACTGCTCATAGGGGACCGTTTAGATATGCAGAGGGTGGCTTACTAGTGTGAAGTTAAGAGATTTCATTTTCTATCCCTTTTTAAATGATTTGTTTGAGCATCAAGACCATTGGTGGCATCAATGATTAAAATACATCTAAACACAATTTTATATTAACTGCACCTGCAATGAGAGCAAAGGGCCACAAGGAATTTGCCTTTGAGTCCTTCCAGCCCTCGAGAGTTTGTAAAGAATGGAAATCAGAGTTAGTTGAACAGGTTTTCTTTGCCTTGTAAAAGTGATGACAGTTGAGCTCAGTCCTCCACAGTAAAAAAAGTTCTATTAAAACCTAGATAAATGCTTAGATCTTGGAAATCATTGTCAACATCACATTTTTAGGCAGGTCAAATGCTCAGTCTTCATGACAAAATAGTATCATTTGAGAAATATGCTAATTGTTTAATTTGTTATTTAATGTCTTGCTATTGCAGACACACTATATTAAGTGACCCCCTCAGACAACATACACTATCCAAGGGGCAGATTTGTAGAATAAAATGTGCACATCTGAGGAGACATAATGAGTGAAGACTTGTATGTGCTGATCTGGATGTATCACAATATTTGTATCTGCCAGCCACAGAAGAAAAGATCCTTATGACTATTGCAGTAGTATGGCCAAAGGAGATAAAAGGGTCATGTCAGATTCCAAGTCACTTCTGGGCAGGCTCAGATGGCTTTTTGGCATCTAATTCAGACTTCACCCTGTTTTAAGCAGTAAACATGTGGCAAGACTTTCTGGAAATCATCCAGATTTTGGAAATATCTGTGTTATTACTTAATTATTTGCTCTGTAAGCAAGCTCCATGCCCACAGTTGGGAGGTGTTTCTGTCAGCTCACACAGATGACTTGCAGATTCTGCTCGTCTATTCCCACTTCACTTGCAACAACATGCAAACCTCTCCAAGGCAGAGGCTTCATTCTGGGGCCAAGAACTAAGTTTTTCGCATTTGTCTTCTTTGCACATCTTTTCTAAAAACAAAGAGGTATTTTGCTGTAAACCTGCCAGCTTCTCTCTTATCTAGTGTTCAGGAGGTATTTGCACCTGTAGTGACAGAAAAATGCTTCCAAGTTGTCTAGTGAGGCTTTTGGGAGCTGAAGCTCTTCCTAGGATGTGGTAAGTGGGTTTTGATTTCAGAACAACCAAGAATATGCCTATTTATGCAATCTGCCTGACTTAATCTGTCAAAATATTTTGGCTGTGGGTAATTAAATATATATAATCTTTATACAGTCAAATAGTGTACCCAAGAAGCAAGCTCTCTCCTTGCTTTTGGTATATTGTACCAGGAATTCTGCTTCCCTATTCTTCAAGGGCATACATTTAATAAATATGTTGTGTGCAATATGTTCTAGGACTGTAAGGAGGCTACCTGAGGCTTTCTCCCTTTCACATAGAAAAGTCTGGCTGTGCTAAGTGGTGAACATGGAAAGCCATGCTGGAAGCCTAAGCCTGAGAAGTCTGTGGTGAGGACATGAGAATAGACATGCCTGATGCCAGCAGAAGCCATCACATGATGGCTCAGAAAAGAAGAGATGAGAATGTCCCCTGCAGCTGAAAGAATAGTTTTCACCTTGGCAAGCCATGCAGCTTGTCAGGGCACAGTGTGTGTTCTCTTTCAGCTGGAGGCAAGAGCTGTCAGAAGTAATATCATGCACTAAAGCAACTGGTATCTCTGGAAAAAAAATGGTCAGGCTTTTGGGATTAGCGTCTGTTCATCAGCTATGACAAGAAGCATCAAAATCCAAGCTAAGAACACCTGAAAATCTTGTTCTCAAGGGCTGCATGAAGGGATGCTCTAAAACTCATGTAATTACTTGAACATCCTTGAAATTGGATATGCCTTGATGATAGGGAGCAAAATTATTCAACTCTAAGGAATTTTCATGAGAGATATTTCACCATCACCTTACCTTCCTCTCTTATTCCCCAAGAAACCCAAGACAGTAAACATAGTTCAAATCAAAAAAACATGAAGACCTCATTTCTTAATAAGCAAAACTTTGGAAGATGTCTGGACTGGAAGGTCTTCAAATTACTCTGTTGTTTAATGCTTACCCAGATGGTATGTGCCATTTACAGCCCTTTAAAAACGCAGGAATTGTGTTTGAAAAATATATACTGTGGATTAGACACAAGCTTGAAGTTCAAGCATAGGAGGAGGAGAATTACATCAGAAAGATGGAGGCTACATATTCAGGGGATGATGAAGGACAACTGGAAAGGAGGGTGGCAAATCAGTCTTTTCTAACATGGCGTAAGTTGCAATAATCACTGTAATACTCTCAAGATCTGGAGACATTAGATGGGATAGAATTTCTTTTCTCCTGCTTGTACTATCAAACTGCAAACATTTCAATGTGAACTTGATCCCATTGTACTTTAGCAAGGTGTGTGAGAGCTGGAAGGAACATTTAGAATCCTTTAATGTCACCTGGGTGGGGCGACTTTCCCAGGCACATCAGGAACATGCTGTCAAGAAAAAACGTACACATGGAGCTGTAACTTTTCTGAGAGTTACACCAGTGGCTTCCTGACCCAGGCACACAGCCTCTGCACACAAGCTACCTATGGTCAAACTTCCTACTGAATGAACACCACCTGTCAGGAATTACAGATCTCTTACTTGTACGTGTATGGTGTCATCTAACATTATACCTTCACCAGACAATGTTTAACCTCTTGACCATATTCTTCCTGAGTCAGAGATCATGGGAAGAAGAGTTATATATCCCACTTCTAACAGAAGGAACACAGCGTTGCCCCTTTAAAAGGCACTTTTGGAGTGGTTTGGGGGTCATATGGACCTGATTTCTCTGAGTTTAGATGCATACATTACTTGATGAAGTGTACTTTTTTCCACCCAGTGCTTCCCAGAGGAGTGTAAAACCCAGTTGTATAGCAACAGTGGCTCTCAACGTTTCACCAGCAAACCAAACCACTAGTCACAATGCCAGTTCTTAACTGAATGGAGCAGAAGTGCAAGCAAATACTCCCCAGGACTTATTACTGTGGGACAGAGGCACAACACCGCTGACAGGTATCTTACCAATATGTTACTTGCCTTTGATATGTTAGAGTATTCTGTGTCTTACCTCCACATTTGCTGGTTGGAGAAGTGAGGATTTTAGTGAACAGGTGTTCTGAAGTAGCATAAGTTGTCAGTGACCTCTCCTTCCTCTTTGAACCACTTGAGTAGTCAGAAAGCAGGAGAAAGTGGAGTTTCCTGCATAGGTTCACATGTATATGTAATGCAGAAAGGCTGCTAATTCCTTTGGTTTGTTTTAGTTTATTTCTTAGTTTGTCGGATTTAGATATGGATATTTTATTCAGTGAGAGCATCAAGGCTGGAAATTTGATTCAGTCTAACATGTTCTTTTGTATTCTTTACTTTTCACATAGAAGAGGAAAATACTGAAATACTGTAGCTGTGGAGAGAACACAGCTTCTTGTTTGCATCTGATCTCTTCTGGTTGTCCCTGTACTGGGGAAGAAGATGAAATTCATTTCATACCCATGCCCCCAGCCTCCCATCAATTTTCTCTATCTGATAAAGCAGTAAATCTTCATCACTAGCTCTGCAGTCAAGATGGGGTCAATTACGATCTGGCTATTCATCTCTGTGCAGCCCTTTGAAAATATGAAGTGCTGTAAGTGCTGAGTGATTTCACAGTCCTTTTTATGAAGACAGTCCTTTCTGCTGATTTATAAACACCATGTTTCTGTTGCTCATAATGAATGAAATACAACATTTTGCAGCAGCAGCATGTGAAAAAAAGAGACATGTGCTACCACAAAAACATTAATGCTTAAAAGTAAGTAGTATATTTGTAAGACAGCATAAAAGTATGTGCTTTTGTGGGGATTTTTTATGTTTTAGCATGTCTTCCCCTGAAATAATTGAAAATCCATTCTGGATTGAACATGTGAACACACATCTTATGAAATATATGATTTTTTTTTTTGTATGAAATTTGTTGAAAAATTAGTTCACCTTACTCCCTATATTTTTGTCCCTCAGCTGACCTTGACCATCATGTATCGTTACAGAATCATGCTCTGATAGTCTTATTTATGGACAGACTTTTAACTCCAGGGGGACAGCAGGGATTACAAGTCCAGTCTGATTACCTGTCCTGTCCAATTTAACCTCAGTCTATTGTCTTGGACTCACTCATCTTCCCATTTCCCCTGGATCCTCACCTCTGTTCTAATTGTTTGAAATGTTGGAAGGCTTCTGTGTCGTTTTCAACCAGGAGAGTTAAGGTATAATCTGAAAAACTTATCACCTCCCCTTGTTTCCTACCTGTGGGGAATTCAGTTGAAATTGAATCTGGATCTAAACCAGGTACATTTTTATTTTTACCCAACTACAAGGCTCTACAAAAATAAAACCACTCTTCTTTACTTCCCAATAAATAAACTTAGCATGGCAGGTCTGCTTAATGTGTGTCAGAACACAGCTAAGAAATAGAAAGGCTTTGAGTATTAAATCAATAACGGCTTTTTCCTAGCCAGTAATCGTAAGACAAGATGAAACATTAAGTATCTCTTTCAGGGCCAGATAGGATTCATTCTGCACATCATCCACTTTTTACCTCACATAAAAAAAAATCGTTGCACAAGACAGACACAGAATGCTTACACATGCTCCAGCCTACAATAATTAAATCACAATAACATATTTAGTAATTTTGAAGTTATTTGAAGAGTTAGGATAAAAATGAGGCATGCACAGAGGCAGATTTATGTGTGTGGCAGTGAACACAGAGGGGTGGAATCGTATTTCTGATGAATCCACAAAAACCCTGGTAAATTGTGGGTCTGTGTTTGGAGACAACTGCTTTAAAGAAGCAGACTCCTGTTCCCAAATCTAAACTCTGTTCTTGAAAAAGTTTCAATTTGTGTTAAAAAGTGCTAACAGGCTGCAACTAGAAAGGTCCAGAATAATTTTAGATCTCTAAATGCTTTTTTTTTTTTTTTTTTTT
>WHYT01017771.1:835443-945735 GCA_009806455.1 Tetrax tetrax
TTTTTTTTTTTTTTTTTTTGGTGTAATTCTCCCTGCAGCTCTAAAATGAAACAAATTTGAAAACTAGAATCAGGTAATGTCATGGTTCTGGCTAGGATAGAGTTAACTTTCACCTGAGCTGGGAGAGGAACTGGAGCTGGTGGCCCCTGTGGCTAAGGGACACAGCTGGGATAGGTTACTAATTAGCCAGCAGCTGGGATAGTTTACCCAAATTGGCCAAAGGACTGTTCCACACCCTGTGACATCATGCTCAGTATAGCAGTGAGGAGGGTGCTGAGAGGAACCTCCTGCTATCAGGAGGAAACTGGGCATCAGGATCTGCTGAGAGTTATTGAGAGAGTAAATTAAGTGCTTCAGTATTTTCTGGTACAGGGATTTTTTTGATTGTTGTTTTCCATCTCTGTTTTCTTTTCTTCTATTGTTCTCTTAATTTTTTTTTTTTTAATCTCAACCCACAAGTTGCTTTCTTTTCTTTACCAGTTTTTCTCCCTGTCCTACTGGAGGGTGGAGAGAGTGAGTGAGAGACTCCGTAGCTTGCTCCTGAATGGGGCTAAACTATGACAATTATATAGAAGGCAAACACTAGGTAAAAGCTTCTTCAGTAACATTAATAAACTACCCTTAGTCGATTTGACTTTTGGTTATTACAAACTCTGACAGATTTTATTATATGAAGCTGGCTTGATATATTTGTATGTTGAGACTGAGCACATATAATTTGAGAATAATCTTGTCAGCATTTATTTATTACAGGAAAAGCCACTTGAAAATCTCAGTGGCCATTTGTAGGCCTAGGTATCCACCTTGTCATACCAGCTGTGCTCACTCTGAAACCTGCAAAGTGAGCCTGAGGTATCTAAGCCAGCATTATACAGATTAGTTCGGATGTGTGGTTCTGTACCTAAACAGCAAAAGGCTCAGCATGGGTTAGTTTACCTAAACAGCAAAAGGCTCAGCATGGGTTAGTTTACCTGTTCAGAAGCAGGATAAACGAAACCAGTCTGAAGTTTGTACTGCTTTCAAGACCCACGTGAGATGTTAATGAGCTGTTTGAGGCATCTTTGCACACTCACCAGATGCAGCACAGAAGCAGTCACATTAATGGCACTCCTAAAACTGTAGCTTAAAAGGTAGATTAGCTTGAAAATGATCTGCAAATCTGCAAAGGGTCTTTGTATCTCAGTTTTCACAACCGTACACTGTCTGTAAGTCATAACTATTATGTAAAGCACTGCTAGACCCACGTATGTGCGAAATGACTATTGAAGACCATCATGAAGGTAAAGATGTGCATGGTGGGGCTCTACAGTTCAGAAATCCCATTCAGTATTGTGACATTTTGTTATTGCTTTTAGTTACTGTGTAATGGCAAGGATGAACTCAGAACAATAACAGGTGAATGTGTTGGTATTGATTTTTTTTTTTTTTTAATGTCCTAAATACTGCAGCAAGCCATAATTAATTCCAGTATATGCTAAACCCATTCAAATTAGCGTGAATAAATTTGGAGATGCAGAATTTAAGGACAAGGTCAAGTAAACATCCAGATGTGGGGTGAAACAAAACCTCTAAGGGTAGGAATACCAAATGAGATATGGTGAATCTACACTACAAAGAATTCAATGTCCCAGAGAAGCCTGAAAAAGCAACGTTTCTATTTCTGTTGACCACAACAGGGAAAGAACAGAATAAAAGGAGGAGATTTAGCATGTGCCTCACTTGCTGTTAATTTTTATTCCAATAAGCTGGGAGAATACAAAACATCTAAAGCGAGTGCTTAGTTCTGCCAGGGGAATGTGTGCTTGAGTCTGCCTCCATTCAATTGCTTGGAAGACATCCTAGGAGAAAATCCCAAGCTGATATCAGGGGACTGAGCTCAGATGGCTCTGTTTCCAGAACTCTGATTAACATTTCTGTTATTAAATATTTAAACCTTTATCTGATAGGAAAAAAAATATTTTTTCACCTTGGTGTCTAGTATAAAATATTGTTTAAATAGTTAATTGATGCATATTGAGTAATCTGTTCAATTACAAACATACCTACTTCACACTGTCACCCAAAGTGTACTGCAGGGCTCTCGAGTCCGTGGGTACAACCTGGGAGTGGAAAATTTTTGGCTGTTGCTATCCTACCTCTTTGAGAAAGATAGCTTATACTTCTGAAAACGGTGATACTTGGGTCAAAAATATTTTCTCAGCATGAAATACAGAACTACTTTCAAAGAGGGTGGGGAAGATCAGGAGGGCATACTACCCAAACAAACATTTTCTCATCTCTGAACTATTCCTATCTTGCTGTTCTGTCCTTACTGCATTTCATTAACCAAGCTGGAGTCTACTGCAAAAGATCAATGTCTGATTTCCTGACCCCAGATGTGCCATGGGCCATGCTCCTAAACGTTAATACCATTGTCACCTGATAGTAAGACTATTATTTATTCCAGTGGCTTCTGCTGTCATTTTTCCCCGAAGTGACAGTACAGTATAATTATGACTTGGTGTTTAAACAAGAGTGTCAGGTGTCATGGGACATGAGTGTAAATACGTTAAAGTTTGAATATTCATGCTCACAGACCATAGAGGAGTTAAGATCTGGAATCCAATGGGCTTTCTACTCCTGTTCCAATTCAACTACTAGATGTTAAAAATACACAAAAAAAAATAAACCATATTAAATCTGCTGGAAACAATGCTTTGCCCTAAATCAGTGTGTAACTTTTTTGACCTATTCCTTTCTCCACCAAAGTACATTGAAGTTTTGTCATTGACTTCAGTGGCAGCCAGATCAAGCCCTTTGAGATGAAATTTGTCATTACATGCAAACCCTGCCACAAAGGGTAAGTGCACTTTCATCCTTTGATTGTTGAAAATCCATACTTTATTTGATGATTGTCTTTTAACAAAATCACTCTTCCGAGACCTTGCTGTGATGCATGTACATTTCTAATGTTATTAAGAACCTCAAAGGGCAGGTAAATTGGCTATGTTTTTTCTAAAGCACTTCCATTTTAATCTGAAACCTGACTGCATTTTGCAATGTAGCAGACAGTATAAGCTGACATGAAAAAGATAAGCTTTGTAACAGAACAAATTTTTACTCTGCTTGGAATATAGTAAGGAAGAGGAAAAAAAAGGAAAAAAGAAACCCCAAATGAAAGTGTATGAATCTTTCTGAAAAGATGGCAACTTTTCCCATCTCTCTGACGCTTTCAGCATTTTAAAGGATTGTAATAGCAATGTTATTGTATTTTAGCAATTTCTTTCAAATGGATTTTTGATCTTTGGTAAAAAGGGAGAAGCAAACTTTTAAAAAGAAAGTCATTACAGTCACTAACTTAGCCTATACTAGAATTCATGAAATGTTTTCGCTTTAGATTTGTGTTTGCAAAATGTAATTGTTAAGTAGCAGATATTTAGAGTGTTTTGTAAAAACTTACCATAGAAAAAATGTATTTATATACACAGATGTTGCTCATTCTATCACAGTGTTTGGTTTTTATTTGTTATCTGGAAACATCTATGATAGGATCTTAGTCTGAAATAGCAAATGTAAACATAACCGTCAAGTCAATGTCTAGAGCTATCTTTCATAGTGGCCTTCACTCTTGTGATCTTCTTCAAACAGAAGTTTTAGCAATTATCTAACTGTATCATGTGCTCATAGTATTAATCAAGCTGACTTCTGTTTATTTTGAAACTCCCTTTTACAAGTACAGCTTAATTCTACCTATTCCCACCTCCATTTTAATAACATCCATCAGTAACATCAAATGATAACTATCAACTATCGATTTCTTCACTCACTTTCCTCTTTCTCCCTTTGTGTAATTTTTTCACAAACATACGAGGGAATAAGTACATTTATTTTTTTCAAATTGCTTATAAAAGTCTGACAAACAATCTTCATCTGGTAATCATTCATGAACTCTTAACCACCTCTGTGTTTAAGAACAAAAAACCCCCACAGAATCCAGAACTGTGCAGTGTTTTCTATCACAACATGGGATAGCTGAGAAGGGAAGGTTGAGTTATATTTTTAAGATATTATTTCAGTAACAGAATAACTCTGTTACTGATATGTGCATACCAGATTATTTTGTGACTATTCCTGCCTCTAGCCAGTACTCCTCTGTGCCTTCCTAGGGGGCCTTGATGGACCATCTATGTCTAGTGATGCTGGGCTGAGACCTCAAAACCCACTGTCCATCCCTGTACTCCAGCGGGAGGTACAACCCTCACAGACCTGCTGCTGGACAGTATGGTATGAGGACTTCCAAACTGGTCTTGAACAATGTCATAGGCCCTAGCTCATACACAGTTTAATTATTCAACTCTGACTGGTTTTGCCTGGAATAGATTAGAAATCTCTCTTATGATGCTTTCTTTGCTAGTAATGCTAGGGAAGATAACCTCTGACAGAGGTCAGAGACAAACAGCGAAGAAACAGTAATGTTTTCAGCTGGCGAATGGTTTGGAAAATGAACGTCTGCCTGTGGCTTTACGGACACTCTGGGAGCATTTAGAAAACAGTGGGAGGACTTTGGAGAATGATTGTTGACAAACAGTGCAAAATTAAGCCCAGTACAGAAGAGGTATGTGAAGAATTCTAACTTTTTGTAAAGCATTATATGCCCTTGAAATAGAGTATCCTATAGAGGCCATTAAGCAGTATGTGAGCCGTAAATCTTTGTACGCATTCAACAAAATAATAGTGCATTCATAGAGGCAGAGACGGGGGATTTTGAGTACTCTGAAATGTCTGAAAGTGTAGTATTCTTTCACGCATGTCTTACATTTCGTACTGACAGGGGAGGAATTTGATGTGTGCTGTTAATAACCCACCATGCCCTATCTTTCATTCTAAAAGAGGAAAAATGTTTCTTTTGCTGATCAGAATACAGAAATGGCTGAGTTGTTCCCTCATGTTTTCCCTGTAGAGAAGTACTCTATGCTAAGTAGTACCACTAGAAGGCAAAATGCATCTTGGGACTACTCTCGCTGTGTTCACAAGAAACTGAGCAAAATTTGCATCATGTACAATGGGATTGAATTATGAACGCAATCTGCTGTGTGCACATTATAACAACAATAACCTCCCACCCCATATTGGTTTCACTGTAAAATGAATGTGAAAAAGATTACAGACTTGCTTCATTTTCAGAGAAATATGGAACAATTTATAAGTCTGTTTTGAAATGATGTTGAGTTGAACTTTCATCCCACCAAGACATACTGGGTGGTTTCAGCTGTGTTTCTTTTTCAATATTTTCCTTGTCTCAGGACTGAAAATTCAAAACGATAGAGTTATAAAAACAGATTTGGAAAAAGCACTGGCAAATATGCAAACAAGTCTATACAAGCCTTTCTCAGACCCTATCACCTTTTTTGGATCAAAATGCACTAGGAAAATTAAACAGCTTTCAGATTTTTTGGGGGCTGAACAGTTAGTGTTGAGTTGCTTGCCTGCGCTTTCAGAACCTTTGTAAGCACATCACCAGCTCAACTTGACTTGCTGTTAGCAAAATATTTCAACAGAATCTGTTAAACCTCAGTAAGCATTTAATAAATAGCAAATAACTCCATCTTTGCAAAAAAAAAAAAACAAACCCACATATTCCCTGCAGTATTTATGCTATGATACTTCTACAAACTAGACAAATATTTACTTGTTTTATCATTTAAACTTTGCCATCTGTTTTAAAAAATGGCATTGCAATTTCTATTGTTGCTTTTGCATTACCATGGACCTTCCTTAAATTGGTTAATCAGCTATTAAATTAGTTAGAAGCTCTGACCAACACCCAGCTTAATGTACTTCATCAAATCAGGTGGCACCAGCAGCTGTGCAGGATTTCCCTACAGTTTTGCACACACTTTAATCAGATAATTCACCATTGCTTTCTGCCTGAAGGGATCAATAAAGGAAGAAAAGAATAGAAAAGCCAGATCTAAACACAACTAATTTCTGGGGAAGCTGCATGTTAAATCTTCATTTTGTGAAGTAATCTCATGGTCACAGACTGCTTTACAGATGCTAATTGTTTTTCAGGTTGCTGCAGTCATATCTTGGACACATTATAGCTTACAGGAACCAATAAAAACACATTTGTGCCAATGCATCCTAATGCTGCATTCTGTAGCTTAAAGGCAACGGAAGGGGAAGAGAAAAACAATGCCATTTATTTTATTGCTTTTTAATCTTTTCCATAAAGCCACAAATGAGACTGACCAGCCTGAATCAAAGAACTGGGTATATTCCTTGGCTCTCCCCTAAATCTTTCTGCAGTTGCGATATAGCTAATAAAAATGTCATTCTGTAATCCGTTGCATGGCCATGTTCAGTTTGCTAAAGACCCCTCTGCTATGGGGATATTTTTACACAAATATCCTGAGATAGCATCTGAAAACAATTAATGCTAGGAATGTTGTTCAGCTTTTGATAAACAGTTACATTTCAGTGATACAGTCTGAAATTAAACTGCATCTTGAGGAGCTAAGGTAAGAAAAAAGACAGTGTATGGCATCAGAAGGAGCAAAATATAGTGTAGTATGACAACCTTGAAGGTGACTTTTTCCAACCCATTGAATATCAGGTTCATCACCTGAAATGAAGTTCAGTGAGATTCATTACAGTTCCTTCTGTCACTAGAGTATTAAAACCCCAAATGCATCATTAACTCACAAGTCGGCTTTACCATTTGGCAATAAGGGATTGACATGACTCCAGTGACAAAACCATCTGCAAGAATACTGTGGGTTTTTGCTGTATGAAACAATAATTGCTTTTATATTAGAGAGAAAAGGAGTCATTTTAATACATTTAGTAGGCTTTGTACATTTTACAATGAAAAAAGATCTTCCTATATAAAGGACCTTGTCTGGATTTCCTTAGGCAACAGAAGACAAACAGCACTTCTCCCTAAAGGGCTTAAAATACAGGAATACGTAAGCATACTCACTCTTGCTAACAGAAGCACAGCTCTTGAATGTGAAATATCTCAAAGGGTATAGTCATTGACCAACATTCACCCTAGCTTTTTGTTATATACATGGAAAAGAGGTCAAAACCACTAGTATAGTGAGGTAATTATTATTTCAGAGTATGCCTTGGCCATAGTGATCCTTAGAGTAAGTTGCCAGACCACCAAAATAATAGTAGAATAGCATCAGATGTCTCCAGGCTATGAATTTTGTGAAGCGACAAGAGGATTTTGGAAGGTGTGGATAACTGGTGAGGTCTTTTTTTTTTTCTCCTGGATAAATCCCCTTTCTCCAGCCTCCCCAGTTTACCTGACCTCATTACTTGCTGATTAACAGAGTGGCTATCTGATGTTATTTTTGAAGTCAGCCTCATCAAAGCATTGTCTTTGTAACTACAAAGTTGCCAATAAACTTTTGACAACCTCACAAAAAGGGCTGAGGACTCACAGGCATTTCAGCTTGAATAATATTATTACCCACATTCCATCCACACCAGACATTGCCTTGGCAGTAAGAAGAAGCCAGGGAAGATCCCTGCAGGGCCATACCAAACACCAAGGGCTCAGTTTGAGATGGTACAAAGAGTGCTGCTCCTCCATGTTACTTTTCCAGGAAGGTCCATTCCCTTCCCTACCTGCCATTTCTGATTCCCAGAAAGCTTTCTGACAGCCTCAATAGGAACTTCATGGCTTGATTAGGCTTGAATTACCCTTCTTCCCACTGGCTAGCTGTGGCAGTGAAAACACCTTCTGCAGATATGTGGGATGCATTGTGTGATAAAAAGGAAAACTTGCAACTTTTACTGCCATTCATTTGTCACCTGGATCATCACGGATACGATAACAACTGCAGTACCAGTAGTAATTGCAACACATTTATTTTATTACACCATTTGGGTACAGTGGTTACAGACCAGGACTCAATTGCTCTAGGCACTTTACAAACAAAGAACAAAGCAATGATCATGATTCAAGGACTTTACAATCCAAGTGGAAAACTAAGAGCAAAAGATGAAAATAGCAGACGACAGTAGAAAAAGAGAACAGCAAGATGGTATTGATCAGAGGACTCAGCACAGCAGCAGTCTAAATTGTTGTCAAACTGAATAATTTAAATCAGAATACTGATCATGAAGGAGCTGATTCTCTTGTCCATTGCAGTGTCTTTGAGCTGTAAGCCTACAAAATAGCATTATTCTTCAAAGACACAGATATAACAATACAATCAATTCTACTTTGTAATAGGATGTGAATTTTAAACATTGTGAGTGGCATGAGGACTTAATAAACCAGAATAAGTTATTCTGTCCCCTAAAAATACCCATCCAGCAGTGGCAGGGAGGATTAACAGTGATGCTGAAGATCCCCTTCTCCTCTTCTCTTTAGGAAGTCGTTCCCCTTGTAAGGGGTGGGCTGTGGGCTGCCTGAGAAGGTGTTGATTCACAAAAATTTGCACCAAATCCATAGGAACCAGCTCAGTAATGCAGTTCTCACTTTCTCCCACAGCCCTGCATGCTCAACTCTGGTGGGAGGGGGATTAAAACAAACAAACAAACAAAAACAGATTAAAAATTTATAATAAAAAACTGAGGAAGTGTTACCTTGCCGAAGCATGCAACACTGGGGATGGTCACAATGTGTGGGTCCCCGGAGCCTTCCCAAGCCTCTTGCTGGTATCTTTTCGTTGCCTCCTGCTTCATTTGCACAGAACTTGAAGCAATTCAGTATCTTTTGCAGGGAGAGCATCTCCCAAGGGCAACAGGGCAGCTTTTGTATCAAGGGCACAATCATGTCGCTCTTCGGATGCTGAAAAGTCCAGCATCTCCTTTAGGCATTGGACACTGCTTGTACTGTAATTCAGAGACATGCACCTGGAACACAATGTTGCATTTATTGTCACAGGTTTTTTTTTGTATTTGATTTGCAGAAATGTTTTTCTATATCAAAGGGCACTTGGAATATATTTTCCGTTTGTGAAAATGACACATATTTAGTGGTAACTATCTTAATCATCAGCTATTACATTGTCCCTCTGGAATCCTACTCTAATCTAGCCATGCTTTTGCAAAAGGTCACTGATGATATTTCTTTCAAAGTCTTCTCAGAGACAATGTTGTTGTTGTTGTCTTCAAGAACATTCTTTGCTTACAGAAAGATGATTAGTTCCTACCTTCAGCTATTTTTTTTTAAAACGGTAAAAAAGAAAAGCTTTTAAGAAAGAAAAGAAAGAACTAGTAGCTTTACTGAGTCAAAGACAGCATATGAGAGACAACTTCTGGAGAAAAGCAGCCTGCTTTTTGTTATTAATTGTTTATTCATTTTGGTATGTACCCACAATATCCTTTGCTTGTAGTCTTTCTCATTCTCCTTGTCCCATAATAAGGTCTCTAAATTTTCTTTCAATATAAGAATTGGAAGGAAAATACCCTGATTATAGTGCCTTTCACCTTCTCCTTCTGCATTCTTAACAGAAATAGTTTTGCCTTTCTTCTCCCCCCAGGCCTTTTCCCTTTCTTAATTTGGAAAAATAATAAAGCTGTAGCACCCAGCCACCCACTGACTTCACAGTACCTGAAATAAGTCTTTGTAAAGTCAGGAAAGGTGGGAATTCGAGTCAGAAAGCCTGAAGTCAATCAGGGAGTGTGTTGTGCATTTTAGTGTTTCACACATATCTGAACAAGCTAAACTGATGTGACTGTTGATGCATGTATTTCCTACAGGTCATTGAAATGCTGATCATAATGAAGGGACAGTCTTAAGCCATTTTTTTTTGGAGTGGAACCTCCTCCAGGGTCTACTTTATCTGTGTTTAAATATCTGGTCAACAGGATTCATTGAACACTGGGCAATTTGCAATAAAACTGCTATAAATACATTGAAAAAACACAAACTGTTACAGTGTGTACAAAGCTATTGCTTAAACAGACACCAGGGTATGAATTTAGACCAAGGGGCATTAGTGTTTTCTTAAAAGGCAATAAAAGCAAATCTTGGCTTAATTTTTTCTGCTATTCTGGGAGACATAAGCAGGAGCAGACTCTTGGATGCACAAAATATTCTGGAAGTATTTATTCAGAACTAGTAAGAAACTTAAAATAGTCTTTTTCTATATATAAAATTTTTCTAATTTTAAAGAATTGAGTGTGAGGAAGACTTGCAGTCTGTCTGTCTAAGTCTGCTGCAGGTGTACTCAGGCACAGCTCAAGGACACAGCCTTACACCCTTTGTACCCTGCTGCATTTGAAGAAATGGAAATTATTGGATATATTGCTGCCACTGATCACAAACAACTAAGTAATAGATAATAATAAAGTACTACAACAGTATAATGCTGCACATAATCTTGACAGATTCATAAGAAAGATTATTTTTTAACCTAGGATCAGCAGAATAAGCACTGTGACAATGCCTAATAATGACCAAACACACACAGGTGGATGTCAGGCTTTCCCAAAAGATGGATATCCAAGAGTACAGTGCAGCCAGAGCTTGGAGAAAACAAACCATCTCACTTCCACAAGTATAGCTCAGGAAAGAAAAAGATATTTTTAAAAAGATAAAGACTGAATTTAATTTCTTCACACTCTAACCCTCCTCACAAGGGTGAGAAATGCCTGAGGTGGCCACCGGTTGCAGGAGCACTGACCATGTGGATCCGGGCACAGGTGCACTCTGCAAAGCCCAATTTGGCACAAAAGACTTCAGCCCCTTCTCCCAGCTTAGCCCATGGCTGAAGCAACAGGAGCTGCCTCACAGGCACCCCAGGTACTGAGACTTCTGTGGACATATCCTGTGGTCGTTAGTCTAAATCGACCTGACATTAACTCCTCTGTAAGAGAATATTTCTGCCATTTTTAAGCAGAAGTTAAGGGATGTAGGGGTAGAGTCTGTGGGAAGACAATAGTGAACAGCAGCACTTTCATGAAGCTGGTCTGTATTTGCATTACCAAAGTGAGCTCCATTTCTTAAAAGCAGCAGTGCATACAATTAAGGGCTTTTCTTACTGTGTGCTATACCAGGCTAGAATCTGAGCATTACTTCTAATTCCCAAATTAACTTTGCTATGAAGAAGAAACCTGCCAGAGGTGACCTGGAATTTTATGTTAACAGTCTTTAGCTATCATGGAACTTGGGGATCTTGAGAAAATGTGTTTCTGGTTTGCCTTGTGAAGGAAAACAGAGTTTGGAGACATATTCAAAATTTCATCCTTGAAAATGTTTCCATATCTTTAGCCACAGATTTTTAAGTGAATTAGACCCTGCAGATATTATTGTTCTCCTGTGTGTGGTGGTTTAGCCTGAGTCACCACACAGTTTCTCACTCACCCTCCCCCTACCCAGCGGGATGGGGAAGAGAAATTGGGAAGAAAGGAAAACTCGTGGGTTGAGATAAAAACAGTTTACTAAAACAGTAAAAGCTACAAAGATAACAGAATATAGGGATATTAATATATATAAAATATACAAAATGAATAATGTACGATTTCTCACCACCCGATGTCTGAATGACCGATGCAGCCCATCCCGAGCAGCAATCACGGAAACAACACCAAGCAGCAAGCAAAGGGGGAGAGCAAGCCAGCAAGGTAGAGGGAATGATGCCAGCAAGCAAGAGAGAAGAAAAGGATGCCAAGGGTGCCCAAATGGGTGCCAGAATGGAATGCCTAAATGGATGCCAGAATGGAATGGAAGCCCCCTCCCATGGGCAACCCCCACTTATATACTAAACATGAAGTTTATGGCATGGAATACTCTCTTTGGCCAGTTTAGGTCAATTATTCTGTCTGTCTTTTGTCCAGCTGCCTGCATCTGCATGTTAACGAGACTTTAACGAGACTTGGAAAGCCAGACAGTGTCCTTGGTCTCATTAACAACAACTCGTATCATCGGAATGTTTTTATCAACATTCTTCACACACGAAATCCAAAACACGCTGGCTACTGAGAGGAAAATTAACTCCATTCCTGCTGAAACCAGAACACTGTCTGTGAAGTCTGTGTGTAATAAGGAAGAATATTTTGCTTTCTTGCATCTTATTAAAAATGGACTTTAGCGACTTGCAAAGCCGATGCCCATTGTTCACCTGAAGAAAACAGGAAATGCAATGAACAATATCCAAAGCAGCAATATATTGGATGAGGCTCTGAGCAACCTGATCTAGTCAGAGATGTCCCTGCTTCTTGCAGGGGGGTTGGACTAGATGACCTTTGAAGGTCCCTTCCAACTCTAACCATTCTATGATTCTATATTGTGGCTTCTACTGTTTGCATTTCGGATATAGGCTGTGCCACATTCAGGATGCCATTGCCATCATAACAGCACATCAGAGGCTGCACTGATAGAAAACCTGATGTACCTTACAATAAATAGTACCTCAAAGAATACAGGAAAGCGTTGTTTTTTTCTGTGCATGTTTTGCCTCTCATTCCATATCCTTGGCACATGTATGCTGGTGCCGAAATTAGGGTAATACTCAAGAGCAAGTTTCATAGACTCAGATTCTTGTCTGAACGTGAAAAATTACAGAGTAATTAAAAAATCACCGAACTGAAGCTGCTGCAGAGGTGGATGATCATAATTATAGTGGAAGGTGGTCTTGCTCTGACCATTTTCTGGGCATATAACTGACTCAGAGGGGTCTGATCCTCCCCTACTTACAAGGGAATAAAGTCAAAAGATAGACACCCTGGTAGAACTACCCTTAGTGAGAGGAAAATTACTAATCAAATTTTAATAGACCTTAACATTCAAATAAAAACAAAGAAGAATCCATACCTAAAAAGATCACCTCATATTTTATGCTGGACACAAGTGTCAGTTGGATGGAACTATTCAAAGATGAACCTGTACGTACAGGCTTGATTCTTTACATCAGGATATATTTCACCTTCGAATATGGATTGGCCAAGATGTGCTAATGCAATGGAAGTGACATAGCTTGCACCATTAACTGTTGTCTGCAGACATTTCAAGCAAGTTGACATATGAAATAAGAAAGGATGCTACTATGCAGATCCTACTTCAGCTGTGCCATATGAGATCATTATACCAGGCTGTATCTGAGCATGTTTAGTATTGTAGTTGTTGTCATGGGATATTAAACAAGCCAGATCTGGAAAAATCATAAAACTTTTGTAAGTTTTATATAAACATAAGAGAGATTGAAATATTCTACTCTGCATCTAAAAAAGAAAGTGTAACACATTGCTGTGTTAATTCATTTTATTGTGCATTTGCTCAGGTAAAAGTGGAGCTGAAGTGAAGTGGAGCATGTTTTCATGATTGGCTCTTTTCACCTTATGGGGCAAAAGTTTTAAAACATGAAAATATGGAGGGATTCTTGCAAAAAGGAAGGGAGAGAGGGAGAATTTACCACAGTAATTCTTGATATTGGCCATGACTGTCTGATTTTGCTACAGACATTAGCAATTTTCAAGATGGACTAACCCAGGATCTACCTTTCTACTGCAAGACCTAAAAGTTGTGTATTTGTTTGGAAGTCTGTGAGCATGAAGCATGTTAACAGCAAGATCTGCAGAGCAGTTAAATCAGCAGTGAAAAACAGAGCTCAGGAGGCCCAGCCAAATGAAATAGATGGTGGTTCAGGGGTGTAATGTCTATGAGGATAAATTTACTTTTCTGAGTATTGCCTTATTTATTCTTTTCTTGACTTGGAGAAGCAATTTGAAATCACTTTTTCATTTTCTAATGCAAAACCTATTTTTGTTGCTACAAAATTATACAGAAATACATGGCAAACTGCCTTGAATAGTCACACTCACACAGAACTGGCGAAGACCCAAATCCTCCACTTCACTTTGCAAGTGAGAATTTTCTCACAGCTCCCATTCCAGCTTCCTTCTAAGACAAGGCCTTGACCCCCAGAGGCCTCTGGGACCACTCAATGAAAAAGGAAACAATGGGAAAACAGGATATCTTAGAAGACCACATTTTGGAAAAGAAGGAAAAAGAATTCTGAGGATCTTCTCTCTTCTTTCTTTGCTTTGTTTGCTTTACAATTGCAATAAAATAGGTAAGACAATGCACAGCATGTGGGCACACTAATCTGAAGACAGCACTGCTGCCAGTTTGGCAGACAAGACGACCTTCACAAGGGTAAAATATTGGCTGCCTGTTCTCAAACAAGGAGTAGCACTAACAACCTTGACGTAACCTTGATTTTAGCAAGGTGTTTGCAATGGTCTTGCACGATATCCTTGCTGACAAGATGGTAAAGTATTAACTGGAGAAGCGAACCATAGGATAGGTTGAAAGCTGTTAAACTGCGGAACTTAAAAGGTGTGATTACTGGCCCAAAGTCAGCAGCTGGCCACAAGTGGGAATCCTCTGGGGTCAATATCAGGTCCAGTACTATGCAGCCTCTTTATAAAAGACCTGAATGTACCCTCACCAAGTTGGTGCATAACACCAAACCTGGAGGAAAAGTAGATACCCTTGAAGGAATACTCACCATTCAGAGAGACCTTAGCAGCTGGAATATTGAACTGGAATTATTCGATAGTGCGTGAGAGGTACCAAAGATAAATGTAAAGTCTTGCACCTGGGACGGAATAAACCCCAGCAGCTGAATTGTCTGGCATCTGAGTGCTTAGGGCAGCTCTGCTGGAAAGGCCCTGGCAATCTTGGAGGGCAGCAAGACATCCAGCAGTGTGCACTTGCAGCCCTGAAAGCAAAACATGTCCTGGGCTACATTAGCAGGAGTAATAGTCAGCAGATCAAGGAATGTGCTTATTCCAACCTCCTCAACATTTGTTAAGCTGCACCAGGAGTATGGTGTTCAGTTTTGCTCCTTCCAGTTCAGGAGAAATGTTGGAAAACTGGAGAAGGTCCAATGGGAAGCTACTGAGATGATTAGAGGATTGGAGAACTTGATGTATGGAGCAAAGTCAAAGGAACTTTCAGCCTAGAAAAGAGAAAACTCAGGATATAATCACTCTCTTCCAGTGCCTGAAAGATAGTTATAGAGAAAATGGGGATACTCCCTCCACAAGGATGTACAGTCACAGCCTAGGAGACAAGGGACAGAAGTTGCTTCAGAGGAAATTCTGTCTGGGTATAAAAAAAAAAATCAGTTGCGAGAATGCTGGAACAGGCTGCCTAAAGATGCATTAGTGTCTCCCTTGCTGGAAATATCCAAGTCTTGGCTTGTTAGGGCCGTGGATAACCCACTTTCAACAGAAGGCTGAAATATATGGTCTTTACAGGTCCTTCCCAACCGGGATTTTTCCATCACACTGTGATCCTATGAGTAAATTATTTGACTTGCTTTCTTTTGACTCTGAAGTCAGATTATGCAAAAGAAAGATATATGAAACAGTGACACATCACCATCCCCCAAATATTGGCTTTAAATTGCCATCTTGCAGCATCCATTTTCCCACTGATTTCAACATTTGCTCTTGTAGACTTTTCAGCCTCTTCTCTGTCACCTCATCCTTCTGAAGGAAAATACCTGTGCTGCTGAGCACTGGAGCTTCTTGCTCTAAAAATGATTTTGTTACAGCAGTTGTGCCCAGACTTCACCTTGGGATCAAGAAAGCAAGCACAGATTCCAATGGAGAAAACACATTTTTGATTAACAAAGACTGTATGAAATGTGATTAAATAAATAATTGCTCTGTAAATGAAGATGCCTTAAAAAAAGAAAGTCAACAGTGAACTAAACACAGCTCTCAACATGTGTGCATCTGCACTGTTTCCTGTTGACTTTAGAAGAAATTACTTAAGGCACATGAATATCTGATGAGCAAGAAAAGCCAGATCCCTTTCAGAAAACTCTTCCAAAATACAATCAAAGAATCTTTGAAAGGCAAGTTGAAAAACAAGAGAGAAAATACTGGTGTGCCTGATTTTAAAGTTGAATTAAAATTTCTTGTGATGTTGTCTGTCAAACGGTCTGTCTGGGTCCCACTCCTGCAGGGACTCATGCCAGTAATGGGACCACTCACATGTGCAAAAGGCAAGTAGTATATAAAGCATATACAAAGTCACCAACTATCAGTTACATTTGTTTTTCCTTGTTATTTTAAGACCCTGTGTCAAGGCTGCTGTTCACCATGGCACCTCAGTCTATCAGAACAGAAAAAGCTTTCCCTGCATTTCCTAAAATCTCACAGATACTCTCGTTACATCTCCTCACTGATTTCTTCCAAACACAGGCAGAGAAATTCCTAGTTGGTTTGTTTTGTTTTTTTTTTTTTCCTAGAGATATAAGAGCAGTTGTTCTTGATACTCTTCAGCTATTTTAGTAATGCTGTGCAAAAGAGATTAGCTGACAGTAGGAACTTCTGCCGTTAAGTTACTGCTCCAGGCTTCGTCATTTCTTCAGAGGCATCTGTTGTGCAGGAGGGATAGAAGCTTCTGTCTCATATTGGCATTTGACTTTTAGAAGTATCAAGTAAAATGCCCAAGAGGAGAATGTGTTTGACATTGCTAGCTTCGGTAATAGTGTCCTGTGGATATTTCCTTCTTTTAAGGCTTCAAGCTTCCTTTGGGAAAAAAAAAAAAAAAATCATTTGTGATGAGTGGTTGGTTTCTGTATGTCTTTATAATTTCAAACCTTCGTACTGGTCTTTAGCCAAACATTTCCAAAAGTTTCACACTCTATGGCTTCAGATGAATTGATGTAAAACCACACATTAATTATTTGCTACCTTTTCTCCTTTCTTTTTCCTTTATGAAACTCCAATACAATAACTTACCGTTGTACTCATTGCAACCAGATTGTCTTCCCAAATCTTGCATTTGGCAGAACTGAGTGTGACAAATGCTGAGTGACAGATGCAACTTAGTTGCCTGGTGCTTTGTCACATTCTGGGACCTTAGGATCTAGTTCACCTAGAGATCATCTGAGTAAAATGTTTTGTCATGACCTGTGGGTGTGATTTAGAATCACGGAATGGTTAGGATTGGCAGGGACCTTCAAAGATCATCTAGTTGCTTGTGTTCACTTGGATGATTTCAATTTATACACGCCAAATAGTGGGCTAAATTCTCAGCTGATCTACTTTGCTTGGCTGAAGTTGAGAGTGGGGTTAACTGATGAGCCTTGTGTCATTTTTGCATCCAGCTGGATATAGAAGAGCTTAAATTTCTTTAAGTAGCATTGCTGCTGTGTAGTTAGGTTCAACACACGTGCAAACAAATGCAGTTAGCTACAAAATAGTTTTTGTCTCTTCACAGAGACTTCCATTTGCACATGCATATCTTGGGCCAGTTATGGTGAACTACTCAGTTCTTGTCAAAAAATAGCTTGAGAGAAGCCCACAACTGTAGTGTTTCTGCTGAATATCTACCCATCATGAGAAAGTATATTACTTTCTAACATGATTTTTTTCCCTTTGTCTATGATTTTCTCTTCAAGCATAAGGAAAGCATTGAGTTACCATTTGACCAAGTAATATGTACATTTTTCAAGAAGATTCTAGCCTATGTTTATAAATTAAATAGTAATAAGAATGGTCTTTGGCATGATAAATTTACCATTGTGGATGTCTTAGCAGTTCTTCAATAGGCGGTTCTACACATATATGATTCATAACTAGTTAAGAATAATATTTGCTTTTTATATATTTTCTTTGACACAATCCAATATAAAGAAGTTTGGTCATCAATCCTGTTTGACTCATTACTGAGTTTTATTCCCCTCCACATACAGACCTGACATAAATGCAAAAATACAGAAAAAGCCCATCCTCACATAAAATAGAACTTGTACACATACTTAGAATTTTAAAAAAAAAAAGGTAAAAAATAATACCAAGATATTAGTCAATCAGTATAAAAATTTTAGTTTTATCAATTAAGGAACTGACTAACTTACAAGGTGGTAAAATGGCTTGGCCCAGAGAATTGGAGCCAGAATGCAGAGCTGGGGGAGCCATTTGGGAAGGCTGAATCAGGCCCATGTTCAGTCCACAAGAGTAATCTATTGCTCTGTGACTACTTTCCTTCCAGCTGCAGCCAGCAAGCTATGCTATAGTCAGGTATGTTCCGAAATTACAGCTGTATTATACCTTGGACAGAAGTCAGACACTTTTCTGAAGGGGATCCAGTAAGGCCTTAGATGCTGATCATGCCAGAAAATGTTGTCTAAAAAAAGCTAAATTTAAATCCCATCACTGTTAATATTAGCTTTGCAGCAAAGAGAAGACCTCAGAGACACTTTTCAGAGAGTTTTTGGAATTTTAATTCCCTTGGTAATCAGTCCTGCTCCATAACAGTGCTGGGGAACAATTATCAATCACATGCTGAGGACATTTTACTGATGCAGGGGTTTAAATAAAGAAAGCTGTTGAAGCCTTTTCTCACTGTTACCACTGCCAAGTCAGCAACGTTGGTAATAGCAAGGGTGGGAACTTTTTTTTGGAAGACTTTTCTTAGAAGAGGGCTTATATACAGCTGTAACTTCTTTTGAACTCAGTAGAAACATAATCACAGTAGCATAGATAAAATCTTAAATTTAAGCATTTGTTTCCATTTTGCCTCATGAAATTCTTGCTCTGTTTCAGAGCAGGAAGTCCAGTCATCTGTTTGATCTGAGAGAAGAGCGTAACTATTTAGGGAAAATAAAATCTTTTAGAGGTTTAATGGATAAAGTTTTATAACACTTATGAGCACTAACTTCACAATGTTCTGTCAGCATCTGTTTGTTTGGAAAACAAATTCGTTTCAAAGAAAAGCTCAACCCAACTGCTGTAGATGTTCGTGGGGACATGATCTTGGGGACATGTTCTTGCAGAATATTAATATTTATAGCTAAAGTTTCTCTCATACAGTTGTGTATGTTTTGATCTAATTTAAGTTATTATGAGATATAGTTGTTTTTATTATACCTAGATACATAAGAATTTAAGGAGAATTTAAGAATTTAAAATATTGTTGTGGAAGAAAGCTTGGTGAGTTACCGTCAGAATGGCATTGTTACAGCCTATCCTTGTTTAAAGATAGTGTGTACTCTGTAGATTAGTGAGTTTTGGAGAACAAATAGCAAAACTCTATAAATTACTGAAAATTAAATAGCAAATAAAAAATCAATGTGTTTAAGAGTGTGATGAAATGTGGAGTTGCAATAATTTCTAATTTATTCCTGAGAACAAATAGTTCTGCCATGCAGTAAGGTCACAAGGTCCACAACTGTTTTTCTTAAAAAGTGCCAAGAGTTTACTAGGGCAAAAGAGCCCTTTGTGGTGCTTTGGAAATGTGGGAAAATGGCACAAGTTGTGTCACAACCAGACAGGCAGAAAAGAAGAAAAAGGCCAGAGAGCCTGGCAAATGTTCTTTCACTGAAATTTTTAAACTCTAAATAATTTATTTTAAATAAATATTGCGTGGATTTGGAGGAGCAAGGTAAAATAATAGAGCTTAGATGGCTGACAATATCAGATTTTACTATTTGGCTTGGTTTTGCTGTACATTTTGAGCATTCTGTTTCATATTGTTTATCTCTTTACCTCTCCATTAGACACCTCTCATAGCTTTCAATTCCATCTTTTCATTGGTTTCATCATCTTGTTAAGTCTTGGTTTTGTGTAAGATGCTAAACCTATGGGAGATGCATACTTGAACAGATTATTTCCAAACAGATGAGCCTACAGGTTCTGGAAGTACTAATGACACCAAGCATGACATTCTCAGAAACTGCAACACCATCTGAAACATCACAAAGCTCTGAGGTGGTGGTTTTTTTTTTTTTAAGCTTGCACCATAGGTTCAGGTCTGCCTTCTGATTTCTGAACTCTTGCACATGAGCATGTAGACGTGGCTATGGTGCTCCTTTGAACCTCCTAAGAAGGAAAGGCACTCTCCCAGTCATTAAGGCATGTCTCCAAGAAATTGCCTAGCAATCTGTCCACTATGGGGTAGCCCTAGGTCCAGGAGATTTCCATCTCCCTTGCTGAGACTTAGGGACAAGTGGTAAATAAGGGTAGCAACAGAATCACTCTGCCATTTCTCTTCCTCATTTTCATCCTCTGCTCTCAGATTCAGGGGGAAAATCAAGGGAGTGGACCCAAACGAGCAGCTCTCATCACTTCCTGCCCTACTGTGAGGGCTATTTAGCATCCTTAGGAGAAGATCTGCCTTCTCTAACTTCTATGTCTCTCTAACTACTTTTGCTTAGAACGGAGGAGAAGGGCTGGCAGGCAACTACCAGGGAAAATTACAGAAGGCTGCTGTCAGTGGGAGGTTGCCTTCAGGTTTCTGTAACTCATGACTCCCAGACATATCTGGACATTTTGGCAGGATTTGTGCATGCTGTTATTGTTCTGGTGGCTACAGGAGGCAGAGTCCCCCACTAAAGGACTTCTAAGTATTCAGAGTGGTACTCAATGCATAGGCACTATGTGCTCCTTCTTTACTATAAAAGGACTATTAGAATAGAAATGTTTTACAGTAAAATCTATAATAACTTATGTACAAAATACTAATAATTAAAGATGAGATATGCTAATGACACCTACATTCCTACAGAGATGACTTTTAGTCAACACAACAATATTTGAAACAAGGTATAAGCCTTCCAGTGTAATTTTGTTAGCAGCATTTTCTGCCCTCTAATTTTAGAACACTTGTAGCAGAAATGGTGGGTTTTCAGAAGTCATTTTGTTCCAGCTGAATGTCTGACTGCTAGTTACGTTCAATATGTGTGCTTGTTTTAGTGCGTCAAGTCAAATACACGCACAGAAGCTGTTTTAAATACCTTCTCTCTGGATGGCTATTTCTGGCTAATGTTATCACTGTGAAGTTATTCCAGGTTACAATGAATTCTGTGAATTATCTCTGTAGTTTCTTGCTTCCATTTTACTTTTTTTTTTGTAGCCACTTTTTTTTTTCACAACTTCTTTCTTTTTTTGTGAACATACATCATCCCCAGTATGTGATTTATGACAGCATGCATTGCTGTCATACAGACCAAGAGAAAATTTCTTGTGTTGTAAGTTATCTTTTGCTGGAGTCACAGCATGGGCCACTTGCTTGAATATCTGAATAAATCTTTCCAGTAATCCCCTTTTGAAGAGTAGAAAGGAGTGGATGTGACATGGTTGACATTTTTTTCTTCTGACAAATGGTTGAGAGGCTTCATATGTAGATTGGATGAAGTTTCCACCATTGCACATTTTTTTCCAGAGTCTTCCATCCTTAAAAACAAGTCTTAATAGGTCCACCATTTGAGCAGAAAAAGCCAGAATTCATAGAGTCCTTCAGGCAATCCAGGATGAGCATCCACCACAATCAAAGAGATATAAACCATATCAGGCTTAGTATATGCCACACAGCTTGCCATTGGGCTGTTGAATGCTTAAAGTGATGCCACAGAGTATATCAGGGATGTCTTGATGTGATTTTCATGTTTTCTGTTGGTGTATCAATCCTTTTGCCACACAAAAAAAAAAAAAAAAAAAAAAAAAAAAAAAAATCAGATATTCTGGGATAGAACTTTAATTTTTACTGTTGCAAACTAGCCTTTGTGTAATTTTCAGACTATGTATATCTAGAATGCCACAGGAAGAATAATTCAAATGCTTCACATGACAATGTGTGTGTGTGAGGCTGTTATTTCTATGCAAAGTTCAAAACAGATGTTGGTACACTCATATCTAGCAATTTCTGATAGAGATTCTCTTTAGCCTTGTTGAATTTCATTTGCTTTTATGATGTAATTAGTTGTCACCTACTTCCTTCTGTATTCCTAATATTTCTAGTGGCCATTCCAACAGGAAGTATGTACTTTTATCTCAGTTGTTACTTTTAAACTCAAAGAGTAAGAGACAGCATCAAAAAGCACTGAATATCTCAAAAATTTTGCTGCTATATATGGAAGCCCTGATTTTGGGCTGACGTTCTAAATTCTCAATCTATCATATGTGTAAATTGTTTTCCATGTTTATCAATGACCAGAATGCATATTTACATCTTTAGGAACAAGTATATATTTTCCAGATTTGTTTTAAGATGACCCTCTGAGAACTTTGCTAATATTTCTTGTGGAGGTGCTCAAGTTGTTATTCATCATAGGCTTCAGTAACAAACGCCCTCTCTCTCTCTCTGGCTCTCTCTCTCCACCCAAAATGCTTTGCATAACATAGCCCATGTAATTTGCCAAACAACATCTGTAGATGATGTTCCAAACACTGGTATCTTCTTCTGCAGTAAATCCTTTGCTGTGTGTTCACTGTTGTATTTTTCAGGCTCCATTTCCAGGCTGGCTATGACAAAATCCACGTTCTAGAAACACAAGTAAAGTGCATGTATATGCTGTCCTAGTAAAAGGAATAGTGGACAGAAGTCAAGCCTCGGTTAATTTTAAAATAATCAGAAATATGGACAACATCATTAAATTGCTCACAGGAAAGCTATCCCATTCATTCTACATAACCATGGTTAAAATTCCTGAGTCCTCCCCATGCTGTGAATTCTACCTCTACTTCTGACAGCCACAGAAGTGACTGTCAAGGTGTGTAAAAAGTGTGGCCTTGTCCCCTCTTTGGGCACAATTCTTATTTTCACATAGTAAGATGGTAATATCCTTCTTCCAAAAGTACAGCAAATTGCTGAGGGGAGCAGTGTGGAGTCCAAAATTAGACATATGCTTGGGCAGAACAACCAAATCTCTCTTGACTGTTCTTTATGAGAAAATACAAGTAATTTCACAGCATAAAGATTTAGCACGTTATTTAGAGTTCTCTGCTCCTTTATAATGTATTAGTACACAGGGGAGGAAAACTTCTCCTGTGTATGCTTTTGGAAACACTAATACTTTCTGTAGCTTTACAGGTTTTGTAGACTGAGATGATGCTGTTACAAAATCACAGAAACAGGAGTCTCCAGTTTCATGCTCCTTTTAAACTATTTCTCCAGCCATCTTTTAAAGGGTCCCCAATCTCCTTTATTTATTACCCTCTAAATTAAACAGTTGTAAAAATGCTAGATCATTCTCAGTGTATTCCATGCTGTCATACAAGGTTTATTAATATAATGCATTCTTCTTGGTCCTGTTTTACTTATTACAAAGTTTTCATGACTCTGTTGCAATTTCCCAGCATGTTCAGTGTCAGTTTCTCTTGAAAAGGCTATTAGTGTGTATGGCTTGGATTAACTATGCCTTAGACAATAACCATTCAGAAACTGTTTGTTTTACACATGGCATGTGGACTGGATCCTTAATGCAACACCTAAAGCCCTTGTAAGACTGGAAGGTCCCCTTTAATGTAATTAACCTAGCTATATATTCAGGAGTGTTTTTATTTGCCTTTCAGTTCTACCTGTACAATAAAAATGCTCTGCAATTACACAAAGGTGTTGATATGGACAACTTTAGAGAAATTGTACAATCTGAGCAAACATCTTGTCTTTTAGTTTGCTGGAAGTTGATAGCTTTCACTGCTGAATATAGTCACTCCTAGCACGTCTTGTAAAACTAGCAGCTTTTAATCATCACTGAAATAATTTCCTTTTATACAGTCTTTCAGTCTCTCAATATAGGCAAGACTGTCTTCTACAGAGCATTTAACACTTCTTTCTTCTGAACTCTTTCCTCTTTTTGAACAGACAACATTCTCACAGTACAACTGGCTATAAATGAAATCGGTATTTTCCTTGTTTTGTCAGAAATATCATGAAACTGTAACACAAAAAGTTTCTTGGGACTGGAAAGGAATTTTTATTCTGAAAAGGGGATAAAGACTGGTCCTGGAAGTGACAATTACTTGAATGTATAATGCATCTGTATGGCAAATGCAGGGCCAAATCTCTACTCTGTCTAATTCAGACAGGACCTTCAACCAGCAGCTCCACGTTCCAGTCTCATGCTTGACAACCAAGTTATGGATTATTCTGTGAGGAAGGATGCCACTTTCAGTTTCATTTGTAATGAGGGAAAAAAAAAAAAAAAGAGAAAACAACAAGATCATCTCATCATCTTGATGTGATCTAATTGAAGGTGTCCCTGCTCACTGCAGGGGGGCTGGACTAGATGACCTTTAAAGGTCCCTTCCAACTCAAACTGTTCTATGATTCTATGTGAAATGGGAGTATTTTAAGATGTTCCTCTTTTTCTGATTGGGATTAAAATCTGTTGGTCTGTCGTTCACAGTGTTGCATACCTCAGTTTTTTAGACCTCGGGCACATGAATGGATTTGATTGAGTTATGTTTCCTTAATGAAATAGCATTCATTAATGGAGCTGCCACAGCTGATGATATGCACTTTTTAGTGCAATTTCATTCTCTATCAATTGTGTTTGTTTGCCTGTAGCAGTAGTTTAACTTTTTCTGTATCTCTATAGTTTGCTCCCTTACTCTACTGAATTCCTGGAGGACTCACTGTCATTGACAATTTTACCATCACTTCTGAGTGAAATTGCAGTTGCTGAAAAATTAGATAAGATTACAAACACTCTGGGATTAAAAAGCCGCTATAAGAGGGCTTGAAGGACTTCTTGGTCCTTGGCCCTCATGGACTTGGGTAAGTCTCTACTCTTTAAGAGTACAATCCAGGCCTTCCACTCTGCACTCTGTTTTACATTGTTCTCACATCCCAATGTAATTTTCAGTATGAAGACTCAAATATTCAGGTCATGCTTAGAACTGTAGAAGTCATATGGGAATTGGAGGCAACTTTGACACATCACTGCTATTTGCACCTTCAGAAAAGACCTTTGTAAGCCTCTAGGAAGGTGCGGAGGAATGATACGTGGTGTGGGGTTTTTTGTAAATTGCATTGCATGTTGCCTAAAGTGGGCATATCTCTAGTCCATGTCTTCCCAATAGCGATATTCTATCAGGTCTTGACAAACCTAACATCCTTTAAATGAGTGTAATAAATTAATCAGCTTTTTTATTTCTGGGGATGAAATCTCAGGCAGAAGCTTTCATAACTATGTAAATAACTCCTCAAAGAGATTGACACTAGCCTTTTGCCTTTCCTATAGGAACAGAGCATTATTTTTTCTATACCATGCGATGCAATTTATTTTACAAGTTAATGTTAAACATGCAGCATTGTATCTGCCTAACAACTAGTATGGCCCTAATAAAGTAGCTAATGGGTTCAGCCAAAAGTATTCATTGAAGTTTTCCTTGTTCTCATCTCTACATAGCAACCATTAGCCCTGCAGACATTCTCTGCCCACACGTAGTAATATGATGATGATAACACTAATAGCTTTGTTCACAACCTATCTTTGATTTCTTGCCCTTGACATTCCTCCTCCTTTGGCAAGTCTGCTTCTGTTTCAGAGCTAAATGATTTATTGTCCTGTCAGTGGATTTCTTCCACACCTTGTATTTATTTGCCCCACCCCATGCCCCCTAGTAATTTTTATCTGTTGTTTGCATGGTTTGCCAATGTCTTGACACTTCTCAGAATCCAACACGCAGTACAGCATGTGACTGGGAAGAGAACTTTCCACAGAAAAACAGAAATTTAAGCCACGGCTTAAAAATTAATAATAGATAATCCACAGATAAATGTAATAACTTGTCTTCCACAAACACGTTGGTAAGGTACAAGATATTATGTCAGGTCTTCCTACGTTATCTGAACAGGTCCAAACTCAATTCCTCATGCCTCATACAGAATTTCTCCTAGAAGTATTTTACTGTTAATTAAAACCTTGCTCTGGTGAGGTCATGGCTTTAAATGATGCGATGAACTGAACCAAAATTAGAATGAAGAGATTGATGTGTGACAGACAGTTCTTGTAGTAGAAGGATCAGACTTAATTAGAGAAGTTAAATTTAAGTTCAAAGCTACAGATGGTTTATGTTATTATAAAAAAAAAAATCAATTAACATTTTAAAAGCTCTCCCCATGCTAGCAATCAAGCCACAAGTTAAAACACTCCTGGACTTGTGCAATAAGCTCCAGTTTTTCCAGTTACCTGGTGCTCAGCCAATTTCCCAACTGTGCCTATAATAGTGTATTAACAGCCATCCAGTCTGTTCCCCAAACACAATATTGGATCTGTCACTGCAACAAATTGCAGATCAGTGACCTCAGCGGTAAATGTTTAGTATTGTCTTTGGCCTGGGTGGTGCATTTTTGATCCAAAACAAAGGCAGAGATTCAAGATAAACACCAGTGTTCTCTATAACCTTACACCTAATGTTTTAGAATTAAAATGACAGAGGAAACAGCATTTTAAACAGTAAAAAGATTACCTGTTTCGTTCTCTTTCACTGTTTCTCTTTTTGGTGGTATACTCATGGAAAATTATGACAGTAAAAAAGAAAAAGGAAAATAATGCATACAGCTTGCCTCTCTTTGACATCAAATGTAGAGAAGCAGTGTCCTTCCTGAGGCAAATAAGTGTCAAAGCAACTGAGTTGGGACAAGTGAGCTGGATCAGCTGTGTGCATTACATATGAATGAGCAAGTGGCGCAATGTGCTAGAAGGAGTCTGCAGAGCTGTGCTGGGTGGATCAAACAGTGCTCAGGACCCAGCACACATTTTATTTATGCATTGGGAAGTTGCTTTGGACTACTAGATCCAAGAACAGAATGCTTCTCTGCTATGAGAGCAGATCAAGTGTGTTCCTGGAACACCTCTTCTAGTTTAGTGATATCTCAGCGCAATCCAGCTTGGATGCTCCAGAGCTGCTCTGAGAATTGGATCATAACACAGTAAATAGGAGTCTCACTTCAAATGTACACTACCCATCTAAATGACATGGGGATGTAGATGATGAAGGGTTTTGTGTAGGAAGACAAATAATAATTCATCTAGTTCCGTTTTGGTGTCAAGAGGCATGAATCACTAATATCCACAAAGTATTTTGATATTCATGGATATGAAGTGCCATATCAATTTAAAACGTTATCATTCTGTTGCCATGCACTCACCATCCTCTCCAATTTCAATAAATAATAGTGTGACCTATAAAGATTGACTGTGAGATGGAGAAGACTTCTCAATAATGTTTAAATCAAGGTAGTTTTAAGTATCTTTGGATTTAGCTATAAATGAATGTGGATGTTACTTTTTCCATTATAATGCAGATTTGATGCCCTCACTAGCTGCCCATCTAGCTGCTGCTGTGCTCTGCTCTTGGGATAGATGTAACTGCACTGCACTGAACTCTGAGTCCAGGTGAATATTGCTGCACTTCACAAACACAAGCCTTTAGGACCCCAGCAATCAAAGGAGTTCTCTTTCCTTCACTGTGCAAATTTTTTTTAGGCTAATAGGTAGTCCAGATTTAAATAAAGACAGTAAGGCTGTGGATGTGCAATTAATGTAGGCTGAAGTTTGAACAAATAGAACAGCTGAGAGTGAAATCTGGTAAGAAGATGTTTAAGCTGTTCACGATCTCTTTGTTCCAGCATCTGTAAAGTGAGATAGAATGGTCCTTTAGAGGGCTTCAAAGAGTACTTTGGTAATTAAAACCTGGGCATGATTCCTAGGACCACTTTATTAGGTGTGAAGTTCAGCTTTATTTTTGTGTAAAATAAATACACCTTTTTTTTTTTTCCTGTTGCCCAGTTCTGTAAAATCACAGAATCATTTAGGTTGGAAAAGACCTTTAACATCATAGAATCCAACCATGAACCTAACGTTGCCAAGTCCACCACTAAACCATGTCCCTAAGTGTCACATCTACATGCCATTTAAATACCCTCAGGGGTGGTGACTCCACCACTTCTCTGGGCAGTCTGTTCCAGTGCTTGATAACCCTTTCAGTGAATGAAGTTTTCCTAATATTGAATCTAAACATCGCCTGGAGGAACTTGAGACTCTTTCCTCTCATCCTATCACTTGTTACTTGGGAGAAGAAATTGGCACCCGCCACACTACAATCTCCTTTCAGATAGTTGTAGAGAACGATAAGGTCTCTCCTTAGCCTTCTTTTCTCCAAACTAAACAACCCCGGTTCCCTCAGCCACTCTTCGTAGGACTTGTTCTCTAGACTTAATCTAACATTAAATTTTGTTTTACATGCATCATTCACAGACAATCAACTGTAATAGCATCAGCAAATTCCCCGTGCGTTTTTATCTCCACTGTCCATTTGTAGCTATTGTCAAATGGACTTTTTCAACAAAAATGGAAGTCACTAAGATGAAATATATGAGATACATTTCTTTCTTTGATTATTTTCCTTCAATTGCAGTCTAGAAAAATCCTAATCAAAAGCAAATGTCATAAATTTATCAATTTATGTTTGAAGCTACTGGAACAATAAGATTAAATCCAACAGAATTTGTCTGACAACTTTAAATCTTGTCTTTTAACATTTAATAAAACTGAGGTTGTATGTGTTGTCAGGCTCCCTTGGAAAGTTTTACTTCAGTCTGAGATGAAGGCAGTCAAATCAGCAGAAATGTATCTCAATATTTTTCTCTATGCAACTCATGTATTTGTGTCCATATTTTCCCCTTCCTCTATGTTTAGAAATGTTTTGTTAATTGGTCTAATATCTTTAGCCAGTTGAGAATAGTCCATGCTTCTGTGCACTGGTAAAGACTACCCTGAAAGTGGAATTACAAAGCAAAACTTATACATGTATAAGACACATTAAGTGTCTTCTATTTTATTTTTTCTGCTTCCTGGTTTAAAAAAAAAAAATATTTTAAAGACATATACATTATTGATAGGTTTCTACTAACATCCTGTATGATTTCTCTGTTAGTTTTCTACCTATTTCCTCTTTGTTAATACCACATCTACCCTAATCATCCATGAAAATATCTTCTCAAGTTTTTCCTGCTACTCTCAAAGCTATCATTCCAGTATCTATATTGATGGGTAAGATCGATACACTTTCCATATTCCCTTCTCTGCTTTTCCTATAATTTTATGTCAATGTTCATTTCACCCAAAAACATTTTACAAAAGTATCAGTCTCATGGAAGTCAATAGGGTTTACATTTATTCTAGTGACTCCTTAAACATTTCTCTTCTGTATGAAGGGCGGATGGATCTAATTTAAAAGTAAGAATTTAGAAAATTATTTCAGTAGATGATTATTGCTGCCACAGAGGGAGCATATCCTCTGCTATCGCAGTGTCTTTTAAAAAAACATGAGACCTTATGGTCTTTTATTTAATTACTCTGCATTTAGAAAAAAGCTACTTTTTGGTCCATTACATTATACAGTATTATTTCCTGTGGAACTCTAAAAGAGACATTTTCTTTTGAACTGACTTGGTTTCTCAGTTTTATATCCCCTCCTTCTCATGGCTCATTTATGAGGAAAATTGGAGAAACATTCTGTCAGTCTTCTCAGAAATGTCTTTTTTGCTACCATCCCATTCATACTCTACGTTACAGGTAAATATATTGGGCTTTGTTACTCTCTGTTGAGTAGTCTGGTTTTTTAAAATTTCTGTAGTGTCTTACAGATAGCTAATACAGGAGAGTCATTATGCAGCACAGTGTACAAAACAAAGTAAATTAGTCCTTTCTCTGAAAAGCCTCTCATTTTAAGTATGCAAAATAAAAGTATAAGACCAGGTGCAATACTGCAATGTTTAGGACAAAGTTATGCCACCAATCTGCAAAATAAGATGTCACTGTGGTTAACAATGGTGCTGTAATACATGTTACATATATGCAGAAGATGCCATGCACCCACTGTGTTGTTAATTGCAGGTAAACTTGATCTCGTTCTAGGTGTGAGTCAACTCTATCCAGAAAAGGTGGAGCCACAATTGTAAAATACTGAACTGAGTTAGTATGCTCTGGGCCTCCTCAGAGCAATGATACCATTTTCACTTCAGAACTGGCTTGTATCAGGCTGGCTGTAATGTTATCAGAACAAGTTTTAGAGGCAGATAGTCTGATATACAAAATAAACGAAACTACAAACATTCTTCAGTCCAGCCTCCTCTCTATTTACATCTTTCTCAGTGTATGGACAGCTGCCCCTCAAAGTTTACCTGTTTTTTAAATGCACGTTTCCAGCTTACACCAAGGCTTGAATTCCTCTAAAGTATCTGGACTCTAAACTCTTATGGGAAATGACACCTCACTAAGATTGAGAAATCTAAATATCACTAAGTATTTTGAGCTAAATCTTTGGGGACTTATTCTCATCTTGTCTAAAAAAATTTAAAACCTATGAAGCTGTTGTTTTTTTGGCCAGATTCAACACCCAGGGCTAGATTTCACAGCATTGATTTTAATGGAATATATTCTACTTATTTCTTTAGATGCAAGTCTAGAAGTGTCAATGTTTAAAATGTCACAAGTAGGTTTTTAAGTTTACATCCTTACAAGAGCAAATGGGAAAAGTTCATGCCTCTAATGATACTGTAATTTATCTGATGTGACATCAGCCTGGTCAGATAGTTATGCTCTGTGAAAAAGAGTGAAAGCTGATTTTGTGGTCCAGGAGAAGCTAGGAGAAAAGTAATACATTTAAAGTAAAATCTTCAGCTACAAAACAAAAAAAAACAGAAAAACAAGGAAAATGAAATGCAAAGCATTATTTGCTCATTGAGCGAAGCTGTCTCTGTTAATTATCTTACATGCAGGCAGAGCAAAAGACCTAAAATGTTGTATGTAGATCACATCCTGAGTTTCATTTTGGAATTTCACACCAGATTTGGTAACTCAAAATGTAAGCTGGCAGTGGGGTAGATTCCGCTTCTATATTAGCTGTTCTGATCAAAGATTTTGGATTTGGCCACTCTCTAAGCAGACCTCCTTTGTAGGTATTAACCTAAGAACATTTACTGAAAAGACTTGCAATACTTCAATCTGCAACAGAAGCTTTAACTCCTTCCTCCAAAATTTTCTACAGTCTCTGTTATCATCCAATGGAAATAAATGTTTCATGAATCTCATATGTGTCCTAGAGATCTTGCACTGCATTTGTTCAGAGTTCAGACTACAAAAAGGTAAAACTGTGCTCTAAATATAAATATAGCAGTACAATAGTTTAAAATAATTATTTAAGTAGTATTTCTACAGAGAAACACTTGGTACTAATTAGCAGCATGTGAATTACAAAATGCAAGTGGAGGTCAGTTTTAAGTTCTCCATCTTGTTGGGGAGGCTTAATCGGTTTCCGTTATTATGACATTGATTTGAAAGCAAAGATCTGTAGAATGTACTTAGAAATCCTTTTTAACTTCTGTTCTTGGAAAATAAAACCAACCAGGCAGCTAACTTTTAAAAGGCTGTCAGATGTTAATAGCTACCTGTCTAATAGAGATTTTCTGCTACTGTGGTACTGGTTGCAGCTTATAGCCTTTAGCAAATAGATATTTCTGCCTTGTGCTTGGCATTTTTCCAAAAGAAAGCCTGCAACAGGTATAATTCTCCTACTGCCTAAGTCCTGCTTAGATCTGTTTGCACTGGCTGCCCCGTCCCCTGCAGTGGGTTACATATTGTAGCTATTCGGTGCCCATAATGCCAATGCCCTTTAAGTACGCTGCAAATTCTTTTGGCTCGATTTATTATTGTATCACACTACTAACACAGCAGAGCAGGTGAAGGTCAATTGACATTCTGCAGGAATTCTTTCTAGAAAAAAATTATAAATCATAATGGGTATAGTTCAAACTGGGCTGAAAAATTTTGGTTAAAAAAATTGCATGCTTTCTTGGAACTGATTGAAAATGGTCAAATTCGTGAAATGTTCTTTTTCCTACTAAGCGGGAATAAAGGGAATGAAACAGAAAGGGAAGAAGGAGAATTTTTTCTCAAGAAAGTACCCATGAAACCCTAACAAAGATAATGGATTTGCACAGGAGGAACTGAAATATATTTTTAATAATGTTCTTTGATTATCCTGATAGGCTACTGAGTTTGATTTTCAAGATAAAATTCTATTACAATACATAGGATGGGACAAAAAAATACGGTTCTTTTGAATTCTCTAACCAGAGTTTTAAATATTTCAAGAAGTGTTGTGATTTTTATATTAATCTTTTTGCTGCTTTAATATTAACAAATAAGATATATGAACTTCTATATGAATTGTGATTAATTTTCAGTTCTCTATACAATATGTTCCTCTGCATATGAAACACATATAGAATAATTTAAATGTCTACTATGCCTGCTCATGAGTTTCATTAGCTTGCATAATTATGCAGCAGAGATACCACAGTAGAGGATGGAACTAAGGTTGACAGTATGTGTCAATAATTTAAGATAAAACGCATTACAAGGACGGTCTATCCCCAAAACCCAAGTGTTACAAATGGGGAGACTCAGAGTTAAAATTACACTGTAAGGACATATTAACATGTTTGTTAAACTATAACAAAGGATGCCTAAATAAATATAGTTAGACCTAAAGTTACATTTCTGCACAATCATTTTAGTATAATAACTGTTATCCGAAAGAATTATGAATGCTCTTGAATTTCTGCATTATGAATAGCCCTACTGACTTCAGTGGGAGCACTCGCAGTGTTTAATAATTAAGCACCTGCATAATCCTTGGATGAATCTTGAGAGTGATTTACTTCTAAATATACATCTTCCTTATTGCATAACTACAGGGCTTTATTTCAAAGACATGTTTCTAACATCTAAGGTTTACACTGACCTTCTCTTTCTCCTACCATTAGGGAAATTTGTCATGCATTCTGCACAATGCCACAGAGGTAAGTGGGGGTGGAATCAGAAGCCAGGTTAGTGGCCCACCATAAGGCTCAGAAATAGAAGTTAGAAAAAGGATACATAAGGTTTTCCCTTTGGTGTGTGTCTACAAATCTCTACATTATAGTGATATTTAAGTCAGAGATTGAATTAAAAAGGCTGGAAATCATCTCTTTCTAGAGAGACCTTTGTAAGTTTATTTTTTAAATATAAGAACATGTATCATTGGAACATTTAATTATTTTCTAGGTAACTAGTGATCAACACATATGGATAGCTGTGATGTTTGATAAAACTGCAGCTGAGCTGATAAATTTGTTTTTGTAACTACAACATCAGCTGACAATAATCTTGAAGAACATAAAAAAATCTCAGAAAATCTTGTGACATCAGTGAAGTTGGCTGCTTGTTATTTCCCATTCCTGTTATCAGTGTTATCTTGACAAGAAACACAATTTGTGTCATTTTCCAATTTAATTACATTTGTTATCCTGCAAATGTGCTCATAGTATCACCATTTTTTTTTTCTGTACACCCAATACATTTTAAATAACAATGTAATATGCTGGCACAACAGTGAAAGAAGACATAATTTCCAGGGTCTAGTAGCAAAGGTTGCAATGAAAGCAAAGAAATCTGCAATAATAAATGTATTTTTAAGAACAGATTTGCCATGAGGACAGTAGGTACAAAAACAAAGCATATCCATTGTCTGGACAAATTTACTACTGGACAGATTTGCTAGCACAGCAAAAAGCAGTACTGCAATTGTCAGTAATTGGCATTCCTCTGTATCCCCATTAAAAAGACTACAATTTAGAGGAAGGAAAAGTGTGTAAAAGAGAATGTACCCTCTCATATAGGATGGTTGTTTCTGCAGGAACTAAGGGGTGCTGAAAGAATAGTGTGTGAAACTTGAATCGCATTTAACTGTTCTGGTGATAAAGACAGGACTTCTTTCTCTCAGGTTACAAATAGTTCATGAATGTACAGTTCAAATGAAATTCTGTATCTTCACATGTATTTTATAAAGAAAAGCAAGAACAGAAGTGGCTTTTGGTGAAATACTGTTTATTATTCATGCGGTGGATATGTGTATAAGATTGTGGATTCATAGGCTTATTTTTCCTGTAGATGTTATCTACCCCACTGTGCAGTTCATTGCCCACAGAGAAGCGCTTCAAGGCAGAGCTTGAGCAGAAGTTACTAGTGATGGATGAACAGGCTGATTTTCAGAGTCAGATGGCAGTTGAACTGGGGACTCCTTTATGTAAAAATACCTGCATTCTCTAATACGCCATGGTCTGCGGCAGACGTGACCCAAATATACCTTGTTCCTGGTCATTTGTGGTCTGCAAGTCATGAATTATGTGAACTATGGAAACAATTTAGTGTTGGCAGTAACAGTAAAGAGTTTGTTGAATAGCAGCAATTTATATGTACTTAGGAAGATTGCATAACATCATTAATAACTGCTGACATGACCAGTAGATAACAGAAGATGTAGCTTTTGGGTAATGCTGTCCAGCATATGCCAGTTTAAACACGCCTGAATCAAATGAGGGGATGTGGTAAATATTGGAATGTGTCGCAGTATTGTCACACTGTCTGGTGATGCTGAAAGGTTATCAGAAGGATGTAGGGTCATCAGCTTTCACTTGGGAGAAGCTGTTGTCTCATGCCAAATCCTTCAAAATCACACATCCTGTTTGGTTTTTTGTTTGTTGTTCTGTTTGGTTTTTTTTTTTTCCTCATGAGGTTCATGAAAGCAGCCACCAATAGCACAACAGCAGAGCACAAAGGACAAGATGTGTCCCAGAAGTCTCCCCAGTGAAGGTGGGTGGTTGGGGCTGTCAGTCCCAGAGCACTGTCAGGGAACAGCACCGCTTAGCAGTCCTCACACCGTAACCAAAGCGTGCTCCCCTGATGGCTGTGCTTAGCCGGCGAGGTGCAGGGGAGGAGTAAAACAGCCAGGGCAGACAAGAAGGTATGAAATGCTTTATCCAGAGCCCATGAGATAAAATGTAGATGCAGTGACAGCAAGGTCAGGAGTTTTGCTGTTTAAATAGTTCATTGAAGTAAGAACATTTCCGATTTTCTGTTAAAAAAACAAAAACACAAAACCAAAACCAAACAAACAAAAAAAAACCCACTCTGATTTTCACCAAGGCTTACAGGCATGATAACAGTATTAATTATAGACTAAACATAACATATTTTTTCTTTCTCTCTCACATCCAAATGATGAAAAGAACCACAATAAATACGTGGCTCTGGCAAATTCACATCTTCAGTATAAAGTATATACCGAAGTATATAAAGTACTAGTGCTGAGTACAAGATTGCCTGAGGAAGAAGAAAATGAAAGCTGACATTTTTGTCCTATTATCTCTTTTCATCTCACTATCTTCATTGCATTATCTCTTCCTCTAACAGTAACAATAAATAAATAAAAATGACAACCATTCCTGCTCAATAGATCAGAAACACATTTATGATTTAGTATTTCAGTTAGTTCACTTCTTTCATTGTAAATAGAGCATTAATAGTGATGGTTTTCTACTCAAAATGGTTTGTTTTACACTTCTCCACTCTTTACAATCCCCAAGAAATCTGAACAGTCTTTTAGGCTGACCTCTGTGCAAACCTCACTGGAAGGGTGAGGTTTTTAGGCTGACCTCTGTGCAAACCTCACTGGAAGGGTGAGGAATCCAATCAAATACTTCTGCAAGATTAAGGATACACAGAATATATATTTTTCTAAAGATCAGTTTTAACTTTTTAAACAATGAATGGATTTTTTCATTATCTGACAAGGCTGAGGAACTGACAACACAGTTGGAAAATCATGAGTGAGTAAGATTCAGTACCAAGATCCAGGAAACAGGAAGTTTCTGGCCAACTGCTGATCTCTTATGTTCTGTGTATACCTTTTTTTTTTTTTTTTTTTTTCCCCATAGAGACATTGTCTGTGTCTCTGCCCAAGACAGGCAGAACACCTTCAGGCTTGCAGAGTCGCACACTAATTCCCCCTTTGCCGTTTACACCTTGCTTGGCATCAGATAAATATAGCGATTTCTGTGTCTGGCTCTAGTATCTCCAAACTACAGCTGTCTGAAGCAGTCACGTCAGCCCTCAGACACAAGTGCACTTGATCTGAATGCAGACCTCAGCCAAAGGGTAGGGAGTGTTCCTGAGATTTGGGGGAAGAGGTGTGCAGCTGCACAACAGTGACGTTAGCTTCCACTTTTCCACCAAAACCTACTTTTTGCAGGTCTTTGAATTGTGTGAAGGAGAAAATATGTAGAATGTCCACTGATTACATCAGTTTGATCAGCCAAGATTTGCCCTTTGTAAAGGTGCACTAGCCTTTCCCTGTAACCTTCTTTTCATCGTATACTTGCAAATTAATTCCCAGAGAAAGAACATTATGATTTTTGTAGGGACTGAGAGGAGGCTGACCAAACTATAATTCCCCGTGTCCTCCTTCTTTTCTTTCTTAAATATGGGTGAAAATTTAGCCTATTTCCAGGCAGTCAGTGACCTTCCCCAGTCAGCCTATGGTTTTTCCACAAATGATAGTTGTGTTGTTATCACAGCAACACTTAAAGCACACTTTGCTGATGCCTTTTGTCCCTATGGATTTTAACATATCCAGCTTCACTAAATGTTCCCTAACCTGTTGCTTCCCAACTTCTGGTTGCCCTTCTTTCCACAGCATGCTGATGCCTGAGAGATTTGAGAGCAAGACTTATTTCTATGAAGGCAAGAAAGGCGTTGAGTGCTTCAACCCTTTCTATATCATCCATCATTAGTTTGTTTATGAGGAAAAAACAATCTCAAATTAAAAAGAGTAATTTGTGTTTTAACCTCGATCTTCTTTCTTTCCCCTCTGTCCCATATCCCACTTCCTCCCAGTGACTTGATTCAGAGGCCAAACCAAATGTTTATGGTCTTGACAATCAAAGATCTCTTACATACCATTGTTTCTCTAATATAGCCATTCTGTATGGGGGTGTTCAGTTCAAGGAGAATGCCTCTGGAGATAGTCAAGTTGTCCTAAACACTCCCTCTGCACCTAAACTCTTTTTTCATCTTACATAGACTGATATAGTCGTTGATGTGATTAACTGAAATATCTGCAGACTGTAGCTGCCTGAAATACCCTCAACTGAGGAGAATTTGGGGCACATGCAGTTAGAAATCTCAACTAGAGCTGGTGAGGGCTTTTAGGTCCTTAAGGGAAAAGGGCAAACAGCTGGGAAATTATGAATCAGATTTTCCTAATAGCTAATTTCTGTCCCTTTCATGTCCACTTCCTGGTATTTTTGTCAGTCTAGGGCACTTCCATAACATGTTTGACTAGTAGCTAAAACCATGTCGTCATTTTCTGAATCTATGCTAGCCAGTCAGAGTCTAGCTGCTTTTCAGCATCTCCTCTATACAAGAAATTGCAGGGCTTCTGCAGAACAAAAGTTGTTCATTCTCTAACTGTAACTCAGTAACAACACTCTGTGTATTTAAAATGTTGCTGAGTAATAAGGGAATATTTGTCATGCTGCTGCAGGAAGGATTAGTAGATTTCTACAAATTGGTTGGAGAGTGTCATGTAGAGGCATGTCCACTTTGGGATTTAGGTACAAACTATGAGGAAAACATTTTCCCAGGAGACTCATGCAGCTGGGCATTATGTGGTTCTACCTCTCCTCTACCTTGCCTTTCCAAGGAGCTGAGCGAACCTGTTGTTCTACCTAAACAAGTCCCTTTTGTCCTCACCCAATAACTCGATAATGGTGATATGAATACTTAGGAATCATTTTTATGGTTGACTTTTCATCAGAACTTAAAGTGAAAAAAAAATATCACCTGGCACTTGAGATGTCATTCAGCTTTTTCTGTTGTATAAGCTACTTCAGAAATTACATAAGCTATAAGAAAAAGCACATTCTTAGCACTGGTGATGTGAAATTAAATTTTTCTGAAAAAAATAACTTATTCCTAACTGGTCTTTACTTGGATCATTGTCATGTTGAGCCAGAGATGTGCAGAAATGTGCCCACAATGCCTCTAATTGCAACAGCTGTTATTGCCCCATTCTGCTTAACATCTGCTTCAAAGCAATAATCCCATTGATGCCTCTGATGTATCTGCCAGCTGTTTCTAATAAACCAGGAAAGTTACAACCCTTTTAACTGACAACCATTCAAGATGATCCATGATTGCATAACTGCATAGAAGAATGAGGCTCTTTCTGAACACAATTAACTGAATATTTTGATTATTTCTGTTGAAGGCTTTTATTTCTGGATGACTGCTCAAGGGAGAAAAAGACCCAACCAAACAAAAAAAAACTATTGCACACCAAAGTTTATCATACTATCTGAAAGAAATCCTGAGGGAGACTTAAAGAAATCTGTACTATAAAACCAACCAGAAATTTCAAAGACTCATAAAGTTTGTAGCTCAACTGGGCATTCATCTGGTAATTTATATTAAACTCCTGAAGATATTTTTGCTCTTTTTCAGCTGTAAAATATGGGTTAAATACATTATAAAGGATTAAACCCCAGAAGAATAAAAAAAAGGGAGGTAGTCTCATTGTTTCTTTTTAGAAAAAAATCTCCCTAGAATATTTCACCTTGAATAATATTCAGTGAAATATTGTCTCATAACTAATAATCAGAGTTACAATCATCTATTATAGCCAATGCTTTGTAACAAAAATTGAACAACTCCAGTTGCTATAGAGAAAAAGTGTTATGTTTTTTCAGACAAAGACCAACTCACGGTATTAGATAAGCTTTGTCTGGCTCCAGAGAGATATCTTGTTTTTCATTCCCTCATCAGTACATTAGGGAAGAGTATAATTTCTGAATATAATTTTGATATGCTAGTTTTTGTTTGCTTTCTAGGTGTGAGATGCCAGGGTTTAGCCCAAACAGCCAAGGTTTCGGGGTATTTGTCCTGTACTTTAGTCAGGTTATATCCCAAAACGTTAAAAAGTTATTTAAACTGCTTTGTGAATCCCAGTTAGTAGTAGACCTTGGGATCCTGTCTCCATAAAAACCAAGGACATCTTAAGTAACACCATAAACTGCAGATCACCTGCATGTTTTTTCTTCAGAGAAGCGAAGGCTGAAAGGAGGCAGGTTCATACATGTGCATGCCAAAAGAGAGTTGGAGCTGCGCTTGGGAGTTTGAAAATATTCCTTTGCCTTTAAGTTTAGATGTAATCTAACTGCCCTGCTCACAGTATTGTGACAACCCTGCAGCTAGATTCCCTTGCTCCACTATCAGACTATAAAAGTCATTCTGAGTACTTGAGTATTTGTACTCTGAACTGGCGACAGAACGTTTCTGGAGCACAGATGGAAGGCCCCTCTACCATACAGTATTTTGCCCTTTATGGTAGTAACATTTACAAGAAAGTTACAGTTGTCTTCTAATCAGTCCAGAATATCTAGAAAATCAGCTCACAAGTGGAAAAAAGCTACTCCTTTAGGCAATCAAGCTGTGGTCTCTAGACTACAGGCAGTATGCTAAAGACGGCACAGAAAAAGCAGACTATTATCAGCAGGTACATATTTTTTAGATAGTAATCTGGATCGCAATTTAAAGGTGTGCAAAGCAAAAAGTGTTCAAAGTCATCAGTGTGTCATTATCTTCTTAAAATAAGTTTTGTGCAGTCAAAGGACAGCTGATTTTTGAAAGAGATCTCCAACTTGGCACAAATACTTATTCAAAGTCTGCGTGTCAAACTTTCACATAAAAGCCACCTTGTCTCGTGTCTGATATTGAACTCTGTTTCAACCTTTTCACATTTCGTCTTGATCTTGTTTCACAGAAAACCAAAAGTACAACAATGTAGAAAACAAAATGACGTTGGCTGTATCCTCTGCCTGTGTGAAGCAAGGAATGGTTGTTTTGTCTTTGATATGAGTACATGAAGTACATGAAAATGAGGCCAATGTAAAGCATTCAGACTAGAGAACAGTTTTTCTTACAGATGGAGGGCTGCAATCCAACCCCATTTTATCTTACCAATACTGCTGAGAACTGATAGTGGAAGCAACACTTCCACAGCTCCACAGGAGTCTTTGGGGTGAATAAAAAAGAAAGGGCTCAAAAAATAGCTATTTACACACTGTGGGAGAGGAAGCTTTGGAACATTTGTAATGCAGCCAGCTGAAAATGACTTGTCTTAACAATACTTAGGAAATAATGTAATGCCACAAAAATATTGTACTTGAATACTATCCATTCTGCTGTCATTTATATGTGGACAGAAAATGACCATTTTACAGATCTGAGGCAAAAAGCTATATCCAGCATTTCTTGCAATACTCAGGAATACACAATCAGAGGCAAATTATGTTTAATGTTGGTGATACAGAACTAAAAGGCTGCCAAGAGATTTTGATTTTTGGCTTACAGGAAAGCAAAAGACATTTGCTTCCCAAGCAGAGATAATCTCTACACCAGAAGCTACAAGTTTGTAGAAGATCTAAGTGAAAAAAGTGTGCTGACAGCTTAGCCAGAAAGACTGTACCTATTTTGTGGCCATACATTCTCACCTAAGGTCTGCCAGCTTTGAAGGTAGTGTCAAAGATGCAGGAGATTAAAACACTGTTATTCCATGCACACAGTGACCAAGCCTATCCAACAAAACAAAAAGTCACAAATTCCTTGTTGAGCTAACACGTATGAGGGATTTGGGCAGTATTGAAAGGTAACTGAAATTATCTACCACACTACTGAGAGCCTTCACAGTCTGTATTCTATCAAAAAGCTCAAACTTAAAGATGGCATTGAAGCAAATATTTTACCATACCCATTTTGAAACAAAAAAAAAAAAAGAAAAACAGGCACAGTACATGCTAAAGCACATTGTACTAAAACAGCATTAACAGCACAATACTTGGAGGTGCCTATAGAGACAAAAAGAAATCCCAAGTACAGCACTATATATCAGCCATATATCACCTTGGCTACTGAAACATAACTGCCAGAACTGGAGCTGACCTTCAATTTGCTTGAAGTTGCCTACTACTTAGGTGACTAGTCTCATCAAATCTGAAGACATAAGTGGCAGACTTAGCCTCATCTGTACTTAGCAGATATATTTCGATGACTAAGAAATATTTTAAAATAACTAGCTGATGAAAACATGTTGATTGATTTAGATGAAAAGGAAATCCCAGCAAATCAGAAGAAGGGAGGACATATTGGGAGAGTGTACAATTCTCTGTTGGAAAAAAAAAAAACAACCAAATTTCCCACTTGCCAGCTAGTAAAATACTTCAACAAAAGAATACTACAAATTTGGAAAAGATTATTAAGATAGGAGCTTGTACTATGATGAAAACAGGCTCAACTTAGGAAGGAAACTGATGACAAGAGGTCATGAAGAATTATCAATTTCAAGCATAGTATAATTCCACTTGTGGTTAAAAGTAATAAACCATACAGAAACCATATCACTATCAAGAATTGAACCAAGTGACAAAAGCTGAAGCCACAGCCAATGGAAGACCAACAAACTCTTACCAGTCCATAAAAGGACTATAAGAGGGTCCTGGGAGATGCATGGTATGGTGAAGGAGTGAGGGAAGTGTGAAATTGTCTGCTTCTGCAAGAAAATTACATACTGGATTGAATTCTGCCTAAGGAAAAGATCTTTCTGTGTAGCCTAAGGGAACACAAGGGGCAATGTGAATATATAACTTGAAAGAGGGGAAGGAAGAATGATTAGGAACAGCAACAAATAAATACACTCCAGCACCGGGATACCACTTGCTCATGGGTCAGTCATCTCTCGACGGCAGTGCCAGACTCTGCAAGGGTTTATCTGGTACAAGGCAGTGGCCTTATCTGATTAGTACTGTAAGATCGGACAGAAGATAGTGACTGGGAGAGACATCTGCCTCCAGCTTTCTCTACAAGGTCACACTGCAAGTTTCTGAAATACAGAAGCTGTAGAATGAGAAAAAAAAAATATAGTTTCTAACCTTAAGATAAGACCTTATGCAAGAATTAGATATTTAAGTAAGTTAGAATTGTACATCCAGCTAGATTTCACTTGTTTCATAATGATCAACTGCAGTAGATAAACATAATGCAATTACATGGGCATTTTGCAATTTCTTCAGTTCCAGACAGGTATTTCTCTTTCCAGAAACTGGCAACATTACACCTGCTTCTCAGCAGAAAACCCCTGCTCACCACTAGATGGAAAGACGCACTTTCCTGATACTTTTCAAGTTGGTTAGAAGTTTCAAAGACACAGCGTCGATGTGTTTTTGAGATACATTTACTGATGGAACATATTAGAACATAAAGTAGTGAGGAAGGAAGGAAGAAAAGCATTGAATGGCAAATACTGTTTTGGTATTTTACTCTAAAGTAATGTTTTTTATCTGTCTCAGCAAGCTGTTATTTTCAGTGCTTCTTGAGTTTCTTATCCTATTTCCAAACCTATTTCCAAACAGTGTATTTATATAAGTTTAAATTGAGCTCATTGTGTACATATCTCACTTGACTACACGGGAAAAAAAAAAGAGAAAGCTCTGCCAATTTCTTCAGCAAGCAGGCTTCCGAGATGAACTTCCCTGTTCATGTTTCCAGCACACTTTGTGCATTTCTTTCCTGTTGCTCAGAGAATCCTGCACTCCCCAGCTCACCCCTCTACCCAGTTAGTATTTTCTAACCAAGTGATGTACAAAGTAGCAGACTTTCGCATGATTTAAAGACTGTAATTTTTTCTCCATGCTCACTATTCATGTTATCCAGTAAGAATCTCCTTTTCAAGACCAGTGTTACTACAGGCTGCCATTATGGGAAAATCAGTTACAGCATTGAACCTCATGAGTAAGAACCTTGTAAGTTTAAGAAGTTATATCTTCCTTAAATAAAAAGGATGAAAAATGATAAATGTGTAATACCTATAATCCATGTTTATATCCAAACCAATGTTCTTATCTAGCATCATCTGTAAGTCCTGAGGTCCATCACACTTCCAGAGGTCCCATCACTATATGGTTCTGACTATAAATTTAGCACAAATATATACATCACCATCAGTCTTTTCTTAACTACAAATAGTGAGAGAAACCTTAAGGTTCAGAAAAACAGTGTCTGTTCACAAAATCATAGAATCACAGAATATCTCAAGTTGGAAGGGACTCATAATTCAAATGCATTATCCTAAACTATTTAGAAAGATAGTGAAGAAGAAAGAATAATACTGATTTATTGGCTGTAAGTGATAGTCTAACCAACAAATCTGCAAGATCTTAAGGCTAGAAGCCTCTGTTGGGTGCAGATTCCAATTCCAAATCACTGTGTGCCTCATTCTCAGTGGAAGTAGGTTGAAAGCAAAATACAGATCACCTCTGTCAAATTTATCTCAGTACCCACTTTATCACATTGACAATCTTCTTCCTTATTATTGACTTTCCATTGTAACACATTACTAAAACAAAATGATGTTTTTAGTTGTGAAACCAAAACCAAAATGATTGATACAAAGTAACTTTCAGTGAACACAAAGAAAGTAATAAGATTTTAGGAAATGGAAAATTACTAGTGATGAGAGACCTTGTGTGTTTCTGCAAAGGCAGAAATAAAATTCCTTCTTTATTTTTTGCCAGGAATCTAGTCAAATGTTCCCCTTCTAACAAAAATAGACTAACTTAGGACCTACAAGGCATTCAAATCTCCATCAGTGTCATTCCTGAACAATACAATTGAAAATCAGCATAAGATGGAATTCCCAGTCCATGAACAAGGACAGGTACATTCACACTTAGGATTATGTTTCAGTACAGGAGCTTGTCCATTGTCGGTTCAATTTACACCCCTACTTGAGTTGCAAGTATGAATCCAGGCTAACAAATCCAAATACTTTATTATAGAAAGAAGCTGGTAGTGAGAGATTTGAATAATCAGCTGTTCATCCAAATTGTACTTCAAATACAATAAGGATTACAAGACCCAGCCTCTTCAAACATTTACCCTTGCACACATTTTTTTCATAAAAGCAAATGCCAATGAAGAGTCATTCTTCTTCATGTGTAATGTTAAGTCTGAACTCCCACTAGCAGGAGATCCTGTGATCTCCCAGGAATCATATGCATGTACTCAGGCTGAGAATTTTGCCCAGTGACTAGTTATGCAAAGAATCACATTATATGGTAATAATAGAGCTCTTTGTTCTGCATTGCATATCACCACTGTACCATTCCACATGTGCATTAAAGCTTGTTTTATTACTGTAATGTGCAGCTAATATGGCCAAAATACCAGCTAAAATAGAGAAAGAATATAGGATATCATTTTGGCGCAATCAGTGATATAACAAGTCTTTGTCTGAACAGTTTTCAGCAGAGAAAGAAGCTGAATGGAGGATGCACCTGCAACGAGTGCATATCAAATGCTTTTACTGTACTTTTAAGGTTTGCTCAGCCTGTAAATTTCCCTTAGACGCACAGTCAGTGTTTGGTGCCCAAAATTATTACCTGGCTGGAGATGAGTCTAGCTCATCAGCATTCTGCACCATTGCCACAAGCTGAAGGAGTTGAAGGAGAAAGAGAGAAATGGGAGGGGGAAAAAAACCCTCAAAAACTAGATACACAAATAGAAGAAGTGATTAAAGAAGATCACTGAGGTGGAAAATAAGGACACTGCCAAGTTGTTTAGAAACAAAATTTCACATACTCTAAAAGTACTGCATTCTGGTAAAGCATTTGTCCTCCTTGTGCTTTGTAGGTTTCCCTTAGAACTGATATTTACAGCAATGAATAATTTGGTCGGGCTGAAAAAAGAATAAAGGATGTGGCAGAACTTAATGGAAGGCCCATATATAAACTCGGTACTGCTGCAAAAGAGGATAATAATGTGTCCGCACAGCAGAGGGAAGAAACAGGATGAAAAGGTACACTGCAAAAAAAAATCTAGTTTTATACCTCTTGTTCTATTTAAAATCTTGAGGTCCATTATAATTTATTGTTCCCATTTACATTCTTTAAAATTTACTATTTCTGAATCTCAGTTCTGTGTTTTGGCCTTTAACCTGTTAGCAGCATTGTCAGCAGTCAGAAGTCTGTCTGGTTGTGGAAAAGAGAGTTAAAAATCAATTGTCTACATTTGTGTTATTATCACAACTTAGGGTTTATGTACTATCATTCATCAAAAAATACAAATATTATTCATTGGTCATCCAATTTAAGTAATCGGAGTTACTCTTGGAGACTTCTACATGTTTACATTGACTGAAATGGTCTTAAATTTTAGATATCCTGACTTGCATCAAATACCCACAGTAGCTGCAAGTACTCAGGATGGAGAATTGCAAAAGGAAAGCATTTGATTTCTTTTCACATAGAAATTTCAAACCAGGCTAGTTGGACTATGGTCAAATGTATATGAATGGGGCACCAACAGAAATACTGGAAATAGGTCACAGCTCTTTTCCTCTCTTCCCAGATGCCCTTTCCAGTGTGACAGAGAAGTCAATAGCATGATAGGGGGTGAGAAGAAAGTAGTTCTGGTTGCTACATCACCTCTCCAATTCTGAATGCCAGTTCTGTGCTCTAAGTCTGAAGATGCATCAGTGATTTAGCTCGTATCAGGAATTAATTTCTGAAGCGGATCTCCCATGTGCCCTCAATTGACACATTTTGGTTTACATTGCAGACCACAAAATTTGTATTCTTTTCAGATGAAAATAAGCCAAAGATATACTCCAGGAACCCAGCTAATGTAATCCAGTAGGCACTCAATCCAGATGGCCAGAATAGTCAGAGGAATACTTCCTCCCACCCCTCTCACTCCACTGCTGTGCATTCAAGGGCATCCAGTCCATATTTTTCACTGTCTAGATCTGATTCTACTGTGTTATTCTTCCTGTAAATGTAGATATGGCCTGAAAAATCCCCATTTCAAGCTAGGTTAACCAATTTCTTGAAAGGATGCTGGGTCCCTAATACTGGAGCCTTGTGACTACGGGAGACAGAACACGTTATTGAGCTGTGTTGCCTGGAACCAGCCCTACAGACAGACAAAGTCACAAGCTGAAGCAAACTACTCAGTGTCTCCAAAATATGGACCAAGCCCAGGCTGAAATCTTTATCAAACAAAATTACAAAATGGAAAACCAACCAAAACTTGTTTACATTGGTGGAGACTTTAGCTCTCTAAATTCCAGATTTTTCAAGATCTTTTCCTAAAGTGTCTCCAAAAAGTTGTATTGATTGTAGGTTCCAGAGGTGTCCCCAGTGTCCCAGATATCACATTTATGTTTTGCAGTAACCCAAATCAGAGTATGCCACCTGTGGCAACAGGCCAAATCCCATATAATCCCATTCTCTTCAGCAGTTGTTTTCTCAGAACAGATGCTCTGAGCCCACATTAGATTCTCTTGAGTGAAACCATCTGTATATCCTTTTCTAGGGTTTCTTCTTTTTCTTGAGCTTAAATATGTCTTCTCAAGAAAATGTTTTTCACATCAATACAAGGAGGTATGCTGATATCAGTATGTGTCAGCAAAAATTATGATCCCTCCTCTATCATGGAGGAAATGTGAAAAAGTTTTAATATGTTTTTGCTGTAATACACACAAACAACTTCAGCGGAAACATCCTTTTTTTGTCACTTTCTGCTTTAAGCTTTTCAGATGCAACATCTCGTACACTTCCGCAGCATAAAAACTGAATACTGCCTCTCCGACCAGATGACATTCCACCAGCTGCTTCATAGTCTACAGTACACAAAATCGAACCATAACAGAGTAACAAACAGCTTTACAGGTAGTCACTTAGGGTCACATCTTGGTGCCAGGTTCAAACTGTTAACTTTGTCACAATTTCATTTTGATGAGAAAGAATATGAGCAGTTATTTATATGTCTTCTCATAAAACTGAGGACAAGATCTAACACAAAACAGATTAAAAACATGTTGATTAGTTCTAGTTAGTTCTATTATTGTTTGTTTCAATATTTAATTCATTTTAGAGAGGGAGATCTGTATTTCTGATCCCACATGACAACCCTGATGAATGTGAGCTTTGGTATTTGACACAATTTGGTTTAGTGCCCTTCACTTATATTATGATTCATTTCTACTTTTCTCTAAAATACAAATACACAAAGTATTTATAATTTCAGTGGGCGGTTGAGGGGGATAATTTGGGGCTTTTCCTTTCTTTTTCTTTTTTTTTTTCTTTGAAATCAGCAAACTCTGATACAGTTACTGGTATACACCACTCCAATATTTAGCTGTTTGATATTTTATCTTTCTAGCTTTTATTTTTGGATCATCTACCACGATGCTGGACAGATGATTCTACCTTATTATTTCAGATGATAGGATTACACTAAGTCCCACACAGTGAAGATTCAACTATTCTGCCAGCTTCAAGCATGACAGCACTGTGGAACTGTTTATATATTTAAAATTAAAAATATTTATGAGCATATGAAGGATCTAGATCCTAGCTGATATAACAGCTGTATGTGAAGATCCTTTGACCATCTATGGTAATCCTTTCCAAAGTGAAACATGGCTACAATTAATATAGAAACTAAGTCCTTTCCAAGGAATAGTTTTAAAGGCATTTATCAATATAAAATAAGGATAGTTAAAAGATATTTATCTAAGAATGTACTCAGACATCTTCAATCTACTCTGAAAAATATTTCATCAAGAAACATAGCAAAGCCTTGGTTTCATATATCATTCATAAAATGGAAGATATCACACTATCCTCAGAGTGCAACTATCTGTTATGAGAATGAGAATGGTGCTTTCTAAATAATCTTCAGTGTTACTTTTTGCAGTACATACCAGATTTTGGGGAAAGACAAGTTAGGTTTGAAACTGGGTCAGTGTCTTCTAGCTCATGAAAGGTGACTGACACCCATCTGAAGACAGCTTGACTAGAGGTTGCACCTGAAAAATAACTATTAATTTCAAGAATAAAAACAAGTTATTAGAGAAACAAATATATTTTCAAGTGTCTTCCTATTTATAAGGACCTGTATAAAGAAAACAGAATTCCTAGACTAAAAAGATCATCATTTTCAAAAATTGCCATTTATTCAGCAAATACTTATCAAACACTGCAATGGCCACCCAGAAATTTCAGAGCCTTATAAGTGACTACGTTTCTACATATTTCTTTTTTAGTTCACTCTTACATGAATGTAAATATATGTATCACATGTATGAGAGTTATTTAAAAAAATAATTTAGTCTCATAAATGATAAGCGGCAATCTGTAAAGTCATTAATCACTAGGAGAAGATGCTATGGTCCGTGTCCTCAAAATACCTTAAGCGCTTGAGTGCTTTGTTCTCCTGCCTTTTCTCTGGCTTCAAGTTAGTATAATTCCACTGACCTTGGGGAGGAGACTTTGACATTGGTCCAAGAAGCTTCATGTTTTAATGGGCTATGATGTCATGTGCAACAAACAGCTTATGTTCAAACAAAACGCCATCAACAATAAAACACTGAAATCTTATGCAACTGAATATAGATTTCACTGGTACTCAGCAATGCATATTAATATGGCAGTGAATCACTGCAGCCTGCTACTGTAAGCAATACCATTTTAATGGGAGGCACTTAGAATAAATCTTGACAGTATATGAAAAATGTTTCCATTTTGCTGTGCTTTAAATTGCTAATCAACCGCTTTCTCTTGATTGCTGTTTCCCAGTTATATCAAGAAATAACTACATGTTCAAATATACAAGCATCATTCAAATAAAAATAAACAGAATCAATGTGCTTTTAAAGCTCTTTATGATTGTATATGAATGACACATTAGTTACACTTCACAATAGATGTATTGTAGAGGGTTTTCTTTATAACTGAAATGTACTTTTCACAAAACAGATTACCTGCTGGGAACTGAGCAGGCTACAGATACCCTAACTTATATGCAGGTGGCTTCCAATTGAAGGCTTTTCATCTAATTAAAGGCAGAGTTGTGACTTGGCTGACATAACATTTTCTGGGTATTAAAAATGCGACTCTTCTTGTCCTGCACATGTTGTCAGTGCTCCTCTAGCTGAGGCAAGGAAGCGTATATCTCAGCAGAGACGCTGCATGAGATTCATTCTACATGTTTTATCATTATGTCTGTTCATAAATGTAATGATATTCTGCCTTACAATAGGGTTTTGACTGCTCAAATAAACTAATTTTTATACTTGGCCCCTTGCATTTTGATAGGTTAGAAAATGAGACATTACTCACAACAGTTGCTGAGATAACTCAATCCTCTGTTCTCCTGGTGACTCCCAAACAAAAGCCAATGACATTATGCTGAGAAGCAACAAGCCATGTACACTGGGTTGTTTTTAATGCATGCTGAAACATCTTATTAACCCTAAGCTGAAGAACTTAATGGTACAGCTTTGAATTTTTTCAGCTGGTACTTTACTAAATAATTGTATAAAAAGAGCTCCCTGTTTTATGGGTAAAGCATCTCTCTAACTTGTACGTGGGGAAAAAGAGCAGAGGGAGATTTTTCAATAGACTGGCTGACACAGAAAGAACATATATTTAGGAAGGACATCTATGTGGTATCAGAGATAACCCTGTTAATTTTTTCTTTTTTTTAAAATGGTTGGGGAACAAAGGGAAGAGTTTTTGATTCAGATTCCCAGCTAGTCCTGCAGCAGCATCAGAGTTAATAAATCCTCTACTCTGAGTGAGCAAGGTCACGGCTAAGACCTTGAGGAGCTTGCATGTGTTGTAGAGCTCCTGTAGAGCCCAGGTACCTGTAGTACCTGTAGAGCCCAGGTACTTCACTCCCAAAAACTCACTGACAAAGCTATTCAGGGAGCTTGGGTAGGAGAGTACATAGCCTAGACTGCATTATGTGGCAACCAGTCTGCATGTATTCCTTCCAAACAGCCACAGGTGGCCCTAATTTTTTCAGTGTGCCCTTTTAAACACTGCTGTTGGACACAGTGTGCATGAAAACTACCCATCATGTCTGCATTTCCACATAATGGAATAAATTGTACTGCTATGAGTTCTTAAAAAGTAGTACAAAGCAAAGGACATTTACCTTATTTGTAAGGAACTTCTCAGCTTGTTAGATCATTTAAGTGCTGAAGTATACAGGGAAGATAAAAACTTGTACAAGCTCTAGAAAGTGTTTTTAAAGTTATTAAGAACTTTAAACTTACATTTTCATCATACAAATGTACTTTGCAAATGAATTCTAAATTACTACCAATATGACCCTTCAATTCAAACACCAAAGATGAGTGGACACAATTAGAGAAAATGCCATCTGATAATTTGGGATAACATAGTAACTGCAATTTTATAATCTTCGCAGGAATTTTAGGTGAAGATACTTGAAAAAATTATATGAAGTTGAAATTGCTTCCAAATGTCTTTTTATTTAACCCCTCTTAAAACTCAGTGAAGACTCCATTCTCACAAACTGGGTAGACATCTACAATAGAAAGCCCATATCATTTCTTATTTGTACACAGCAGTAGATGTTTTACACAGACGCACCTGTAGAGTAACTAAGTTAATTCCCCTAGTGGTATTCAGGTGATTCACTTCCTTATAAACCCACAATTTTTTATTCATAGAATCTTAGAATGGTTAAAAAAACATTCTAAAATAGTGTATTTTTAAATGAATGAATACAATGAATTCTTGTGTATCAAGGATTATAGCTGAAGAATATACTACTCACAATGTTTAACCTGTTTTCATTTCTTGGTGTTTATCCTTGGCATGAGTCAAAGTAACAGAAGTCAATAAAAGCTATCTTCAAGGCTATTAGTTAGGGAAAAAAAAAAGTAAAAAGAAAGAAAAAGGAAAAATATATATTTACCTTACCTAAAAGATACTATTCTTCTTTTGAGTCTTGCAATATTTTTAAAAGAATATACTTTACTAAATGCTTCCTTATTCAAGGTAAACCTTCTCAAAATTGTTGTAATTAAAATAAAAGCATCAAATACAGCATAAATATGAATCAGTAGCCCTTCCTCTTTTGGCATCAATTTTTGGAACATCCAGAGATTTTATTTTTTTTTTTTTGTTTTACTGTTGAATTTTAAGGAGCTGCTGCAGCTGTGGAACAATTTTTAGAAATCTCAAAACTTCTGTAAAATCTGCTCAAGACTAAACCATCTTCTGGCTTCTCCCTGAAATAGAAAAAAATACGCCTGATGAGGCAGGCACAGAAGGAGAGAACAGACAGATCAGCCATACAGGTGCAGCATCAATCTTGTCCCAGATTCCTCAAGTTTTGAGGTCTTGGACTACCAATAAAATTGCTGAAAGAACTGATGTCCTTTAAACAGAAAAGTTAACTAAACAGAATTTAATAGAATAGCAACCAGGCTTGTCATTCATTAGTCTTTAAAATATTTTACATAGATTTTAAACACAGATAACTATGGAGTTTAATAGACCTTATAATTTCAGACATTTCTGGCTTTTACAGATTTCTTTTCAAATTCCCAAAGCAGCTCATATTATCATATGCAAATGTCTGACTTGCTCAGCCCCATGGGAACCTTTTTAGCTCTGGAGTAGTAGTGCAGAAAAGCTCTGAAACCCAGGTGTGGTCTATCTTATTCCACTGGTCATAAGCAGTTTTTCCGCCAAGTGAAGACTGTGATTAATTTAATTATTGAGCCTCTTTCTCAGTTTTACTTCCTAAAATAAGTTTGAATTGTGCTTGAGTACTACCTTTAGTATTCAACATAAAGAAGGGAAGACAACTGCATTTTATAAAAGCAGCATTATATATATTAACTTTCTACTACAATTTGAAAACATGTATTTAAAACTTTTATCTGGTAGTTAATTGTGCTTTCACAGGTGAAAGAAATTTATTTCACTCAGAAGTAAGATGCTGGTTCAGAAGATTTAGCTTTTTTGGTTTCACTTTTAGCTTTCACAGTATGTGCACCTAGATATTTATCTGAAAAGCACAAAAACTTTCCATCTGAAAATGGCTCTTGAGCTGTTACTTTAAATGGATCTGTATTTATCAGTGCCACTGACACCACTGAGCCAAAAAAAATCAACTTATTTGTAAAGGATCTACTAGCAGGAAATGGTCTGCTACCAGAGCTGTTCACACTATGGGGTCCCAATGATCCTACCTGGTGGAGAAAACTCTTCTGTCAGTTTTTCTTTCCATCGAGTTTATTTTGATTTTTTCTTCTGATACAGCAGACATTTTAAAACTGTGAGCATTCTTTATTGTCACTCGTTTTTCATATTTTCTATGAAAATCTATACATATACACTAAAAACGTAAAATATTATATGTTGATATGTTTAAGTTTCTTTTACTAGAGTGTTCAAAACACAGTCAATAAAGTTAGGATACCATTTTCCAGTGCTTTAAAACAACACAATTCCACTGTAATCACTGAGTGTACATAAAAGATAAGGGCTGTATATAGGCAGATAAATATTAAAGAAATTGTACAAACATGATCCTGTGTTAATATAAAAGAATGATGAGTCCATCTTACTCTGAAACCTTATTTTACACATGGATCAGTGCAAAGTAACAGAGAAGTGAGAAACAGAAATAGAACAAAAATACCGAGCTTCTAAGAAATAACTAGAAAGAGGTTAAGAAAGAGATATCACACAGAACAATAGAAATGGTTCTTGCTGTAGCAACCTTGAAAAGAATTAGGAAATCTAATATAATTTAAACCCAAATACAAATATAAAATTCTGTATTTAGAGAAATTACATTGTTAGATAATTTACTATAGACTTCCCCTTCACTACTACAATGATCTGTATCCAGCCTAGATAACCAGAAGACATTGTAATCTGAAGAATTTTTGCAAATCTGGGAGAAACGGATAGCCTTCTGATGTGAATACACAGTCTTTTATGATTCTCAGAGATGGAAGGGGCTGAACTGGCACTGAAAATTTACTATCTCCATTACAAGAGATGTCACAAATCACATTGGAAAAACGATCATGAAAGCTTGTACTGCATAGTTTTCTTTTGCAGCTATTGCTGAAAAAAAAAATGCTAAATGTTTCAGCTCGTTTTAACAGTTTGTGAATGTCTGCAACATGGGAGGGTCCAGTGCACAGTCACATTATGAAAACTTAGTTGAGCTGTAGTCTTTTGTTTATTAACCCAATGGCTTTGTATACACATATAGGTAATGCAGTAGCTTAACTTTGTCATTGGGCAGTAATTTAAGCCACATAGTCTTTAACATTTAGGAATCTGGGAGCAGCTCAGACACAGTTACTGTGCCTTAGCATGGAGGAGCTAGATTGTTAAATTATACTGATTGTGGTTTTGTATCTGAGCCCCTAGCTTTGATTTTCAATAGTCCCTTTTTTCATTTTCAAAAGCCTCTTTCTTCATTTTCAAATGATGTAGATTTGTCAAATGCATGTCACTCTTCCACTCAGAGAGATATCAAAGATAGTTTTCAATTAACTTGTTCAGGTATTGGGGAATACTTCACTGCAGGAGCCTGCAGCTTGGAACAGAGATGAGTTCGCCTTCTTTTCAAAGGAAAAATAGTACCTAATAATGTTTTTCCTCGTATTTGTCTCCTTTTTTTCCTATTCTTTCACCTTGTATATTTAATGCCAATATTGAAGTCAGTAAAATATATCAAGTGCATTATAACTATTCTATCTCATTGTGAAAATGAAATTAGTTAGCAGTTTTATTTTCAGTCTAAGGACAGAAGTCTGGAGACAGGAGTTTAATAACACTTTCATACACTAGAGGATTTTGTTAAAATCTGGTAATGTAGAGGGAAATTGAAACTCATGATGCTTGTTGCATATTGTCACAGTTCAGCCCCGATCGGGACCAGACTACGCAGTCTCTCTCTCACTCCCCTCACCCTCCGAGAGAATAGGGGGAGATGATATAAGAAAAACAGATCAAGGTTTGACATAAGGATGGGGAGAAATCTTTAAAGTTACCATTATGGGCAAAACAGACTTGACTTGGGGATAACTATTCATTTATTACTAAAACTAGCAGGAGACTGATACAGGGAACAAGACAACCTCCCCCCACCCCTCTTCCCAGGCTTAACGTTATCTCTACTACCTTTCCCTTCCAAGTGGCACAGGGGGGAAGAGGGAATGGGGGTCGCCGCCAATTCATCACGTGTTGTTTTACACTGCTACTTTTTCGTTGGGGGAAGAACTCCTCTCATTCTTCCTCTGCTCCATTGTGGAGTCCCTCCCACGGGCCACAGTCCTTTGTGAAACTGCTCTGGTGTGGGTCATCTCTTCCACGGGGTGCAGTCGCTCCAGAACAGCTGCCCCAGCAGGCCCTCCATGGGCCACAGACTCCTTCAGGCATCCGCCTGCCCCAGCGTGGGGTCCTACACGGGCTGCAGGTGAATCTCTGCTCCTCTGTGGACCTCCATGGGCTGCAGGGGAACAACCTGCTCCACCATGGGCTGCACCACAGGCTGCAGGGGAATCTTGGCCAGGAGCCGCATTACTCTTCCCCTTCCTTCTTCACGGACCTTGGCATCTGCAGCCGTTCCTCACAAGACAAAATCTTCACAACAGGCTGGCAGACACCTCTCAGGATCTTTTTTACATCTCATTCACATCTCATCTCCTCTCTCCTTCTTGCAGCCGGGCTGGGCCTCATCGGGCCCGGTCGACTGCCCGGCGGGAGGCCAGAGGGTGAGGCCTGCAAGGCCCACAAGGATCGTGCCTCCCCCTCTCTGCCCCTGCTCAGCTGCTTCACATCTTCTCTACTTTTTCTTTTTTTTCTGTTTTCCCCTTCTTCAATGCCTTCAATGCCTTCACAGAGGCATTTTCACAGAACATTCTGCTACCAATTGGCTTGGCCTTGGCCAGCAGCGAGTCCGCCCTAGGCCTGGCCGAGTCCACTGAACAAAAGGGAGCAACTTCTAGCAGTTTCCTGCAAAAGCTACCACCTTAGGCCCCCCCTCACTAAACAAAACCAGAACACATATAGTCTTAATATTCTCCCTGACTCTCAGCACAATCTATGACATTCAAATATACACTCCCATAGTAAGCCAGTTTGATATTAAGAATTCTCTTAGCTCTGATGCTTGAAGCAGCATTTTCTTGATGGTAGGAAGGGAAGCCATCAAGGAACTGCTTACATTCTTTTCCTTTCTGAAAAATTATGCCTCAAATATGCTAGGCATCATGCATCATGTCTGATTATGTAAAACAACATTACTGGCATGCATCTGAACTGAAAATGTGAAAAGTTTTTTTCTGGAAAAGTTTTCTTTTTCAAGATTACACTGTATTTAAATTTATTGAGACAGTAAAGCTATGGAATTCCAGCTTACCCCTCGGATCAGGAGCTATGTTCACACAATGGCAACCAAATCTCTGTTGAATTGGCTCTCCTGTTTTTCTGAGAAAAGCAATATAAACAGAAGATCAAATGCTTGCTGCCTGCTTCTTTAATATGTCAGCACTTTCTGTCTAGAGGGAATGCTGTGCCAGACAGCATGTTGCATAAACAGTGTAGCAGACAAATTATATTACATCTTGTGGAGTATATACTGACATAGAAGTGCCTTGAAATAGCTAAATTATATCTTTTTGTCTAAATCTCAGCCACCTCATTGAAAATCAGGTGAAAGAGATGGTATTTTTCTGTCTGTTTTGCTCAAGTGTGACAAAAAAGCTCCAGTCTCATGTGTTATGAAGCAACTGCTTTCTATTAATTAACTTTACCTAAATATTTATGTCAATATATTCACAAGCTCAAAGATGCTATAAATAAGATTATATGACTTCAATTGTGATTGCCCTTTTGAAAGCCATTGCATTTTTATGGGTTTTCTGAAAGGACTGATTATGTTAGAGCACAGATAGCCAGAATACAATAACATAGTCTTTTTGGTATTTTCCAGATGAACACTAAAAATTTATTCTGAACAATATTATAATGCAAATTTTGGGAAAAAGCCATTAAGAAATTTCTTTCCAAGAATGCATGCAAATCAAAGATTAGGGAAAATTCATTCAATATACAAAGGACGTTCATTCAATATATCAGCAGGAGATAATTGAGAAAGGGAATTTTGCATATTTGATTTTATATGTAAACTGTTAAGCAGGTCAGTCAAAATCTATCTCAACTTTCTTCATACTGTAAAAGCTAAGTCCACTTTTCTCGAATAATTCCATACAATTTTGAATCCCAGAGTTATGGAAAATCTTGATACTGAGATTACCAGAGATATCATTTTAGGCTGAAATTAACCTTTTTGTTTACGTAACAAAGAAGCGCAAGTAGTTGGTATTCACAGTTTAACCAGTAGAAGGTTCAGATTATGTTACTTCTATTCATGTTTTCAGTGCCAGCATGGAGCATTTGGGGAGGTGTTAAAGTGACTACTTCTTCATCAACTTTTTTCTTCTAGTTTTATTTTATGACATCTTTATCTATTGAATAAGAACACTGTAGGAGAATATTTGGTCAGCAAATTACTAATTTGGCAATGTTTCTAATCGTTACCACTTTAACACAATTTACCAGGAAAAAAACCCAAATATTTGTATAATACATTGGGAATAAAGGATTAAATTCATCTTAATTGCACAATTCTTAATCTTTCTGAATAGACAATGAAACTCACAGTTGCATGAATAAGTGCAAGATTTGACAACTTTTTCAATTTAGCACACTAAATTACTATTTCATTGAAGTCCTCATTCTAGGTTAATTAAAATGCAAGTTGCCAGTAAATGAATTATGTAAATAAGATATTGTGCAAGTCATGCAGTAATTACCAATCCTACATTTATAACCTTATTGGTTTTCAATAACTTGCACTAAACCTTAAATCTGTAATGTGTAATTAAAGAAAAGATTAGGCATGAAGTGATATGTGAGAGGTTTTGAAAATAAACTGATATGAAATCATTACTTTTAATTCTTTTTCCAATAAACCCTTTGGGAGATGTAGATCTTAATATGGTAAATTTTGATTGTAGCTTGGCTAATTCCAGCTTTCAGAAGAGTTAGGCAGTTTGTTGTAGACAACATAGAATCCCTCATTTCTAACTTACAGGGTTTTAGAAGAGGTCAGAATGTCAGTTCTCCATATTAATCACATTACTTTTATAACTTCACAAGGAATAATTCTTATTAAATTGACAGACTCTGGAAGGAATAAAATATTAAGTTCATCTTCTTATTTCCCTCTTGTTTCCTAATTTCAAAGTTGTGTCCTAGGGACTTTCATGTGAGATACTCCAGTCTAAATATAAAAAAGAATCTCTCACTCCCATCTGTTGCAAGTTCAAAGGATGCTTTCTCATAAACTTTACCAGAGTTTCCCCTTGATGTAAATAATCAAGTCTAGAAACAGGGCATCTCTAGTGCAGCCCAAACTATGCTCTGGAAGTCTCACTCCCACTGCCAGCTGCAGGAGCTCACATAGGACCGTCTAACCCTCCTACCAGCCAGACACTAAGTTGTATTATAGTTGGAAAATCTGAGCAAGATTAATGGGCAAATATTGATCCCAAATTAATGATTAAATTCTGAATGTTATTTAATGATAAAGTTAGCTCTGTAGTATCAGCTTGCTTCTGAATGTTTAGGTGTCAATAACAGTGTCTCTGAGACCAGTTGCTGTTTTCCCCCAAGAACTCCTCAAATTTTTGTCAATAATGTGTTTTCTAAAATGTGTAATGATGTGGAAGTGGCATTGCTGAAACTCTTACAACTGAACTAGCTGCAGCAGTGCAAGTTACACATCTGCATCCAAAAGTAGGAAATAATCATCCTTTTGGTTAATTAGAATTTAATTACTGTATCACTTCATTAAAGACTTTTTAAATGGTTTAATTTTCTTTTTATTGTGACTTCAGGGCATTTGAAAGGTATCATCATTTACTGATTTGCATTCCTTAGCCTTCCCAAAGAAACTACTGCAGAACATACTGAGTGGTACAAAAGGCCAAAAGGCTGCTGGACTTCACACACTTTACATTACACATGAAGAGGTAATTGCCAGCTAGCAGAGTGATTTCAGCTGCTGTAGGCTAATAGCTAAGGTTCAAGCAACCGGCTGTGCCTGGAAAGCACAACCTAGCACTGGAAATATTTTGGACGGATGTAGGGAACAGCACTGGATAGTCCTGTCCAGCCAGTCAGGGCTGTCCTTGATTCGCTACCCAGTAGCGCTTCCTCCCCAGCCCCAGCAGCAGCTCAGGGGCCCCAGTAGCAGCAGGAATTGGGGCTTGCCTCTTCTGCTCTTGTTTTAGCATAGGCAAAGCTACCAGAGTCATCATTCATCAATAGTCTTCATGGTCCCTGGAGAAATAAAGCAGCATTACATTTTGCTGCTATGTAGTGTTGTAATAAGCAAGAGAGGAAGAGAATTAGTGTACTTTGTCCTTATGTATAGAGATAGATATAACATTCAAAGGTAATATACAGGTGGGATTCAAATATCGATTATTTAATTTCTTGTTGATAATAGCTTTTAGTCTGAAATGCACATTTGTAGATTGCTTTAAAATAAACATCTATTACGTCCACTTGTAGAAGTTCTTTGATGCAAATAGCACCAGCTACATTCCACCACATTTAATGTGTTATTGGAGTGTTCACAGAGGACAAAAAAGAGCATAAAAACTGAAAGATCTAGGTAGTTTGTCTGTGATAGTAAGTCCCAAAGGGAAGAGCCTGGCTGAAGGCAATTGTCACTGCTTCTCCTCCCAGAGAGGAGGCTAGAAAAGAGCCAAACAAAACTTTCAGTGTCCAGATAATCAAAAATCTTGTCTCCCCACATCCAAGTGGCCAGGTTAAGAGAGAGGGCCATAGCCTGTTGGAAGAAACAATCCTTTGCTCACCTCTCTCGAGACCTTGGTATTCTCTTTTAAAACAGTCTGCAGATGCTGTAGTCTCACATGATATGTTCTTTAACACGACATGTCAGACAACAAGCATCAAAGTCATGCAATAGGTTTCAGCTATACACAGATAGTCTTTTTGGGGCCAAGAAATGAAAGTTGTTCCATTTAAAAGTAAAAGGAGCAGAGAGGAGTAACAAAGAACTTGTGAGACAAGGTGGAAAAAGAAATTTGAATTGCACCCCCAGATAACCCAAAAGAACAGAAGAAGATCGATGAAGACTCCATAGATTGCTGTGATATGTGGAAGCTTCTGCTCTGGCAGAACTTGATAGCAAAACTGTCCGATTTCAGCGCACAAAGTGAATACATAGAACACTTAAATGATAACTTTGATGAAGATTCAGACTTAATGAAAATATACAGCAGAATAAGTGCTCCAAGTCCAGAAGACTTGCAAACCTGGACTGCTTTTTCACATTAAGTGGGAAAAAGTAATTTCAGGCAAAATCTGGAGCCAGTGTTTCAGAAAATAAAACATTTAAACAACATTCTAGAAAGCAAAATTAAAGCCTGACTCTTTAATGAAAGTACTAACTAAAAGTAAAGCATTAACTAAAGATTGTAACATGCACTTCTTCCATAACTGGATTTTTATATATCACTCAAATGACTATTGCAAAGCAATTTTAACATGTAAGTTTAGAAATGAATGGCATTGTATTCTTTCTTCCTTTGTCTTCAAAACAAAACAAAACAAAACAAAACAAAACAACCCTACAGGGTATTAAAAATACCATAAGGGACCTGGATTTCATTGACTTTAAAAGGCACTCAGTGCAGCAAGTGATCTGGGATGATCCAGTGTAAGGACATTTGGACTAAACATCAGGCGAAAACTTGCTAACAAGGAAATGCAATAGACTGTGGAATGGTCTCCCCAGGGAAATAGCAATGCTTGAAGCCTAAAACTAGACTAGATAAAGCAACAGGAAATACACTGTTGTGCAGAACACTGCAATATAGTACAGCCAAGAAGTGACTCACTTGTTATTTCTTTTCCCTCCTAAAACCTTTAATTCTGTGATATTGCTGTGGTTGCAGGTAGCTTTACAGCTCGGTTGATAATATCCATTAGGCAGTAGAACACCTGTGACTAGGTATAAAATGGATAAGGAAGATTTGTCACATTTAAGATCAGAATGGAAGGCTTGCGGCAGAATGAAGTCGGGTGCAGATTTTCACCCAAATTCATTTCAGGAACTAAGGAACATCTGAATAAACCACAGCCCATCACCATGTGCTAAAAGCCTCATTTGAAAAGGAAAAGGTGCTCCAGTGCACATCAAGGCTCAGAAGAACATTAGGCAGAAATAAGAGCCATGCACAAGCATTAGAGGTATCAGAAGAAGTTATCATCACTGACTATTTCAGTGTGAGTGCAACAAAGTTCTTTACTGTTTTTCATATATTTCTGTGCCTGGACATTCCTGCTAATCTTCTGAGAATAGAATATTTCTACCTTGTTTTGCTATTCTATAGAACTGAAACAATAACATCAGCAAAACTATATATAACATAAAAGATGCAAATAAATTTTTTGCTTTGAAAACTCAGTGAATACAAAGTGGTAAAAGACCATGAAAAGCAATAAACTTGCAACATAGAATGGCTGGAAGTGTCAATTTGCTTTCAACTGAACAGTAATAGGTGTTTCTTTGCAGGAACAAGAAAATTGCACTGGGACTAAAATAGTACTGCTTGGTTTAAGCCTGTTGTTAATGGCTAGAAGGGTAGTTACAAAGGAACGCTGATGACAAAGGCACATTTGTTGTGTTGAGCTTGTGGCTGTCTGTATGACAATGTGCTTTTCATATTAGTCCAAACAAATAGGAACCTATTTTCTAAGCAAATGGAAATTGGAAGTGAGAAAAAAAGAAACAGTATCTGATCTTGATGTCATTGAGCTTTAGCAAAAATTAATTTATCCTTTGTTCTGAATTCTTTTATCGTGAGAATCTTAATCAACTGCAACACTATGTTTGCAGCAGTGTCCTGAGGCAATAGCAGGAGAAATTCACTCAGTGCCACAGTGAATGCTCAGCTTCAGACTGTACAGGGGCGATCAATTCAAAGCACAAACAATAACATTTAAACAAATAATAAAAAAAAATGAACCAAAACAAAGTAACTATTTAATTAAAAGACAGCCTTCTGAGAGATGAAAGGCCTAGCGAGGGAGGGAGAGCCCCACAGCAAATCTTCAGCAGGGAGACCAGTGTGAGGAAAAGCAGTTAAAGAGAAAAATGGCCCTCAGAGGAAAATGGATTTTTTTTTTTTTTGCAGAATGTGTTGAATCATATTTTAAAACCTAAGGATCAAATAAAATAAAATGGATGGTAAAAATGGATTTGATAGGTAGCTGCAAAGGATCATTCAGCTCTGATTCCTTTACTTGAAATAGTGATGCAGAATCGGTTACCAGTGCTGTTAAATTTGGCTTCTCCCTACTGCAGATGTCCTTTTGAGAAAAGCATATTAATTTTTACAAATGGGGATGGTTTCTGCCATCGCCCTGGATAGACACAAAATAAAGCCCTGAATTTTCTTTCTCAGCAGGGAGACTAAGAGAAGGACTACATAATGAATTAAATTCTTATCTCTGAGTGTGATTCCAGCAGACACTCTGTAGAAAGAAGCGTATGTGCTTCCGATCTCTGCCGTCCTCAGTCACAAAGACATTGTTGCAGCTTACTGGGTGCTTATACTGCTCATTGGCTGGATAGCAATCTTTAGGCACCAAAGGTACTTGATCCAACTTGATCCAACTTGATCCAACTTGATCCTTCTATCTACAAGTAAATAATAAAGGATCACAAGCCATGGGCTTTTCAGAAGTGGCTACTCAGCCAGGGTGATGTGACCATTCTGGGTGAAGGTCCCACTAAAGTCGATTGCATACCATTTCTGCATGCAGTAACATTTCATTTCAATAAGGTCTAGGAGAAAGGTACTTGTCACTTCAAATACCCCTGAAGATGCTATCTAACATTAAGAAAATACCAAACACCACAAAAACAACAACTACAAAAAAAAAAAAAATGAACAAAAAACCCAACAATAAGGACATCCAAGAAATTGTCATCTTATCAAAGAATCTGGAAGAGTGTTCTCTTTGAACACTCTTCAAATGACTTTTTGAAAAAAAAAAAAAATCTAAATTTTAATACATCTTTTCTTTATCTTGTGAGGGTCTTAAGAAGCAAACAATTGTCTAGTTATTAAGGTCTGACACACTATAAATCTGAGTTCATTTTAACTTGATTAGCAAGTAATGAAGTATTCAAAAGACTGACGCATGCTGGGAAAGACCCCAGTACTGGTGATGGTCACTGGAAGTCGTATACTCTGAAAAGTGCATGGAAGAATAAAAAGAATGCAAAGCTTATAGGGAAAGGTAATAAGTTTTAAGAAAGCAGTTAATCTGTTGGAGAAATAAACGAACAAACAAACACACCCACAACCAGATTCTTGGGCTTACAAGCATCTCTTTGAGTCTGAAGCAGCAGACATTGCCCATGGTGTATGTTGCCTTTTCCAAGAAAGTGGACTGTGTTCCCACAGTTTAACTTTCCTGATATAGTTGCACATCTGTGTTTCAGGAGAACTCTTCTGGCAAAAATGACATTGCTTGTTTTCCTCAAGAGGCCAAATTCAGTGAAATACATATTAGCTATATTGATTCCTGTGTCTTTTCCCAGGCACTTTGCTGATAAAAAAAAAATATATATATCTTACCAAAACATAACAAACTAAAACACTATTGAAATTGCAAGGTACACAGTCCAAGATTGAAAAATCCCACATAAAAGGGCACATACAAGTGACTTCCTTGTGTTGCCTGCAAGAAGTAAGGGGTGGAAATAGCAGTCTTCGGTCCATTATAGCTCAGAAAAAATGGGATGGAGTTTCATAGGATGAAGAAATGGAATCTCCTTCAGTTTTTGCTTCTGCTGAATTTCAAAGATTTCCTGTGATTGAGATGTTTGAATTTATTTTATTTCATTTTTGTCAGTTTCATGAATTTTTAATGGTGGAACTATTAGACAATATAAATGTGAGTTTCACTACAGCTGTTCTGGCTCATACCTCAAATACACACTTCAAGTTCAAAGGAAACTCTTGACTGCTTAGTCCTTTTGAAAATGACTGCATTTATTCAAAAGGCTCACTTCTGGCCTCTGTTTTTTTTTTCTGAAAGAAAGCACTCATCCACATACACGTGTACCTTCACTTTCTCACCTCAAAGCCAATCCTGAAATGCTTTTGCATTTTCATCCTGATAGGAAATATTCTTTCCAAAGTAAATAAAGGTAGAGTAAGGATTTGAGGAATGGCCGCCATTGTATTCATGTCACCGAATATTTTTAGTTTTAGGGCTATTTTTGTTCTTTCCCTAGCCCATCTCTCTTCAGTTGAAACATACATTGCTCACCAGTTTAATGTTCCAATCTTCTAAAGAGCTCAATTTTTAGGACAGTTTAAGATATACATTATTACAGTGTTTGATAGCCGGCGGCATATTTTGCAGTAGAGCAAAAATTATGTGTTTTTTGCTGACAGAACAAAAGTAGAGGACTTGAATTTACAGCAGCTTGTGCCCACAGGCAAAGTGTATGGTTGTCTTCAGTCCATTCTTTGGAGATGCAAAGAATCAATTATTTTTTTCTGTGCAGCTACTTAGCTTAGATCTCTCCGCAGCACTGTTAACTAATTCTTGAGCTACACTTCAGCTGTTTTACTTCCTGCGAAACAGATGAATAATAGCTGTAATTATGTGGTACTGAGTAATCTGAGAGTAAGTTTCTTCCCTGGCCCACAGTACATAAATCTTAATTTGGATTGTAGATTTGTAATAGTTTCCTGGTTTATAAGCAAGTGAATTGATTTGAAGTTTTTGGAAGCTAATGATCTTGTTTAGAAGCACCAGTCAGTACTTCTGCTGAAAGGGTGGACTATCTTGTTGCTTTTTAGTAACAAGAAGCCTTACCCATTTTCATGAGCAATGGTCTTACTACTACTTTTCATATTAATACCTAGTAGCAATAGAATAAAGTACTCCATCTTTTTTTTTTTTTGTTTTGTGTATGTTTTGTTGATCTGTATGCCTTTGGCAAAATATTATCAATCCCATTTTCCCTACAGGGAAAAGAGTAAAGACGGTTAATAAGCTGCCAAGCACGATACACTGGGAAAAAAAAAAAAAAAAAAAAAAACCCAGGAAAAGAGCCATGAGACTTTTTACATCTCATTATTCACTTGTTAAAATTTTCCTCTAGAAGACTTTTTTTTCCCTAGTGTTAATAAGATTTCTGGTAAATTCTAATTACAGACTAAGAGATCAAGAAAAGACACATGAATCCTGTTCCGACTTAGCATTGCAAGTTTTCCTTACTGAGAAAAAGAAAAAAATATTAGTGAAACATATCACTGTATTCAAACCACATTTTGGAAAAAAAAAAAAAAAGACTACTTAAATCACACAAATCTAGTACAATGAAAATAACCAAAAGCTTTTAAAAACCAGACTCTATTACACCAGTTATTTTTGATCTTGCCTGAGAACATAGCACATCTGTCACCAGACAACAGGAAAATACTTTGCTGAGATGCAGTCAAACAAGTGAACATAACATTTTGCTACATTTTACTCTACTCTGACTACTCTCCAGATTTATGTTCCAATTACCAGAGCTGCAAATGAGAACATAGAGCATTTTATGACCAATTCAGGGAGTGACTGACAAAAGCGTAGGAATGTACAGGCATAGTTACAAGTGACCTCAGTATAAACTTTGGTACTTGATGTATTATTAAAAGCTGTTCCACCAATATATCTTGATTTTATATAAGGTCAGGGACTTTTGGTGCTTTTTAATCACAATGGATTGAGCTTGATGAGTAATCCATTTAACTTTAAGACTTCTAATTCAAAACCCAATCTGAACTTAATAACCTCCATTTAGCTCAGAAGTTCTGTCCTAACTTTCCCATCCTTAATGTTTTCAGCTGTTTATATTCATCTTTGAGTCATCCATATGCAGGAAGGGATGCGTAATCAATTCATTGATCTAGTTCTCTGAATTTTGGATTTACATCATAGCTAAGCTCTTGTGGTGCACAATATCCAGCACGATTATAAGCTAAGGATGAAATGGAATATGAGTGATTTGAAGATGGAGAAATGTGCTCCTATAGCAAATGGGTCCTTCAGATTAGTACGAGACATGTAATAACCTGTTCAACTATCTCAGTATCTTCATCTTTCTGTACTTTTCCGTTTCATTTTGCATTGTGCTGATTTACTGACACTACTTAGTAGAGTATCTGAATAAGGACTGAACAGAACTTAAAGGTGCACTTTTTGAATAGCACATCTGAGATCGAAAGATCTGGAGTGAAAACGTTCATTGATGAGTAGAAGAGTCAGTCAGGCATGTACTGACGTGTTGTCTTGCTGCTTTTTCAATAGCTCACCTTGTTCAGACCCTAACTACAAGAACCATTATTCACTACTTTTATTCTAAGATTATCTTTATCTGAGTTCAAGTGTATACACGTATATATACACACACACAGAGAAAAAGAAGAAGAACTTAGTAATATTAATGATTGGAGGACCCTGCGAGTAGGGTTTATTCATTTTTATTAAAAGGATTCTGTCAACTAGCATGTCTGAAGACTTCTGAATTAGCAGTCAAGTGGCATTGTTTGTTCTTTGAAATTAGGGGATCCACTTTTATTTAAATGATTAATGATGCATATTAATCAAGAACTGAGTTTCTGCAGCAAACTACTAGCTTGGGAAATAAAACGAGAAATTAAATTAGCTCTTTTGAGATGTGACTGAATTTTATCTTTTTTTTTTTTTTTCCAAATCATGGACTTTACTTTTTCAGATAATGAAATACAACTTTATGTCTTTGGCTTTAGTTTGCAGCGTGAAAACCTAAGGCTTCAAAATAAACTCAGGCTCAAGATCTTATGACAACTGGTCCCACAGGTTATATAAAAAAAGACATGCTAAATACATGCTCAGATGAGAACATAGATAGATGCATACCTGTTTGTTTGTCTTCATAGGAAAAGGTGAGGCAATGAGCTTGTGCCATCTGCAAGAGCAGCAGCATTCCCCTCTGCTGGAAAGAATCTCTCCACACAATCTTGGGCAAAAGATTCACTTCCTTGAAAGGCAATGTGAATCCTAAGTTTTTACTTTCTCCCTTCTGCAGTCCTTTGCTCAGTGTGAGATTCCTCACTGCAGCAGAGGACAGGAGCACACTCAGGTTGTTTGCAGGTATCAGAAGACATTGATGGTATCTGAATTTCCAGTTTTTGTGTTATAAGCACTTAAATCCTCCTGCACACACAGATACTTTGTCTCCATGGTTAGTTGCCTGTCCCTGTTTGTAGCTGGTACTGACTGCCTGTAAATTATAGTTACTCAGAAACTATAGAAACAGCAAGATAACTTTGACTATGCGAAAATCTTAGGTAGTCTGACGGGCTACTGCTCCATCCCTAATACTGATGGAGGAACTAGGTAGACCATCATTACCAGAGGGGGCCAGCGCCAGGCACCATCAAGGGTAGCTGCTGTGCAACCCTCCTATTCCTCTGGTAGCAGCAGCCTGAGCAGTAAATTTGGTTTTGTGGTGTTTCCTATCAGTTCTCTTTTCATCTTTGTTCCTAACAGTCTATGTTAAAGCTTGTGTTTGTACAAAAAAAAGTTCTATATTTATTGTACCTAGCTGGATCTGAAACCTGGATTATGTCAATTTAGCTGATTTCCTAAGGTCTCAGATAATGGAATCAGTAGGCTGAACAAGGAAATTTGCTTTCTCCACTCAATGATAGGTTCAGGAAATCCAAAGTCCAGCTGGAGCTGAGTCTGGTGAGGAACATGAAGGGCAACTAGAAGGGCTTCTACTTCAACAGCAGAAGGAAGACAAGGGAAAAAGTGGGCCTGCTCCTAAATGGGGTAGGGTTCCTGGTCACAAAGGACATGGAAAAGTCTGAGATACTTAATGTCTTCTTTGCCTCAATCTTTACCACTAAGACTGGCCTTCAGAAATCCCCCCTGCCACCAGGGGGAAAGTCTGCAGCAAGGATGACTTACCGTCGGTGGAGGAGGTCTTGGACTAGACAATCTCCATAGGTTCCTGTCAACCTCAACTGTTGTGTGGTTCTGTGATGCAGTAAAAGGTGAGAAAATGTCAATCTTCCATGTTTGGAGAAAAACATAAAATGATGAAACTACAAATGTTCCACAGATTAAAGCTTATCAGTATTTATTGATTTGTTTTACTAGATCTCACGCCCACCATGTCTCACATCATTCTAGCCTAGTTCTTTCAGCTTTCCTAACAGTCATCACAAGATGTGAAGACGTTTGCCTTACTAGGTCTTGAAATATTTCAGGGATATAGGTCAGCCTTGACCTATATCAAGAATCAGTTGCTAGTAGTCTTCTCCTGCCTATGCAAGATAATAACTTGGAAAATAGCACAACATAACCCTTCTATAAAAAGGAGTATCACAGTAGAGAGGAACAATTTCATCTGTACTGAAGTTTTCAAAAAATTAAAAGGTCCATTCTCAAAGATTGCAGATATTTCCCTTCATAATTACAGTTAAGAATGTAGACTTTTGACTCATAGCTTTCTTGATACAGGAGACACCTGAATGACCCCATATACAGCCACAAAATAAAAAAAAAAGTAAAAAAAAATTAAAAAGAGATAGGACTAAGTCCCTCTGTGAAATGAAACCTTTCCACTAGATTCAAAAGGCAGGCAGCCTTGAGGTAGGTTCAGTTTGATGACATATCTTTCAGGATTTACTTGTGCTGATTCAGTATATGGCACTTTTCTCTCTGGTAGAATAAGAAATAAATTCTCTATCAAGCTTTTGAGACGTTGACACTTCTAGAAACAGAAGCCTTTAAATGAGAAGTACATTTTAGCTGTTTAGTGTAGCTAAAGAATTTACACCATTTACATTCCAATGTCCTAGTCAAATTCCAACTTTGCTAATTAATTTCTGCCTCTAACAATCTCCTGTCCTACTGGTAAATTTATTTTCCACATTCCAATTTTAATTATGATATAATAACATTACTATATAATCTTATCACAGTTGTTGGGTTTTAACACAGGAGAATTCTGCTTCAGAGATGGAAATTAAAAGCCATTCTGTGCAGTAAATGTACCAGCTTGGAATTCCTATGGGGCTAAAATATACTCCACACTTGTGAGTTTCAATTGGGTTTCTGCAAGGGAATCTACAGATCTCCATATGCAAATGGCAGATGTATCTTTTCAGACAGTTTGTCTATCCATAAACATTTAAAGTTCCCTTTTTTCATTTACACGAACAAACAGACAGTTGCGTGCACACACAGACTTTTAAGGCTGTCTGAAAGACCACTCGATACCTTCCCTCCTGATTTTTTTTCAGCTTACATTTTCAAAGTTGAGTATGTCTGATGACTCACTGTGAAAAATACATACAGAAGAAGTCTTTTCAGTTTGTGAAGGGAAATAAAGATTTACTTTCTTAGGAATGGTCAAGATAGAGGTTTATGTCTAATTCAATGAAGACAGTATTTTCATGTTGACAAAGCAAAACATGAAAATGTATAAGAGATGAAGGCAACTGCATTCTCTCCAACCATTAAAAAAAATTCTTCATTCTTAGTGCATTTTCCACTCAGAACACATTTCCTTCAAAGGAAGTTTTTGTTGTCATTTTTCATGTTAACTATTCTGATTTATTAAATAATTTCATGAAAAGCCTACAGCTTTGATCATTTCACCTGCAATATTTAGCTTGTAATATTGTCGTTAGAAGCTTTATTTTTAACTAGAGGCAGATATAAATGTTGCCCAAAGAATGTCCACTCAAAACAGTGGCCTGGGTTATAGAGGGACATGATTGCTTTCCATATCACACCACAAATCATTAAAAGTAAAGAACGCCAGCATGCCTCAGATTATCTTTTTATTAGTAAATTATTAGTAAAATTCTTGGGTCAGCTTTACTTCCTGTGCTGAGTATCTGTCTGGGCATGCAAATGTTAATACTGCCAAGCAGGTGACCACCTATGGTGTAGCTGGGTTCTCAGATGACATAGCAGGGCTCTTTCAAGCTAAATCTGAAGAGATCTTTTGGTTGTAGATTTAAGCAAAATACAGGAGCAATTATCTTCACAATTCCTCTATAGCAACATTATTTGTTTGGCAAAAAGCATTTCCTCCCCCTCTCATTTTTAGCATAGTGAATCTGGAGTGACTCTGTTGTAATCAGTGACTCTGCTCCTCAGTTCAGCTGGTTTATTATTTTCCATTGTTGGAAAAATGTCCAAGCCAGATCCCAGTCCCTTGATTATTTTAAAGAACCTTCAGTTTGGGCAGTTCTTAGGGTTGAATTCTAATTGTCTTTAACCAACAATTTTAGAATTCGGAGTCCATTTCATTCCCTATCTTGACTTATCATCTTATTTCTATTCTTAAGACAATTGTAGGATAATCTTAAGCAGATCCTTTTGCTATTATTTTCCCTTCAAAATTGCTTGGAAATATTTTCTTTTTTTTTCCAAAATAAAATTCAATTCCACAGGAATCTTGATGATAAATTTACGTCTGGAAATGTCTCTTGATGTAGACATCAATCATACTTTGATATTTCAAATTTTTATTTGTCAAATTAAATTTCATTTTGAATTAGTTTGAGTTTGATATTTATCTGCTTAAGCTGCTGTGTTGCATCAAGCCCTCTTTCTCTTCTACAGCCAGCTTTTCTTGGATTACATCTTCCATGCTACAATGTGGTTTCCCTTTAGTTTTAGGAGTTTGTTTATGGTGGTTAGAGGGTATGGCTGAATCTGTAACACTAAATTACTTTTCCTGGGAAACATGATGACAGCTCAGGATAATTCTTAGCTAACTTGAAATTAAACTTTCCAACACTTCCAAAAGTATCATTTTCTGATTTTTTTTTTTTTCTCTGAGAAAACATTCAATAATGTGGAAAATAAATATTTTAGCAGTCATTATTTCTTTTGGCAAAAATTGTAAATTGCAACTAATTTGACTTTTGGATGCAAATACATAAACCACACAGACACAATGGGGAATTCTCCTGTGCTACAGGAAGAAATGTACATTCCTCCATGTTCCCCAGGCTAATCATCGTTTCCTTGTTGTTTTAACATGATTAATTAACTTAACAGTCTCCTTTTCTAATACATTTGGCTGCTAGAAATGGTAAGTTTTTGGACAACATTGTTTTAGTTTTATAACAAAATAGAGGAGTTAAGTTTAACTTAATTCTTCAATGGCTAGTAGGTGATCAACATTCATGAATGTACATGACTAGAAAAGGAAACTAAAAAAAAATTGAGTCATTGGAAAGTTGATGTTGACAGACATGCATGTACTAATTACAAAGACAGATGCACCAGTCTTCTGAAATAAGTTCAGGTTTGTGTATTGATGTCATAGTTTAGCTGCCCTCGGGACCAAGCTATGCAGTCTCTCACTCACTCTCCTCATCCCCCAAGGGAATGCAGGAGAGATAATATAACAAAAAGCTTGAGGTTTGAGATAAGAACAGGGAGAGAACATTCAAGTTACTGTTATGGGCAAAACAGACTCAACTTGGGGAAAGCTATTTCAATTTATTATTAATAAAACCAAAGCAAGATAATAAGAGAGAACAAAACCAACTTCCCCTCACCCCTCCCCTCTTCCTGGGCTTAACTTCATTTCAAATTATCTCTACCTCCTTCACCCCACTGAGTGGCTCAGGGGAGAATAGGGAGTGAGTGTTTCAGTCAGTTCATCACACGTCATTTTCTGCTGCTCCTTCCTCCTCAAGAGAAGAACTCCTTACATCCCTCCTCTGCTCCAACGTGAGGTCCCTCCAATGAGTTACAGTCCTTTTTCACAGGGTGCAGATCCTTAGGAACCAGCAGCCCCGGCGCAGATTGAGCATCCTTTGAGCATCCGCCTGCTCCGGAGTGGGGTCCTCCATGGGCTGCAGGGGGACAGCCTGCAGGAGAATCTCTGCTAGAAGTAACTTTACTTCTCCCCCACCTTTTCACTGACTTTTGTGTCTGCAGCCGTTCCTCTCACAAGGAATTCTTCACTATCAGGCTAGGGCAAACATCATGTCTGAGTTGGGCCCATGGGGAGGCCAGAGGGTGAGGGCTGTAAGGCCCACGAGGCTCGCACGTCCCTGTCTCTGCCTGTGCTCCTGCTTCTTCTCTCTTTTTTAAAATTTATTTTCTCCTTCTTAAATACATTATCACAGAGGCATTATCACTGTTGCCAGCTGGCTTGGCCCTGGCCAGTGGCAGGTCCACCCTAGACCCAGCTGAGTCCATTGGACAAAGGGGAAACTTCTAGCAGCTTCTCGTAGAAGCTGGCACTGTTCCCCTCTCCACTACACAAAATCAGCACAATCGAACATGCAAAAAAAGAGAGGCATTATATGTACTATAACAATAATTAATCTGCCAAAGTATGTCCAAAGTGATAAAAAATAATTTTAATGGGAAAGTATGATTGTTTTTTTGAAGAAGCAAAAGAAATCTGCTTCTTAGCAATTGCTATGTCAGACTTGAAAGCCAGTTTGCCTTTGAATTTTCCTGTGATTTATTCACATGTGGCACAGGGACCTGTGATTTCCCATCACATTTGCTTACTACAGAAGAAAGACCTAGCACGTCTGTCTCAAAAACATTAATGAATATTGAATAAGTTTATTCTACTATTAAAAAAGAATATTCAAATGAGATTTTAAATTAGGAATTTTTCATCACCTAGTGTATGTTCATGTTTTCTCTGCTTGTGGATAATTTGAGTGCTAAATATTGGGAGCATGGGGATAGTTACACCATAAAATATAGTTACCTAAGTTGAAAGTGATGCCTTTTATGTATCCCTTATAATCACTGAAGAAAAAGATAATTTAAGTACTCTGAATTGCGTTTTGGGCAATACTGACTGTACATTTATGTATGTCAGCCTTGGTATATATACCATGTATATAGATGATATATACACACACAAAGTGTATTATTGTACATATAGGCTGTGTATACACATGCACACATATCTGTATGTATACACACACATATGGACTTGGACAATACCTATTGTATGTAGAGTGTAAGGAGATAAAACATCTTGGTCACACGATGTTAGAAGTCCTTTATAGTTTCATTGTCCTCACTGAGATAAACTTTACTTAAGATGAACATTTTTAGGGGAACATCTAGGAACAAGTCTTTGGTTTATACTTAGCACTGCTTGGAGTCCAGACACAAATCTTTAGCAGCTCCAGTTTTCCTCATGCCTTGTACCAGCAGAGGTCAATGTGAAATACGGAATATTCTTAAACAGTTGCCTATGGTGAAATCACAAACAAATGCAAATCAGGCTCAAGATGCCAACCAGTCCATCTGCTGGCAGTATAGCCAGTATCTGGGTCATTCATTACTGGTATTTGTCTACTCAGTTCTCAAAGAACTTCAGCAATGAAACTCCTCAAGTCCTTCAGGAATCTATTCTGGTTCCTCACTACTCTCTTTGCAGTGATGTTTCCTACTGTCTGATTTTGTCTTTTATGCTGCAGTTTAAATCCATTATTTCTTGTTCTGTTTACAAGTGTTGTTGAAAACAGATGTTGCCTTCTCCTTTGTAGTAGCCCTTGCTGCACTTGAAAAAATATCATTGTTTCTCTTCTTTGTTCTCAGCATTTTTCAAATAAATTACCCAAATACTTCCTAAAGGGATCATATTTTTTTTGATATCAGAACATTCTTATTGGTCTCTGGTGAGCTTGTCCTAACTGGTGAACATCTTTTTGGAAGTGTAATGCCCTAAATTGCACGCTCTTCTACTCAAAGCCTTCCCGAAGCAAAATTAAAAGGTAAGATTTGTCCAGGTTTCTTGTAGACAAATTTCTTTTTTATAAGAGCAATACCTTCTTGGTTCAGCTTGTACTCTCATCTAAATCTAGATAATTTTCAGAAATGATCCCTAACTGGTTGTTCCCATGTCCTTTATTGTGCAATTGATTCTCGTTGCACACTTCCTTATTGATTTTCAGCCTATATTTTCAGCCTGTTTCTTGAATATATCAAGAATTGCCCTTTTTGCATTCTTGTCCTTCAATACACTTACAGTCCCAATGTGATGCTGTCTTTAACAAGACTATTTTCTGTTATATCATGCACGTAAGGAGTGAAAGTACTGGATAGAAGTGGATGCACTTTGATTATACAGAGTCCCATCTGATAACTTGATTTTATTTTCATTGATAGATAACTACTCCTTGCATATCATTGTCTAACTTGTGTTGCACAAATTCCAAAGGCTTTTCAAAAGCTCTTTTCGTCGCTTGTTGAGATGGTATCAAAGCCTTACTGATGGCAGCAAGCTCTTTTCCCATCAGCAAAATCTATTAATCTGATGAAGAAAAAAAAATATATTATTTGATGTGATTATTCATGGCACATCCATCCTAGTTATCTCTTTGTTATTTTCCAGGCTTACAGATAATTCAGTTATTTGCTTCAGATTTTTGCTGGGAAATGAGTTGAAATGTGACTAATCTGTAATTCCCATGCTTCTCTATTTTTCTCTCTAAAGGAAACTATGTTTCCTTTTTTGGCTCGAGTTGGGTTGTTGTTGTTGTTGTTTTAAATTCCTCATTCTTCCTCTAGCAGTTCTTATACGCCAGTGGTTCTGCAATGGGAAGCAGGGCAGGCTAGGGGGCAGCCAGGGGCAGCCCCAAGTCCTTTTCCTTGGGGGAAAAGGGTTTGTGCTCCGAGATCTGGCAACCCCCTAAGTGTTGATATAATTTTATCTTCCTGTTCTACTTGAAGATCCTACTCATTTTCCTCTTCTATCAGCTGCACTAATCCTCTAGTCACAAACTGACCTTTTTAGGGAAGATTGTCTCAAAAAAGACTGTGACATTTTGTTCTTCTCAGCATCACCCACAATTAGCTTCATTGTTTCACAGAGGGAGTAGGCCAACACTTTCTTCAGACTTTGTACTTAATGCACTTCTAAAGTGGTCCTTATTATTCTTGATGTAGCTTGCTAAATGCATCTATTTTTGAATTTGGCCTTTCTGATTTTGTCTCTACCAGCTTTAAATATTCCTTTACAATTGTCTCAACAATGTGACCTAATTTCTACTGTTTGATTCCATCTCATGCAGAGGTCAGTGAATAACTTACAGTTGAAACAAACTGAACTCCTGTTGTGTTTCCCAGTCTTCCTCTGCACTGCAAGATGTCTTTAATATGCTGTTTAGGTACCAGCCTTTCTTAACATTTATTTTTCTTTCAGAATTGAATCTTTTTTTCAGATCAAGAGCTCTGCACAGCAATTACTTAATAAATAATTATGAAGATGATTGCTTACCAAAAAGGACAGATACCTACGCAGAGCTTTCATGGCATTTTTAACTCATTAATTTTGACAGTTATAATTGCTAAGGGTAGAAATTTTGAGAATATGTAAAAATCAAAACTTGAAGATGAGTTCCAGACAGACATACAGGCTGTCTTAGGGATCATCGTATGTGCTATCATGTGCCTAACTGTGACCAGTTACTTTCACCATCAATCTTAATGAAATTAAGTAGCCTTCTTGTACAAATGCTACTCCCTAATTATTAATTTAATTTCTCTTATTTGTAGCGTTATATGGATCAGAGATAATGAAACTTTTATTTTTTCCTTTTTGAATTTAGTTTTAAGAGTGCACTCCAAAAACAGCACACAGTTTGGATCAAAAGGGAAACATATGAAGGCTATTCACAGAGCAACTGCATTGTCTCTTCTTTAATCAGATGGTGGAGAGGCCACATACTATTATTATTATTTTTCCTTTATTCTTCTAAAAATAATTATGAAAATCTGTTTATCATAAATGTAAATAGTTGCCACAGTCTGAAGTGCTCTGATCACATGATAATCTCCAGAAAACAATAAAATAAATATATCTATTTTAGTTTGTAGACTTAAAAAAGAAGAAAAAAACAAAGAAAGAAAAACATGGCATGTGCCATGAGATAAACATGAAAGGGTGACTAAAGACAGATGTGAAAGTTAAATTTCATATCACTTATAAATGTTCACTCCTCTTAATTACAGAACAGACATGAAATGTGCTTATATCATTGCTGGAAAATTTATGCTCAAAGAGGGTATATTTATTCTCTAGGATGTACATATCCATTCTTTCCTTATAATGAGGGCCAAATTTCTTAGGCCTACCTAAGAAAAAATTAAATACATATTTAGAATTCTTTGCTTAGAAACAAATTTAGTTCTGAATAGCACCAGATACTAGTGCATTTGAAAGATATGCAGATTTTTTATGCTTAATGAAATCCTAGATCACTTTTTGACCTGAAACACATCTATGCATCTACAAGACTAATTTATCTAATTGTTGCATCTTACAGGAGTTGCAATGAAACACATAAATATAGCCCAGAGCACACATTAAGATTGTAACATGTTGAATTAATTGTGCTCACCTACCGCAGAAAGTCAAAGATCAAGTGGCAATACATTGGTAAATAAAACAAAGCCAGAGGAAATTGTATTTTGCTCATCTGAACAGAAATCTAGGCCTCCTTTTGGTTTACCGAGTACACAGGGTACCTTCAGTATCCTCTCTTGATTTCTTACTGCAACATTAATGTGTTCTTCCATACTTTGAGCTACTTCCACTCCATGCTTTCCTCTGCTTGATATGTGTAGCCCTCCCTTTTCAAATGCAAATGTGTTGCAATAGAGAAACCTCTGTAAATACAAACTTACATGTGAAGTAAACTGCACTTTTGAGACTGAATTGAGATTGTCTTGGCCTAAGATTTTCTATATTTTGGGCTGCTTCCATCTCCACTTTTTATTTACCTAGCCATCTTCTTTATGAAATTTATTTACCACTGTGGATGGAAAGCACGAATACTCATGCTAGTTGTATATGACTCATGAGTGTGATCCACTCACAGGAGGATGTTGTCCCTTCAATCTCCCTGTTCTGAAATGCAGAATGAGAAATCCTTAGAGTTCATAGTCTTTATCTGTATAGGAGAAAAATCCCATCTGTCTCCCCTAAAATAAAATCCTTAAGATCATCAATAAGATCAGCATGTTACTACTGTATTGAATTGCCACACCATAAGGTTTACATGATAGGGAGAAGCCAGTCATCAATTATGGCTGTCATACAGATCTTAATATATGGCTTCTGTTAAAATTTAGTTGTTTTAGGGCTAAGCCTCCTTTTCAAAAGGTCAAGGTTTTCTCCTAATGAAATTAGTACCCATACTTGTATGTAACGCATGACTGCAAGCACAAATATTAACTGCAACATACAGCCATGTGTCTTGTCTTCACAGAACTATGGCAATGGCACGGTAAACCAGCACCCATTTCTTTCCCTGTGGAAATTGGTGCTATGGAGGAATTTAGGCAAAGTGTCCCCATATCATCCCATAAATTTTTAGGCACCAGCCATTTCATTTTGCACTGTATCTTAATCAGGTTTTCCAGATAAAGTGCATGGAATAGTTTTTCTGTTCATTAATTTATTCCTTGTTCATATACATAGTCCTATTGTAAGTTAACATTTCCTGAGGATACATTTGTTAGCATGTACCTGCACATGTAAATTTTACAGGTGTGACTGCAGGCAAAATCATCATAAGAAATAGAGATCTGAAAAAGTATTTGTGGATGATCCATGATACAAATCAGCATAGCTGCACTGAAATCAAAGAAGGTATGTAAGTCAGAGAAGCAGGTTGATCTATTACGAAATAATAGGTGGTTATAGTACTCACTGAAATGATTCTCTCATTTCTTGAGGAAAACTACGCACAGCTTAGTTAACACATAAAGATAAGTTCTTCTAGGTTTCTCTTCTTGTTGATTGAATACAGTTAAAGACTATAAATAATATAAAAGTTCTAGACAATGTTTTTATCTGTAATAATGTTCAGAGCGTTCCTGAAACAACTAGTTACAAAAATGTGAGTACTTCTACTGTGAAGTATCTCTCTCTAATGTGAGAATTCCTCTACTGTTGGAATTCCAAGGAAAGGTAAAATTTTGATTTATGAGGTCTACCATTTCTAATCTTAGAGCTACATAAAACTTGTTAAGGTTCAGTGAGACAGCAGAATAGCCCTTGTAGTCACTCTCACTTAGGGAGGAAGAGGAGGTTAAAAACACCTTAGTACAAGGTTTGCTCATTTAATTTAACTCTTTAAGATTATTACTTTATGAAGATCATACATATGATCCTTCACTCTGTCAGTCATATATCTCGTATGAAGACCACAGGTGTTCACATAAGAACATGTTTTGTGTCTTAAAAAACATTTCAGCTGCCTAGTAAACACAGTGCAATTATGCTCAGCAGTTCTTACAAAGTCTATAGGAAAAGATTTCCAGGAACAAGAAACACTGCAATTGCTTCTGCTTTATTGGAGTAAAAGATTAGTACTTCCAGCCTTTCCTTAATAATGAGAGATCCACTCCACCTGTAGCTGCAGACTTGGTTGTCACAAAATGTAGAGCTAGAACAGGAAATTTCTAAGTTTTCACTCCAAGGTAAAAAAGCTAACCAAATGTCCTTTCTTCCTCAACCAGCTACTTACCTCCTTCTTTAAAAACATCTAAAAGTTATTTAAGAGTCTTTATATACTGTGACAGTACAATATGAAATGAACATTAACTCTACAAGTACTTAATAATGAGTTTGGAATTAAATCAGACTCTGTATGTCAGCAATCAAATGATTTGCTAAAGGACAGCTGGTTGAATTGATGTTTAATGCTCATCTAAGGACAAACTAAGTTTTGCAGTATAATTAAATGAGCAGAAATGCATAATCACAATCTTATTAATATGTTAACCTTGTAAAAAAAATTTTAGTATTGCAAGCTTCTAACAAGATAGCTAAGGCAAGTTAATTAGATTTCAAGTGAGTTGCTAACTATGGTAATTCATATTTTATAAGATTATTAATTAAAAACCAACATGCTATGGCTTCAGTGCACTATCTTACTGTATTTTATACCAGCTCTGACTTATGAGTAAATTAAACAAAGCTAGTATAAAGGATTAGAAAAGTGCAACTAACCATTTCTTGCTAATATAGTAAAAATTCTGCTGCAAATGGTTTATCTTTTATAAACTTATTACATCTCATGAAGGGCTCTTTTTGGCAATCTCTTAATGCAACAAGTGCATTTTATAGGCAAACTTAAGTATAAGGTTAACAACACAAATATGTATATTAAGGCACTTTTTATGTTCTTGTTTCATTCATAGGAGAAAATTAAATTATCAAAGTCAAGAACTATACAAAATCAAGAAATAATGCAGATAGGTATTTTTCCATTAGCCCCATGACACAAGTCACCAAATAAATAATTCTTTTTAGTCTATCAATTAATCTATCTTCTTAATCAGCAGCAGTGGATGTTGTGCATGTATTTCCATTCATCACTGTAGCATGGAAAAGCCCCATTTATAGCTAGATGCTATACTTATTTACTAGATGCTCTACTTACTATAATTTTACCACATTCCCAGGTATTAAAGATGCAAGAAAGTGAGGAAGTCTTCACTGAAACAAAGGGCATCAATTCCCTTTAGAAAAACTACAGTAGTGCAGCTGCATCCTTTGGAATGTCCACTTTGCCCCATGAAAATAAAAGTCCTTTGATTTAGGTCGAGTAGCATCCTAATTCTGGAGAATAGCATGAACCTGCAGATAAGCATAGGGCTGAGTCTCTTCTTTATCAGATTGATCAAAGACTCTGAGTATTTCTTCTGCTTATTACTCTGAACTCCAATCCAACTGGCCTACCCAGCTCCTCATTCATTTTCCAGCTCAGCATTCAGCATGTGTAAGTCCAGGAGGTCAGTGCCTCTTTGACTGCCCTGGCTTCTGGCAGGACTATCCCGCTTCCTTAGAAGATGACAAACTTTTGTACAATTGCTTTGAACTGAAACTTCCCCAGCAGAGGTTCCTTCTTGACAAGACTTTCTGGATGGCACTGCACACTTACAGGGTGAGACAGTGCAGCCTGTTTTCCAAATGTTGACATTGTTTTGACTTGTGTTACAAACCACAGCCCGCATAGCTCCTTGCTGGTTTGTGGACTCTGATTTAACATGCCTTGCTGTAGCAAGCTTGATTTCTTGTAGCATTTTTTTTCCCTGCTATGACCTCAATATCAGGTTGTTGTTTACCTTCTATAAGCCTTGGACTGAAATAGTAAGTTATTGTACTGCTCCATTTTTCCCTCCAGGGTACCATTTCACTCCTGTTCAGCAATCAGTCTGAGCAACAGAAACTGATTTGTTTCATTTCGTGTTTCAAATCTGGCCCAGCTTTTGCACGTTTTAGCACCATAAGTAGTTCCTATTATCTCATACCTCTTCATAGTTTAGTTTCTCACAAGTAGGCAGAAGGACAGAAATAAAATACACCACCACTCACCATGCCCAGCACCTCTAAGGAGCTCTTTATGCACCTTAAAACATTCCCTTTCCAGCTCTTCTAGATAAACAGATAAACAGATGGCTACCATCAAAATTAACCATAACCATCAGTTCCTCTTCCTTTCTCTGATTCACTCTTTTTTTTTTTTTTTTTGAACTTGCACATTAACTTTTTTAGCTAAGAACCAAGGGCAGCTACTGACTTTCCTACCTTTTCTGTTAAATTTCTCATACATTTCTTTTTTTTCATGGCTTCTGCTTTTGCCAGCTCTAAGGCTTCACAGTCACTCACTTTGTTTCCCTTGCTCCAGATGAAAAGCTGCCATTAAATGTAGATTCTTCCTTGGCGATTATGTCCTTATCACTTGGTAAAAAGGTCAAAATCAAGTTCCACCCATCCCTAAAACTCACAAAATATTCTAGGTACTTGTCAATCTTACTGGCTATCACACAGACAGCAGGAAAGTGAGGACTCCCCTTCGTTGGTGTGGAAGAATCTCATTTCTGTTTACCCCACTGCTGATGAATTGTGTGGAGGGTTTTGATTCATCCAGCTAATTGTTTATCTTGCTGTATAAAAATATCTGTATTCAAAGTCTTAAATATTTTTTACATTTACAGGTTATAAAGTAATCAGTAATCAGTTATAACGTATTATAATCATGAAATAAAGCCTAAGTGTCTTGGGTCCTTTCGTCCAAGCAGTGTATTTTTATGCACAGTACAGGCAACTGTGAGCACAATGTAGGTAATTATGTATTCAGTTTGAAATGCCCCAATATTTAGTCTGTCACCCCTGTGCAAAATTATTCAGTGGTAAATCCAATATGAGGTTGCAAGTGGCATGTGCAGTTATTTTATTTATTTGTATTTCTCTATACAGAAAAGATATCCCAAAAGTTTGTTCACAAAAATGATAGTGAATCATGCCTTGGCGATTAATTTTATTTCTTACAGACAGACCCAGAAACATTAAAAGCTCAACAAGCCACCACATATAACAAAAATTTTCAAAAGAGGACATTTTACCAACAACTAGAAATGTATCTTCTGTTTTTCCCCTTAAGGAGCCTCAGACCATTAGTGACTCTCAAGAGGTCATCAGGTCTGTAGACAGAGAAAAGTGAAGAGTTCAAAAATTTCTACTGAGAGTAACTTGCTCGCAGAACCTTGGTTTTGTACATGACAGGAATCCAGTTCAAACATCTCCATTAAATGCTACAGTGCCAGTAAGAGAAGCCACCTTTTATGCAGGTTGGTGTTCAAGGGATCCTTGCCTTTTTTGGCAGGCAAAACTGAGCACTCTGGTGCCATTCTGCACTGCCTCTGTTCTCCAAGGTACTCTGTTCAAGAGGCGCAGGACAATAAACTGCTTCCTCCTGAACCCTTACATCTTCTTTGGGCCTCATGTGGTTTTTGAAGTCTGCTGATAGAGTGTATCCCAGTGAGTGGCAAAGTTCACAGCAGAAAGGAACAATGGCTACCGCTTGGACGTACTTGGATGGGGAAAAAGAAAGTCTGCTTTTCTACTATCATCTAGTAGCAAGTGATTGTTCGTAGTCAAAGCTAGACTGTGAGCTTTTGCAGTTAATCATAGTGATTTTCTCAAGTGAAAGCCTCTAAGAAATCCATCATCTTCATTTGTCCTTGTTTCCTCCAGCCCACCATGACCTTGCTGGGTTTGTGTCCACACTAAGCTTCAGCCATCTCATTGCTACCCAGCTCCAGCTGTAAGTGGAACAGGATGAGCTACTTATTCTCTTGTTTTCTCACCCATGCAACCCTGAAAACACAGATTATATTTGCCCTTCTATATTACTTCTGTTTTTAAAAAGTATCTTTCTTCTTACAATAATATATAAAACACAGAGTACCAGATAGATGCCCAGCAAGGACAAATAACTGTTGAAAAGACCAGTCAGTATCACTCACTTATCTCTGACTTATTTTTGCCAACAGAAAATAACCAGCCTGAGGTTACAAAGTTATACTAATAAAATTTGAAAGTTATTTTAAAATTGAGTGGTTTTGTTTATTCCTTTAGAACTTGCCTTAAAATAATGAAGATTGTTGGTTTCTGTTGTATGAATTATTGAACACAAATATTTTATGTCATGCATTAGTGCAGTGATTTTCCTTTCAAGCCAAATAAACAAGAACATGGAAGGATACTGGTATAATATTACCATGTGCAGTAAAAATACAGTGTTCCAAAAACTGAAGTGCAAGAGGGTTTATAAATATTAAATATGTCAAATTTGAAAGGTCTTACTGCTCTTCTAGTACTGTAATATTTTAAATTTTGTTTGAACAATTCCAAATGCTGATGTCCAAATGTTCTGAAAGCTACATTTGGTTTTGTTTAGCTTGGAACTTGATATCAGATCGTTGCTTTGGGCTCAAAGGTGGTACTGTGATAGCTCACTGACAGCATTTTGGGGAGAAATAGAGGTGAAAGAGGAACATTAGCATGGAGCCCAGCAAAACGCTTTGGCATCCTGAGCCATCAAACAGGTACAGAAAAAGGCTGGCTTTCAGTAGTTCGTTCATTCTTTCTTTCTTTTTTTTTTTTTTTTTTTTTTTTTTTTATGGCCAGCTTGAGGAAAAAAATCACCTGAAATTTTATGTTTGAAACACAGAAAAACATTAAGAGCAACAACAAAACTCAGAATAGTTTGACCTAATTTATAACTTTTAAATATTGGTTTCACTGAAGTTTCTTTATTAGTATGCAAACCAGGTTCTCTTATCGTTTTTACCCTGATGCTTCTACTTTCATAAATCATATATCAAGTTGATAAAGTAAAGTCAGCACAGCCCTAGGAATATTCAACAGGTTGTCAGCTATTTCTTATTCAATAATTTATGAGAACAAGTTGTCTCCATTACATAAATAATTCCTTTACATTTCATTCAATTACGCTGTTATTTTTGTTGTTTATTATTGAGAGAAAGCATGGCTTTTGAAGGGCAAAGTGGATGTTCTGGCTTGAAATAATTGTTGAGCTCTAGAGATTAGTGATCTGTTATTAATAACCATCCATAATACAGAATGCCCACATGAAGAAAAATATCTTGGTTGAAGAACAAGTAAGATACAATGTGAACCCAAAAGCTTAGACCAAACAAAATAGGTCAGAAATTTTTCAAATACACGCCTCTCTTCCTTGAAAAGTAGCATTAATTGAAAGCCAGACTTGCTGTTGATATTATTTGCTGCAATCAGTGACAGTGTAGCTACTGTGTCTTTAACATAAGACTAAAAATAGCCAATTAATAAAAACGAGTCTTTTCCTCATCAGATACATATGTAATAAGAGGACCCTGGAACCTCTGAAGCTGCTGAAACCTTTGCACATTTACTCTCTTTACTTCAGTTTCTCTCGGAATAGGCAGCTCATACTTAGTCAAATGTGGGGTCCATCCCACTAAAACTTTGTAAACCTTACTGAAATATTTTTTCTTGATTTTGTGTTGATGACAACATGCAGGCATCTAAGATTGTATGACATATACAATTGAAAATCTCATATAAGCGCATTACTATATGTCACTATTTGTTACAACATGTAACAATCTCTTCAACAGCTAACACACTTTGGTAGATAATTTATTTTAACTAACAACTTAAATGTTGTTAAGAGTTCAGGTGGTTTTGTGCTCTTTTCACAGCAGCCTGCGGTGGGAATTTCACTGGTTAGCCCAAACTTTCAGAGACGGGCATACAGTGACTCAGGCTAAGCACAAAAGGGGTGAGTTGGGAAAAGTTAAAAATTCTTTTACAAGATAACGGCCATTTTGTCTCTAATTCAACATATAACCAATGTATCCCCTCACCTATTGTCTTAATAATGATGAATCTGTAACATTCTTGTTTCTACTTTACTGATCCTTTAATCTTCTGTTGAGTTAGCATGCAAACATGGGAAAAACACATACAAAATCTACTGCAATTTTTTTTTTCCCTGAGATCCTTACCAACTGGAAATCAAGTTTCATCACTCTTTCTTGATTTTGTTTTTCAATATGAGCTCCTTCAAGTTTGACTTCTTTGTGCTAGTGGGGTCTACCTGCTGCCATTTCGCAGGTACTGATCATGCAATAATGGCTTTGGCATTTTGGTGTCTTCTGCTCTGTGTGTGACTGTCCCACCATGGCTTTGCTACAGCAAGTATGGATTCTCTTTTCTAGAGTATCTGTATTCTCCAAGTTATCCTGCTATCATGCAATAGAGAATACAAAAGCTACAGCTGAAATTTGTCTGGCATCCATAGATATAATTGATAGGAAATCCATTGTATGCACATTGATATCAAGGGGCTTTAGAAGTGTTTAACCTGGTCTGAATTTTGATTCTGATTTTCTTCTGAACTCTTCCTGATGCATGACTAGAAGATATGCAAGCGCTGCTAATGTCACCTGTCAGCTACTTGATGAATAAACTTCTTTCAAAAGTTTACTGTGACATACAAAATGATTTGATAACTTGCAATAGTGTGCTGTGAAGTTTATTTCTTCATTCTTCTTGCAGTTTCCTATATGCACCCTTGATCTGCATTTTTTATCATCACGATTTTGTGGGTGTCTATTCCCCAAGTTAATTGCCTTAGTCAATGACCTGTATCCCCCTGTATGCTCTTTAAAATGTATTCCTCAGTGCATAGAAGATCATACCTCATAGACTTCTGTTGCGTCTGCTCAGTCCATGAGGTTTCCAGATAACTACAAATGTATCTTCATGCCAGAACTGAGATGCCATTAATAGGGCATAGCTGCAGAGCTGTCACACAATCCTGTTTCAAACCACAGGTGTCAGGAGAAGCATACAAAAGTCTGTGTATGATGACCAAGACAGGCACCATAAAGGTACGTTTTATGTTCTTTTAACAGTAAAATTTTGTCTAGTATATATAGTCAATTGAGGTAAAAGATTATTCATCGTATCTTTAAACTGATGTCTATAGCAGGTTACCTAGACATGACCCTCCAGTGAGGCTATTGACTGATTCTACAGCATAAAGATCTACATTTGGTCACTTGAATGTAATTTATTATAGCATTAGTTTAGGGGCTGGATTGGAATTACAGATTAAATAGTAGTAGCCAGACTCCAGTTCTACTGACAATATTTAATAATGTCACCCATGTACTGAGGACAGTATTAGAAATCCAGTGCCATTTACTCTGCAGCTGCTAACTACAAATAGTGCATCAGCTGTACTTTATTTGTGCCTCAGATCACACAGCTACTTATATAGTTTACAGCTTATGGAGTTGTGCAGCCAGTGGTGAAATCTTGTGTTTGCTTAGGCTGCCAAATACCAGGCATGCTGATGTGAAAGGTAACTGCCAAATCTGAATTGTTGCCTTTACTGATGTAGATAGTAATAAACTATAATTACTGTTCAGTTTTCCATATGTTGCTAAAGAATTTGTATAATTAACTCCATATTTAAACATGATTCACGTCTCTTCGTTTAAATGTCTCTGCTGGATCCAGGAGCTTTAGCATTCTTCATTATTTGAATTGCTTTGCTAATTTCTTCAAGGTAGAGGGCTAGGTTAATTTTACAATACTTTGGATGATCTGTTTCTTTGTAATTTATTTATTTACAATTTTTTTGCTTATCATCTGAGGGTCTACTGATGAGATATCTAAAACCAAACTTAATTTGAAAAAGTTTAAAATTAAAAAAAAAACATTAAATTTGCTCTAGTTTTGATATTTCTGTATTTTAAAAGTCTTATAGTTTGATATCAATGAATTTTTATAGCTGTTACAAATTGCATATTGTTTTAAAATGTAGAAATGGAGATTTACAATACAATAATACATTTTATAATGTTTATTTGTAACAAAACATTTAAATTTAAATTGTCCTAGCTTTAAATTTCAGGTTTTGACTTTGTCTAAAATGTTTAGATCTCAGAAATTCTCACGTGATGGACAAACTACTTCCTGTAATTTGACTACCAATGTCTCCATTCAGTCACTGCCATAATTGTCTTTCCCACCCAAAATGAGGGTGCAGGAACCACAAGGGAGAGAAGAAACTCTCCCTCAAAACTGCTTAGGAAACCCTGATAAAACATGTTAGCTTATGTTCATGTGGTTACCATATGTTGCAGACATTGCCAGATCATAATATTTCATTTTTTTTCCTGAGTCAGTTATTCTGAGTTGACAGAGGCACAGTTGTTGAGTTTTACCTTGATTTAGTTCCCCCTCCCACTCATGCACATACATCATATTAATGATTGAAATATAAGATTAATTTAACTCCTTCAAAAGTATGCATACAACATGTGTTGCTTAACAGTGGTGTTTTTTCTTTCTCTCTGTGATCATGTGCCCCAGCAGGAAGCATAGTTTAGCTGTATGTTTTCTATGTTACATGTAATCTATTGACATAACAAACAATTACCAAAAGGATATAATTGTCACAACTTAAAAGAACATATTTCTTCAGTAAGACAAGAGCACTCTTTGAGCTTCATAATTACATAGACAATTGCAGAAAATAGATTGCACAAATATGGAGAGCTGTATAAATGTTGCAACAGAGCGGCTTGTGGGATGGAAATATGCTTATAGGACCATTGAAGATGGCAGGACAGATGAAGCAAATCCACTTCCAAAATCCATGCATGCTGCTTTAGTGACAAGCTGAGAAACATCAAATCCTTGAAAATCAAGTGTGAAGTTTAGATTAATGGTGCCAGTGGGTCCTATTTTATTTTTTAACAGAAATGATGGGCAGCCCTATGACTTATGAGTTCTAATAAACAAGTCAATATTTGCCAGTAGAGTATCAGATCAAAGATAAACACATGAGCAATTCTAGTGGTTGCCTGACTGATTCTTCACAGCTTTCATAAAATAAGAGTAACAACATTACCATAACAAAGATGTGTGATCCTGAAACAAATCCTTACTTTTCAAATACCTTAGGAATTAAGACAAATAATCAAGGAAGAACAGTCTTCACAAGTCCACTCTGAATTAAACAAATATTTACAGATTTTATATTTTTTCAAGGATTCCCATAGGTACAATCACTCAAGTTATATTGAAAAGGCAGCCTCAGTAAATCTGTGAGGCATTATGTGAACAGATTAGCAGGAGTTCTGACAAACATGGAAATACTGTCAATGGTACATTGACAAGCACTGTAACTGAATGAGGATCAGATTGAATCACTGTAGTGTGGAGTAAATTAAATTCTGGAGCTTGAAGGAGACCTACCCATGTGTATATTAAGTACATTTAACAGAAGGATCTCTTACTGAGCTGTTACCTAGACACTTAACAAGGTCTTGCTACAAAGAAGATTGCAGCAAAAGATTGAGTTTTATTAATTAAAAACCAGGGAGAGTGACATTCAAATGGCTGAAGTTAGGGCCAAAAATGTACCTCTGTGAAAGCAGAAGCTGCTGGTAGAAAGTGTTTACAGAGAATCCTTTTCCCTATTTCATGTTGTTCTGTCAACACTGTGTGCCACTTATAAGGATTAATTCTGTTAATTCCGTACAGTATTCCAAATACTTATGATTAATGTGTTCACACCGCCTAAAGTTGTTCAGTTAGACTCTGAGGGAAATGTTGCTGTCAGGTAAATCTGCCCTGAAATACAGACAACTTTGCCATCAGAAAACAGTGAACGTGTTGTCCTAGTTGCAATAGGTGACCATCTGTCTCTGCTTGTTGAAGCTTTTGCCAGTCTCAGACCTTCCTAGGCATTACACACGTAATGTCCTTTACATGCTTATTGTCTAAAACTTAAAATGGTTCAATAACATGACTAGGAGAGTCAACCTAAAGTAAGCACGAGCCACATCTTGCAACATCCCTGCTGTTTGTAAACCATATTTGCTAAAATAGATAGGCATTGCATCATTTTCTGAAGATGATGATAACACCTGAGACATCAAATCGCATTGATTTTCTCCTATTTTGCTTTTTTTTGTCTGTCAGAAAGAAAGTCATGATTATTCTGACATCAGTGTCCAGGGGTATAGGAGTTCTTGTTTTCACTTTTAAGCTTAAACTAAATGTCAAGGGTACATATCATCTGGGCACAAGTAGAGCCATTTTCTATTTTAACTCTATGGCACAGAATCATAGAATCGTAGAATGGTTTGGGTTGGAAAGAACCTTTAAAGGTCATCTAGTCCAACTCCCCTGCAAGGAGCAGAGACATTTTCAACTAGATCAGGTTGCTCAAAGATCCGTCCAACCTGACCTTGAGCACTTTCAGGGATGGGGCATCTATCACCCCTCTAGGCAATCTGTTCTAGTGTTCCACCACCCTCATTGTAAAAAATTTTTTCCTTATGTCCAGTCTGAATCTACGTCCCTCTATTTTAAAACCATTACCCCTCATCCTATCACAATAGGCCCTGCTAAAGGGTTTCTCCCCATCTTTCTTATAAGCCCCCTTTAGGTACTGGAAGGACTCTGTAAGGTCTCCCTGAAGCCTTCTCCAGGCTGAACAGCCCCAGGTCTCTGAGCCTGCCCTCACAGGAGAGCTGCTGCAGCCCTATGATCATTTTTGTGGCTCCCCCCTGGACCTGGTCCAACAAGTTCACATCTTTCCTATGTTGGGAACTCTCATTCAAAAGCCTTTATTAGCAGTCATTTTATGAAGTGGCAATATTTTAAGTTTGTACTTAATCAAAAATTGCTTAGATCCACTGAATTATTTTCGGTAGTATAAAGTCTATCACCTTAAGAAAAGTTAGTATGTTACACATAAGCATGCATTAAGATATAAGTTTTTTTAGTAAAGTCATGTAATTAATATAAGAATCATTGTGCAAGATAGTTTTTCACAGATAAAATAAATTCATCTATTCCCAATTTATTACCAAAATGTGCTTTTTCTCTTGACTTGACCTACAGTTTGGCATATGAAATAAAAGTTTCCCTAATGTTCCTCTGAGGACACTCTAAAATATCTCTTACATTTCTTTTACCTCCATCTAAGTCTCATGTGCTCTTTTCCACATATTTTCCATTAAAACCTGAAGTGTTCCTACACAAAATCTTGTCTAGTTGTGAGAACAACCCTTTAGAGTGATAATAAGGTTTCAGAATACACTATCCCTGACATGTCCGGCTAGTCATTTCAGATGTTTTCTATCATGTCTGACATTCAACTTTATCTCTGGAAATCATTATCCAGATTTCATTCCACACAAGATTTTTACTGGAATGATATTGATATTCTGTCTTTCAATTTTGCTTCCCTGTCCAGGCACTGGAGTGCATACCTGAAGTCTCTATCTCTCTTCTAAAACTCTACTTTCAAATGTTGCATTATTTCTAGGGGAAAAAAAAAGACAGAAAAAATAATATTCAAACACATTATATGTCTGAACAAATGCTTTTATGGTGAATTAGTTTCCTTTCTGTTCCCCATTGTTTCCCTTACAATGTTAGGGCCCGGTTTTGTGAATCGTTCTAGCTTGTGTATGGTCTACAACTTAAAGTTACAGATATCTGAGTTTTTTCAGCTTGAGAGACCAGTCATCACTCACTGCAACATTGCTTGATTTTTCTATGGGTAATTCCTCTGAGGTAGCAACGCTGGTGCCAATGTCTTTATCTTGACTCAGCTGCTCACTTGTTCACAGAACTTGTTCTGTTCTATTGAGTTGTTCTGAATTTGTCATTGTGTGCAGTGAATCAGAGTACTATCCACCTTCTTCTAAGACAGTCTGTACTGACGTGCACATTAACAAATGTTAATTGCTTCATCAAAGCCTAGCTTTTACTCTTCTGAGAGTCTTTATCCAAGTTTTTTTTTCAGATTCTGCTTAGATCTCTTAACAGAGATTTGGTTCCTTAAACTGTAAAATACCTTTCTTTGTTCCAGTAACTCTTCTATATATTCAATCTTCCTGCACTCTGTGTTTAAAACATAGCACTCATCTTTTGCTTTTGTGTGGTCTTTGGTACTCTTCCAGGATCTGCAATACCTGCATCATGTCTTTTGCCTGAGCTTAACTGAAAACAATGAAAAACTTATATTACTTCAGAAACTGCTATTATGAGAAATAAATTTCTGATTAATTTTTGCTGGAAAGCCTTCTTCATCATTACAACTAATGCTGGTTTTACTTCTGTTTGTGTTTCTGGTGAATCTAAGTCACAGTGGGGCTCTTAACTGTTAGAGCTGAACTAAAAATATTATTTACTTGATCTTTGTTTAGTACAGCCATTACTCAGATTCAAGCCATCTGTTTCATTCTGCATCACTGCAGCTTTGCATGGTGTGAGCTCTGTGCAAGGTGAAGAATCTGTCTCATGCCTCATGTAAGGAGACCCTCCTGGCTGGAAACCTTGGCTGCATTGCTTGAGATGAGAAAAGGCAGGGAAGGTATCACCTCTCTACTTGTCACCTGTCTATTCTTCATCCATGTGTGTCTTTCTGTTCTCAGCATTTAGTGGTTAAACCTCAATTTTGGTATTGTCTCATTACAGTCAAAGCCTGTTTTGCCACTCACGTCAGCAGATGCTGAGTAGAGACAGGGGTGCAAACCTTGCAAGGCAATGTCCTGGGAGGATTGTACACACATTCTATCTGCACTGAGAGAGGGTTATATTAACAGGGATGAGGGGAAGAGCACAGTCAAGGGGCAGCACTTCTTAGACTAGCATACACTTGCAAAAAAACATGGTTTAGCAATACTTGCCACTCCTTGATTATTTCTATTCAGACTCAGCTAATCTGAAAGGAAAAATTGGATAATTTCACTGATACTGCATATAGCAGCTTTCGACAAATGCCAGTTCTGCACAGAGCAACACTGTGTACGTATCTTGAAGAGTGGTGGAGCAGAATTGACTAGGAAATTATTTACTGCTAAATAAGCCTCACTTCTATGAGACTAGTGAAAATTAAGTGATGAAGTTCTGGAAATGACTAGATTCAGTCTTGTGGTGGGGATGCGGGGACATCACATATCTAGATAAAATTCTCAGTCTTCCTACTTCAGACTTCCCAACTGATTTTTATATTTTTTCCATTAGTTTCATTTTTAGAAACTTGTAACCCAATATAAGCTTCAGAGAAACTAAGTAGCAAATAATTGGTCTGATTTTTGTGACCACTTAGTACCTCAAGGTCCTATTTTTGAAAATAATCTCACTTATTTAGCAATAAAATAAAGATACAAAGAGCATCTATCTTTAGGTGCACATCACTACATATCCAGGCCTCAACCATTACCCATATTCTACCTTATTACCCATAGTTGCTAATGACATCAGTGTCACTTCTTTAAAAGACAGTGTCTGTGAATTTCAGTACCTTAAAATCACCTATTCAGAGTAGCCAAATGATAGGTTTCTCTCTCATTCTGAAATGAAAACAAAAAATACAGAATACCCAATTAAAGAATCATTTGAATGCCTACATCCATTGCATTACATTCAACCTAAAGCCATACGTACTTGACAAGAGGTTGAAGGCAAGACATTTCCTAGAAAAGTCTTTAATGTTTGCAAATCCTTAGCTATAATAACATATCGAATGTCAAGATATGCTGTGAGGGTTTGTTTCTATAGCCATGAGGTAGCAGTGGAATATTTTATGTACCTTTTTCCTACCGAGTTTCTCTACCTTGTAGCATATGTGCTGATTAGCATCAAGTGGAAGAGGCAGCTTAGACGCATGATCTGTTTTATGGGTCTGTATTGTCAAGAAACGCTAGGAAAGAGAGACAGAAACTCCAATATAACAGATAAATCTGGATGTATTTATTCTATGGCTTCCCTCCTCTTTTGTCACAGAGCAAGACTGAAAGTCCGTTTCTGCATGTGTTTCCTATTGAATTCAAGACCTGGTAATGCATAAACCATTGAGCAATTTTTTTTAAGTCACTATGGCTTATCAAAAGTTAATGAGAACAACTGTGTGTACTCTCCACATTTTATTTGATGTATAAACAGAGCAGTGGGGTTAATTGCGAAAACTGTTTACTTTTGAAGGGGGAATAAAACCCACTCAGATTCTGTCTTTTTTCAAGCTGTGAATTTTTTTCCTCCATAGCACATATGCCTTGCTATAATCTGGCATACATACCCACATTAAAAAAACAAACAAACAAACAAAAAAACAAAAACAAAAAAAACCCTAAACCAAACAAAATCATCAAACCCAAACAAACCCAAGATAATATTTTTTTTTTTTACAACTTGCAGTAGAAACTAAGAATTCATGTAAATTACATACAGTTTCCCCTCTCTAGAAAAGTGTCAGAATAACACATTAAATATTGGCTTCCATGACTGTTCTTGCATATGAACCTAAAGCTCGTCACTAGCAAGGAAAGGAAGCATGCTCAGTTTGAACTGTTTTCTGAACAGACCTTACAGTCCCATAAAACAGAAATCCAGTTTAATAACATATCACTTATGTTAGATGTAGTGTGCAGGGCCAATAGTCTAAAACACACATTTCTCATCTGAAAGCGTTGTTATTAAATATAATACCTGCCAAGAACTGTCCCAGTTGTATGCACAGTGTTTCTCCCCACTGTTTTCTCTGCAATAATGGCCTCTCATTTTGATTTACACACATTTACCTAGCTCCCCAAGGGTGTCCATACTTTTGGACATGAAACAGGCTTGTATTTTGGCAAACTCTGAGTTTTTAAGCGAACTTTTTTTTTTTAATATTTCTTGGCCTAAGTGGTAAATAGACCAAATATTAAAATACATATTTTATAGCACATTACTTACATAAATTTTTAGCCAATCTTGCAAGTATTTCTCCAGCACTGTTTAATATCTGTCTATTCTAGACCTAAATGGCACTGCAGAGCATAAAGGAGAGTCGGATCACACTTGTAAGAATGATACGGTTTGTTAGGACTTTTCTAGCTTACAGTGTCAAAGCTCTTCTCAGAAGGCATCTGTGGAAAATGCAATGAAAAAGTAGAATTAGACTGAGCCAAAGCTCCATCCTGCCCTAGTGAGGTGTTTTGCCAGCGTGACTGAGAGGTCACACCCAGCAACAATCTGACCAACTGGTCTATCTCCAGCCTCCTACCACTCATTGCAAATGAATCAGTCATTCTCCTGGGATAGCAGAGGTACATGTTACTCCATGCATCCATATGTGCATGGAGTCACAATAAGTACATTCCTAAATCCTTTGCAAAAGCAACTCATACAACCAAAGTTGTTGGATTCAGTAGAAATGGTTGTGCAATTTTTATTTATTTTTCCCAAAATACAGATATAAATGAACATAATTATTAGTAGGACTGACTGAACAATGTTAAGGACAGAAAATGACAAATGCAGAAATATTTGGAACCAAGTATTGGATATGATCCTGAGAGATGCTCAATACTTGCTGTGATTGCAAAATTATTCTTCTCCTCCTACTCTCCTTCTGCATCTAGGGGCTCCCTGCCTAGGAGAAAGGGCAATGACAATGCTCTTGATGTGAGTGGTATTTCAAGAATTGTTATTTTGTAATATAGTTTTTGGTCCTCAAGGCATAGACTCATAGGATCATTTAGGTTGGAAAAAAACCTTTAAGATCATCAAGTCCAACTGTAAGCCTAATACTGCCAAGTCCACCACTAAACCATGTCCCTGTCACATCTATATACCTTTTAAATACCTCTTGGGATGGTGACTCAATTGCTTCCCTGGGCAGCCTTTTCCAATGCTTGACAACACTTTCAGTGAAGAAATTTTTCCTAATATCCAGTCCAAATATCCCCTGGCACCACTTGAGGCCATTTCCTCTGGTCCTATCACTTTCTACTTGGCAAAAGAGATTGACACCCACCTTGCTACAACCTCATTTCAGGTAGTTGTAGAGATCAATAAGGTCTCCCCTCAGCGTCCTTTTCTCCAGACTAAACAAGCCCAGTTCCTTCAGCCACTCCTCAGAAGATTCATGCTTTAGACCCTTCACCAGTTTCGTTGCTCTTTGCATACACTCCGGCAGGTCAACATCTTTCTTGTAGTGAAGGGCCCAAAACTGAACACTCTATTCAAGGTGTGGCCTCGCCAGTGCCAGGTACAGGGTGCTGATCATTTCCTTAGTCCTGCTGGCCACACAATTTCTGATAAAAACCAGGATGCTATTGGCCTTCTTGGCCACTTGGGCACACTGACAGCTCATATTCAGCCAGCTGTCAACCAACACCCCCAGATCCTTTTCCACCAGGCAGCTTTCCAGCCACTCTTGTGGCGTTGCACGGTGTTGTTGCGGCCCAAGTGCAGGACCCAGCACTCAACCTTGTTGAATCTCATACAGTTGGCCTCAACCCGTTGATCCAGCCTGTCCAAATCCTTCTGTAGAGCCTTTCTTTCTACTCTCAACCAGATCAAAGCTCCTGCCCAGCTGGGTCGTCTGCAAACTGACTGAGGGTGCACTTGATTCCCTCATCCAAATAATTGATAAAGATATTAAACAGAACTGGCCCCAATACTGAGCCCTGTGGAACACCACTCATGACCGTCTGCCAACTGGATATAATCCCATTCACCACAACACTTTGGGCCTGGCTACCCAGACAGTTTTTTACCCTGATAAGAGTACACCCATTCAAGCCATGAGCAGCCTGTTTCTCCAGGACAATGCTATGGGAAAAAGCATCAAAGTCTTTACTAAATTCTAGGTAGACAACATCCACAGCCTTTCCCTCATCCAGCTGCTTATATAGCATATTTCATTTACCACTTCATCCTGGTTTGGTGGTCTACAACAGACCCCAACCATGATATCTGCTTTGTTAGCCTTCCCCCTGATTCTTACCCATAAACACACAACTCTTTCTGCACTATTATCAAGCTCTAGAGAGTCAAAACTCTCACTAACATAGCGGTCTGCCCCATCACCTCCCCTTTCTTGCTTATCCCTCATGAAGAGTTTATAGCCATCCATTGCAGCACTCCTGTTGTGTGAGTCATCCCACCATGTTTCCGTGATTGCAACTGTATCATAGTTTCCAGCTGCACAATGGCTTCCAACTCTTCCTGTTTATTCCCCAGGCTGCATGTGTTGGGATAGATATACTTCAGTTGGGCTATTGATCCTGCAATCTTTTTTGGGAAACAAACTCTAATTCCTATGTGATCATTCTTAGGCACTTCCATGGTTTCTAATGCATCAATAACACTTGCATCTTTGCTGTCACATGGATCTCCATCCCCTGCCTCCACTGAGATGGCAGACTGAAGGACCTCCCTAGCATACTGTCCCTCAAACATTGGCATGCCGCCTCCAGGCTTATATCTAGTGAGCCTGGATTTATCCCTTTCCCCTTCAAATCTAGTTTAAAGCTCTTTCAATGAGCCCTGCTAACTCCTGTGCAAAGATCCTTTTCCTTCTTTGAGACAAGTACCCCACCTGTCACTAGAAGGCCTGGTGTTGTGTAGACCAACCTATGATCAAAAAATCCAAAATTCTGCTGGTGAAGTTACTAGGTATATCAGCATACAGAGAAGAGGAGTCTTATCTTCTTGCTTTTCCTGCCTTCCACAACCTTTGCTGAAAGTCATGTCATGCCCTGAGTCTGACTTTCCTAGCAAAACCCTTAATCCCACACAGAGCTCAGCATCTGAGCCCCTCAAGCAATCACAGAATTTTCTGAGGACTCATACCTTCTTTTTGCAGTGGCCTCAAAATGTTTATGAGCTAACAGCTGCTTGCTCTTCTTAGCCACATTTCTCAGTCAGTGGCTGCACATCTTCACTGTGTTACCCAGCAGGGAGAAGTCACACGCCTGACTTCTTCAGCAATATTTAATGAAACTGAAACTGAAGCTTCTTCAGTTGTTGTTGCTTTTATAGCAGTTACATTTTCTGGCTTAGTGGTCCAGTGGATAAGGTAATGAAAGGGGAGTCACAAAGAAAAGCTACATGTCTCAATTGTATTATTTTGCATTATCTTATATTTATTGTGGAGCAGCGGACACATGGTGTGGAATTCATCAGCTGTAATTAAGTAATCTAGAATCAGGTATCTAACTCTGAGTAAGACTCCATAGATTTTTTTTTTCGAGCAATGGAGACACATAAGCACCTGCAGGGCAATTCATTTCCCAGTAAAATATGTCTACAATGGGTCCTGTAAACTCTTCTGTCCCTTAGCTCACTGTGATGAGCCCAGATTTAGATATCTAATTTTTAGAAATCTAGATTTTCTCATGATGATTCTGATAAATGGTAATTCAGGAAATTACAGGAATTTGTAAAAATGTCAGAGCTTTGTGTTTCTAGTTCTTCACTGCTCTCCTTTCCAAAAAAAAAAAAAACACCTAAAAATATTGTTAAGATTCCACATTATTACTGTTACTATTTCCTCTGCTTTAATAACAACAAAAAAAAAATCCTTATGGTTGTTGCTTAGTATGAAATGCTTTACATTTTCAAAACCCAGTATTTTTAATCTGCAAAATTACTCATTAGAGAAGTCAAAAGCTGGTGGCAACATAAAATAAACCAAGAAAACTCAGGAAGAGCTATTTCATTGAAAGGGCTCTGAACATATGGAATATATAATCGAAGGGAAGGCTGACACTGAGAAGTGTAAATGAGTTCAAGAGAGCTTCAGATTTCCTTCTTGAGCACAAAAGGGGTCAAGTCATAGAGTGAAAAGACAGGAAAGTGGGATTAAGGTAAACCAAAAAAAGCAGACATGCTGGGCCAGATAACTTTTTCCTGTTTGTAAATTTCATGTTTTCAACAGAATAAAAAAGTGACTACACAGATGGTCTGTGTTATTCTCACATCCTTTGAAATTCAGTTTCCAAAAATGTCACCTTGTTCCGTATCCTCTTGTGTAGCATAAAGTGTATGCACTGTTTTCCAACATGTTCTCATGCATTCTTGCTGTCAAGAATGATCTACTTCATTAGCCATTACCATGGAAAAATTGTGTGTAAGAAGGGGGATGTAAACATTAACAGCATCAAATTCTGCTGCTGAGATCTGCATGAGAGAAGACTGCTGGTGGCTCACTCACAGTGTGTCCACATTAGCAAGCAATTTGGCCCAAAAAGAATGAATCAGTGCTGAGGCCGCTGTATTTTTGGGGTTTTATTTTGGACTAGGAAAAAAATCACCTCACCTTCGTCATCAAAGCTGAATGTCCTTCAGCTTGGATAATAAATAATGTATTAAGAGTTTTAAAACATTTAGTAGAGAGCAGAACATGCAGTTTGGGTTGGTTTAGAAGGAATCTACCTATTACATACCAAAAAAAAAGGCTTGGAAATTGAATTAACATGGAGGATCTGTATTAAATGTGATTAAAATGTGCATGGAGATGTAGTCTTCACTACCCAAGTTCACACTCAACTAGCTCTCTTGGGTGTTCTGATTTTCTCCATCTTACCAGACACTGCTTCACTGTGGAAACTGCCTTTTGGATACCATCTAATTTTCATAATGTCATTAAAATAAAGGAACAGAAAGCATTTGGAGAACTCAAGTAATCCTACAAAGCAGTCCGACTTTTGGGTTGAAATGTGCTCCTGATCTTCTCAGACTGATTACTGGCAATGTGACCAGTCTCAGAGCTGAGAGAAGACTGTGGCAAAGTTCATCCAGAACTTCTACTGTAGGATCTGGGCAAATAGCCACCCTATCTCCCCTCACCTGTCCATTCTCATGGGATAGGTGAGAAGGGAGTGTGTTCCTTTCTGATAGCACAGACCAGAGGATGTATGCAGAGTTTATGACCACTAGGAAAATATTCAAAATAACAAGAGCTTAAATCAAAACATATGTAATAGGATTTCTGCTCTGATAAGGTTGTTTGAAGCTGCTTCTTTTTGTCACAGTTCCAGCTTTTCCTTTAGTTTTCACTCTAAATCATGGACACCTTGTTTCTCACTGCCCACAAGAAACACACAGACACACCACTATCTGACCCTTTTATGTAGTTTATAAAATGCCTTGGAGGAATTATGCACCTGGACAAACCCAGTCCTGTACTCTATCTCGATTTGGGCCTATTGCCTCCCAGTAACAGTATGACATACCCACTCTGCAGGCTACAGCAGTCCCTTTTCCAATAAGAGGGGAAGGCTTGGCAATAGGCAAGAGATTTCCTGCTGTGTTTACAGCGGCAAAGAGTTTCAGTGAGGTACAGATCCCAATTCCAGCCAGCTGTGGGCAAGGGATCAAAGCTCCAACAATGCCCTGTGGAGAAAGAGGACATACCTCTACCTTTGCTGCTGTCAGACCTAACGTGGGTGGCACATGTTCAGAGATAAAAGAGCCTGGAAAATTCCGTCACCCGATTTCCTCCACAACATTCCTTCTCTGCCCTTTTGTGAAGAGGGGACACCAAAACATATGTTTGTTGTGTTGGAACATGTTCATGTCCAAAGGCAGCAAATGAACTGAACACCAGGGAAGCTCAGAGCCTTTTGAAGAGTCTCATTTCCTTAAGAGTGACTTTGGAGTCAGGGGGGTTGTTTCTTAGAAAAGCTTGTATAACATGAAAAGAGAGTCAGGCCGTGATCATATTACACTTTTTCAGAAAAAGTCCTAAAAATAATAAAGTAATTCAGAGTAAAGGCAGTTCTATCAGTCTATAAACACTAGCCTAGTAAACTTTATAAAAAAGACCAAATGTTGCTTTAAAAAACAAGACAAATCCACAACCCCCTGAACCACTGAACTCCATGAAATAGGATTTCACCTTTGTTGTAATCCAACCTTTTTCATACAATCTCCAGACATTTATGAATACAATTTGTGTTTTTTAACAGTCCTGAGGAGTACATCAGAACTCATATCTATGTCTAAGCATGTACACGTGGTTTTGACAGCAATTCTTGAAGAATTTTAGATAGAACAGATAGTTCAGAGTAATTCATACACCTGATGTCAATACTGTACACATACTATGTTTTTACATTTATTTTGAAAGGAAAATTACTAACAAAACTCCGTACAATAAGGAAAATAAAATATGACTGATGAATAAGGTATCTAATTAAATATAAAGGAGGCACATTGTCTCCTCTTCCTTCGCATAATACAAAACGGATTTTAGTCTGAGAGGAACGTTAGGCTACATCAGATTGCTCTAAGGTGACTAAATAATTAAATTTGTTCTTTCTTTTCTTAATACATTGTCTCTGCTGGAGTGACTGCTCCGTGTTTGCTGGTGCACCACATGGTGCTCCACCAGATGGTGGTCTGTCAGACAGAGAGACACACAGGGGCATCATGAATATTTTCAGACATAAAGTTACATTTTTCTTGCACCCAGACACCAGTACTGCCAAGAAGATATTCTTGTAGCTGTTTCTGTGGCTTTCTGTTCCCTACATTTGACTGCAGCTGGGAACACAAGGGGTTAAGTGACACTGCTCAGTACCATGTCAGTCTCAGTGGCAGGGCAGGAGGTTATACAGCAGGGATCTCATAGGAAGGTGAATGCTTCTCGTAATGAGGTGAAGCTGATGGCTCTAATGCAGTGGAACAGCTGCAGCGGGCTCTTTCCCAGCTCGGAGTCACGCTGAGATCAGATTCAGCATGTAGCAGCTCTATTTTCTTCACATGCTATAATTATGATTGATTTGCAAAAGATGTAAAACTCTTTACCTTTTTATAACAAGAGCTTTCAGTTTGTGAGGCATTGAGGAAGGGTATTTTGGTGCTCTTTGGTGTGAGGAATATCTTCTTCTGCCTCCTCAATCTTCTCCTTGGCTGACAAGGTTAGTTTCTCCTTCTGCTGTAGTGTCCTTAAAGCACTGAAAGATCTGGGTGCAGGGAGGAACCAGGAATCCTAGCTTCAAATTTTCACTATAATGCGGACACATCAGCCTGCCCAATGTCAAATGCAGATGATATATAAAACACAGATGAGAGAGACTCGTGACTTTTTTGCTTCATTATTTACAATTCTACCATTTCCAGTAATGTCCTTATACCATAGTTAGACTTCGTGGCAGATATACACACATGATTTGCTGCCTGTGAAATTCTCAAATTGCTTCCCTCTGAGCTAAAAATTCAACACAAAACGCAAGATTCCCCAAATGCACAAGGTGGCTTTGTTGTGGTTGTGCACCCCACTGCCTGGACATACAGATCATCTCCCTCTCCTAGGTTCTCAGAGGTCAAGAGCTGTCCATGAGGCACATATTGCACAAGTGTGTGCTGGGGGCTTCTGAACTCATTTGGACAGCTGAGCGAATGAGAGTTTAGCAGTATTCCCACACAGATGTTGGGTTTCTGGAGGAAAGCAAGCTGGATTTCAATCAGCCTGCAGACTCAAAGGAAGTACTCAGGATGCTGTACTCATCCACAGAGACCTGGTTGTAGAAAACAGTCAGTCCCTGCTACTATTAGATAATCTTTAGTTCAGGTGGTTGCTACATCTGTTATGGGTCTAAGAATTTTAACATAGAACAATCTTTTTCCTAAAAAAACAAAAACAAAAACAAATTGGTCTTGGCAAGTAGCACGCTCATGTTTGGAAGTCCTAGAGTAAAAACTTCTAGTAAGAACAAAATTATTTCCCCAAATTTCAAATTATTATTTGGTCTTTAACTATACGATCATGAAAAGTGTCCAGGGTACAGAGCAAGCAGAGCAGAAAGCTTAAAGAAAAGAAATTATAATTTTCTTTATGATGTGTAAGCATCAGATTAGACCAAGACATAGGAACCTTCTCTGCCAAAATATTGCTTTGTTTGGACAGCTTAATTCTGGCAGATCCTCCTATTTGCTGATTTGATAGTGCAAACTGAACACTCTCTTAATATATTTTTATATGTATTATTGCATAAAATATATTGTCTGCATAACTATATGTGCTCTGTGATTTAGCAAAGAGGCCAATTTTCCCTTAAAGTTATAAGACAAAATAATGACATTGCTGCTATGTTAAAACCACAGGCAGCATACATCCAACTTATTATGACACAGTTTTGTCAATTGCATGGCTCAGTAGTGCTTCTAAATGTAACGGCAGAGTTCAAAAATATTGTTAGGAATTTTTGAGGGAGCTAATAAATAAATTACAACTAATAATAATATTTTCAGCAAATTGCTGACACTTAAAGGAATGAAAGCTGTAGAGCCAAATTGAACAATACGCTTTTGAAAAAGCAATTTCACAAGTGGAAACTCTGTTAGTATCTCTGTATGTTATTAGGACAGCAGGATCTGTTTTACAACTACACTTATTTGCTGTATTAAATTAGATTCAGTAGGACATTATGTACGGAAGTATGCACAGCTGTCCAGTATGCACTATGAAGTCCATAAAAGCTGAAACAGTATTTTCATCTATTTTTATTTGTAGATGGTGTTTCTTAGTATATGTTTTTCCTCTACAGCTAAAAACTGTTTCTGGAAGAGAGGAGAAAAGTGCATCAGCATTATCTCCTTTGCAACTTCACAAAGAATCAGAAATGGGCAATAGCAGCAGAGAGAATTAAAACTCCATATGCAATCCGAGACCTAGTTCTGTGAGATTGTCACCGTCTTTTAACTTCCCTTACATGTTGGCAAGTAAGGTGTAAATTGTCACATAGATAAAACTTTGTTCAATTTGAAATGACACGTAAAGGTGACGCTAGCTGTCAAGAGTTCTCCTGAGAGAAAAAGCAGCTGAAGCTGTTGTACCCCAGCTGCCAAAGCACGGGACTAGAAGAGGGCTGGGAAAATGTGTATGACATATTGCTGCTTAATGCATCTGAAGGTTGTAATTGGGGATATCCCTGGCAACTAGATCTTTTGATATTTCCTCTGCTGCTTTGTGCCAACTGACAAGGACATAATAGACAAGACAGGAATGACGACTGAGTCCTTAATCTGAAAATGCCTATTTTGTGTTTTTCCTACCTTATGCTTTATCTCTCCCTTCAATGAATATGTTGATATTAAATGACAACAAAGCTATTTTATCAGTTAGTATTTCACATTGGAAGCTACAAGAGATGCATGAGTCTCATCAGTTGCACAGGGAGCTCTCAAAACTCTCACTGGAAGAATGGACCAAGGCAGACTCTAAGTAAACCAGAAGACGTGTTAAATTGCAAAAAAAATACATAGATTTCTCTTAAGTATGGGCTTTAAACAAATCTTTCAATGATGCTTACTTTGCCATGCCTATATATAAAAAAAAAAGGCAAAACAAACAAACAAAAAAAAACCCCAACAAACCAACAAAAAACAGATATAAGAGGAAAAATCAGCATTTTCTAATAGGTAGCTGAACAAAGTTAGTACATGCTTTCAAAAGAACAAAAATAGTTCCTGTAGCTTCTGTGATGCATAGAAATAATCTAAAGCTATTTCTGGTTGTTTTGCTAAAATGCTGCTCTTGCAGAGGTCCTTAAAGACAGACATGGTGATGTTCATCTATGTTATTTCACAAAGCTTTCGTAAGTTAGTTGGATGGAATTTACACTTTCAGAGACCAATAGATGACTAGCCAAGTCTGAACCTCAATTACCCATAGCTAAGTGCAAAAATGGTTATATTTTGTCTGTATATCCCAAGTTTTGTTTAAAATATCCTGGTTGCACACAGAAAGGTCTCTCCCCCTGGATGTTATGTGATTCAGTCAAGCCTGATGCCTCACTGATCTATGGAGACTGCAGAGAAGACCGGTCAAAGGCTGAAGTACAGACAGCCTTGAGCGAGGCAGGATGAGCTCTGCTGGGCAGCACTGAGGAATGGGATGGGGTCAGAAGGACCACTCCTTGATGCTCAGGCCACATCTGAAACATTAAACAATAATACTGAAGTTATCACTGCAGTGAGGCCGGGAGCCCTGGGGACTGTCAGATTCACACTGTATTAAGATAATATATTGCTGTTAAACGATAACCAGTTTCCTGAGATTAGCCTTACTTTAAAAGAAAACACCCTTTAAAAAAATCACAAAACAAATGTAAAATGCTTTGGAGCAGGGGAAGACGACTTCATTTCGCTTGGATTCTGAGTTTTTTTAATACGTCGTCAGAGCTATCTATTCTCTCATTTTCCGTGCTTAAGTTTAGTAACATTGTAAAAGAATTATACAATTCTGCTGATGCAGAGGTCCTTGCTATCCTGTCCTTTTGTTCTGAGTAAGCTACTGCAGAGATTCGTTTCTAACTAATACCTCTGCTTGCTCAACCGATAGCTGATGCAGAATTCCCTTGCCTGGTCTTTGCTGGCATGGAACGGTTAAAACTCCAGACCTGGCTCCATTACACTGCTGGTTGTTAATCTGAGCTCATATTAGTTTCAAGGAGTTCTTGATACGTTAGGAAGACCTTTCATCTAATTCTGACAATTCTTGGACCCTCCTTTTCCATATATCTCTATTTTCCCCCAGTTGAAGAGTCCTGGCTTCAACTTCTGAGATAAATGATAACCGACCACTAGTAACTTGCCCTTCAGGCAGTATTTTCTGCAAATGCTAATACTTGAGTGTTCGCAAACCCTTAGCCTCTTCAGTGAAGGCCCCTTCAGGAAATTTTACTATGTGAAACAAATGCAGGGCAGCTGCCTGTATCTTTAATACTGAATTGTTGTTGCTAATTTAACACACTGTCAAGAAAACATTGCCGAAAGAAGTCAAGGCCACTTCAATTCTTCAAGTGAGTGGTCTATTTTCCATTTTTGTCATTTCAGATTACAGCCTTTGAGAGCACTTAGTGATGTGTGGGTGTAACAGATAGGACAGACAACATGATTTAGTTGCTGTTAAAAGGGCCTCATTTCTACTTCCTTTACAAACTACTTCCACCTCCCATTCCAAATAGAGGTACAAATACTACCAGAAATCGAGGAGTAAATGGCATCTCATGAGAATTCATGATTTCTCATAGACTTCCTGACAGTTTTCCAGATTAAATTGCATAGGTACAGATGCAAACATACTGGAGAAAACAAAAGGGGAAAGTAGAGGGGAGCAGAAAGAGAGCAAACAGCTAATTTGAAACCTTTCAGAGACTCTACCATTATTAGCATTCCAACAGGGATTTTTCCCCCAAGGGCAGGACGAAGCAACATATTAAAACTTTTTAGTCTTCTAATCTAATCTAAGGGACTCGTAGCAACTGACAAATCTCTCCTAATTGTCTGTAATAAGTAAAATAACATGAGAACCAAACTCTGTTGGAGACATTCCAGAAATTTTCATTTCTTAATTTCTGCCTGCTCCCTTATGATGGTAATTTCTTTTTATCTGCTCTTCATTTGTACCGATTACTTCCTTTACAAATTAGAGCTGTACTTTTACTGGCTGTACATCAGTTTCTTTATAGTTAGGGGCTCTGAAAAAATTTCAAAACCAAATCCTCCTAAGCTTTGTTTTGGTTTTTGTTTATTGGTTTGCAACAGCCAAGGCAGTAGAAGAAGGCTCTTTCTCAGAAGAGCAGAGTCCTGCAAAGCCCTTCTGCTCTTCTTAGGAAGCCTGGTGATCACAGCTCCTGGACTCTGCACAGGCTGATGAGGAAAACTCTGCCTTTGCAAAACATTCAGAAATCCTTAGACATTAAATGCTCTGTATGTGTATGTGTGTGTGCATATGTAAAATGGACTCCAATATACTTCATGCCCATGGAAATATGTTTCGACTCCATCGTGTCCTTCAGCTTCCTAGGCAAGCCTTGCTGTTTAGCATCCACATTTCGGTCTGTGTTATTGTCACTTTTTACTTTTCTGCCAACACAGTTACAACATTATTGGATTTAGTATGTACAGAATGGTGAACTCCAGGGCATATTTGCTACAACATCACTGTTATTTTCAAACAAAGATTCAGATGAGAGTGAAATCCCTCAGGCCTTTAATGAGTTTCCAGCATTATCTGAGCCTGCAATAATTCTCTAGGGTTAAAGATTGAAATAATTATTGACCTCAGTCCATTTCTTTTTTTTTTTTTTTTAAATTCAGATATAATTATTTCCTCAGCTGTCTGCACACAGCTATTCCTGTGGAGATTTAGATTTCCTGACCTTGGTCCAGACATTATCTCTTACTATGAATAAATTTACTCAGAAAGCTGCTCACTAAGGGAGTACCATCACCCCAATTTGTCTTGACTGGCATATGCCTATTGAAAACTTCCAGAAATTTAGCCTGAAATTAACATTAAGTTGCAAATATTAAAGGAATTATACCAGAGCAAATGGAACCCAAGCAATAGTGTACAAATGCTATATATGTATTTTGAAGGAAGATATCCTCTTAGTTTTAAACATTTCAGTGGAGAATATATCAAGGCAATATATTAAAAACATGCAGAAATATCCAATCATCTATTGTTTTATTGTTTGAACCAAATCTTCTTTTGTAATATGTCAGTATACTACTTTAGTGGGAAACATGTCAGGAAGAGTATAGCAAGTGCATTAAGTTAATGAGCTGGTAAGGACAAGCATTTCAGTTAGATCTTGTGACTTTGAGATTCAATTTAGATCACATTCAAAAATATCTGTTTTGGTTTGTGAGTATCTTGAATTCATGATGTAGAGGAAGTAAGATGAGGAAAGAGTCTGGCACTGGAAAAATTTTACAACTTATCACTGGAGGTAGTGTGAGGCTCTCTCCTATTTAGCCATTGCTCAATTCTCTCTGACTTCAGAAAAAGAACTAAGAATGATAATCTTTTCTTATATCTTTATCTATTTTAAACTAAATTATTTTAATCATATTGGCTGGGTTCAAACTTTTTATTGCTTAATCCAGAATTCATAGTTTTTGTAATACTTATATCAGTCTAGTTGCTTTCTGAATCATCTCCAAATTCTTATTCTATTTTTTTTCCACTAGATCAATATGACTTCAGCAAAGATCATTACAATATATAAATAAAGGAAACCAACCTTGCTACTTCACTTGATCCCGATTGTATTTAAGTGGTCATAGACCCCAAATTTCTGTGGATTCACAGAAGAGTCCTTATGCTACTTTTCTCACTGGCTCAAACATATAATTTCTCTTTAAGTCTCCTCAATGTAGCATGGAGTTAAGTTAAATTGATTATTTGCCATTTCAGACAATTTTCTGAGATACTTATTGGTTTTTAAAATATAATCCTTCATGTTTCATGTGTAACAAACATTCTTTGCCCTATATATTGATCTTCCTTATTCTAGTCATAGGACTTCATGTCTAGTTCTCCAGCTTATGAGATTTGGAGTTTTTTTGTCAGCTTCACACGACTCCTTCTTTTAAAATTCTAGTATTTCTTAAGTATTAAAAAGGGTATGTTTCAGTGCTTTGAAAGGTGTAGGAATGTATTAACCATGCTGTTATAATATTATAAGCAAGACACAGTACAAGATATTTATACCAGATACCGAACAATTCTTATCACTTAAACTATAGAATATATGCAATAACATGCAAAATGATAATTTCTCAAAAAATAGTAAAATCCTCCACTACCATATATATGTACCGGTACATATGTGCATGCATATATACCCTCCAAAATAGAAAAAATACCAAAATAGGATGCTGTCAAGCAAGAGGATTCATAAACTTTGTAGCTTTTAATCATAAGCATATTCCTCATTCTTTAATACAAGCAAAAGAAAATATGTTTCTACCATCAAATTAACAGTGAATCACTAGTTCTAGTAAAAGGTGTTGGTAGGCATGCCATGTCCTTATTTGGAAGTGAGATGGAATATAATGAAAAAAAAAAAAAAAAGAAGGTAGAGTTAGAGTCCAAGTGTAAGGGATAGACCTGTGACCTTTCTGTGAATGGATTTTGGATGCTTCTCTGGCCAAAACTGCAAGCCTTTTGAAATGCGTGTCTGTCACTGGAATTTGGAAATGGATGAAGAATGAAACATAATTTATTCTACAAAAATAAATTATCTTCTCCTTCTCGAAGTTAACTTTTGGAGCTAGAAAAAAAAAAAAGAATTCCAGAACGTAACATGAAATGAGATTTTCCTATTTGTTCAAGAAGAGAATCACAGATCAGAGCTGTTAACATGCTTCAGACTTGAGAAGCAGGCTACTTGTTTTAGGACAGACAGTGGGATCAAAACTTTTTCTAATCTACTTCTATTTAAACATGCAAAATCTTTCAATAGGATTTTTAAGAATTCTGGATGAACAAACAAAACACTTCTACAGTTCATGCTTACATATTTAGCCAAAGAGCACATTTGTATTTGCATTTTTATTTTCCCATACTCCTCCTCAGCACAGCTCAACCTTATGTTTTTAGGTGGTTCATTCTTCCTGTCACCAGATACAGTTCCTTGGTAGAACTGTATTCTTAATTTGAGATAAATCATCGCCTATTTGTCTCACTGAATGGGACTAATTGCAAATCACAAAATATAGGGCACCTTCTGTTAAGCACAAGGCAGATTGTCACAAGATAGTGACGATAAAGTAATGGAAACAAAATCTTTTGTTCATGTATATGGCCAAACTTAAGAAATAATAAACATTTAGCTTCTTTATCAAAACAGAATACAGGAACAAACCCACTTATGCTTGTGCAGAGTTTCTATGAACACAAAATATAAGGTTTTATTTGTAGATGTTTGAATCCCTTTTTTAAAAGGGAACCTTTCAAACCCTTTAAAAAAAAAGGGTTGTAGTCTGTCTACTTCACTTTAGAAATGAAGTTGTCTTTGAAGAAGAAAATGAAATGTTTCCAGTGTTTCTATTTTTCCAACAGAAATTGTTTCCCAAAGTAAACATGCATCCACACATAGTCTTTGTTGTATCAGTGATAGTTTTCAGCAGCTGAAAAACACCTACCAGCTAACTTGGTTCCTTTAAATGGGACATTCTTCAGAAAAGAAAAACAGGCTTTGTCAAGATTTTTTAAAATATTATTTTTTTTATTTTGTTGTGTTTTGGTTTTTTTTTAAATTAGGAATTACATTTTTGCCATTGGGCATGACCACTGCATGTATTTGCATATCTTTACAGTTGGCCCCTAAAATCATTTCAGTCAGGGGCCATCCTCACAGAAGGTCTCTGAAATCACCTGTGCTCTTGAGTCCTGGTTCTGGCTAGGATAGAGTTAACTTTCACCTGAGCTGGGAGAGGAACTGAAGCTGGTGGCCCCTGTGGCTGAGGGACACAGCTGGGATAGGTTACTAATTAGCCAACAGCTGGGATAGTTTACCCAAATTGGCCAAAGGGCTGTTCACACCCTGTGACATCATACTCAGTATATCAGTGAGGAGGGTGCTGAGGGGAGGTTCCTGCTACTTGGGAAGAAAATGGGCATCAAGATCTGCTGTGAGCTATTGTACTGTAAATTATGTGCTTGAGTATATTCTGTTATTAGTTTTTGTTTGTTTGTTTTCCATTTCAGTTTTGTTTTATTCTGTTGTTCTCTTAAACTTTTTTAAATCTCAAACCACTTCCCCCCCCGCCCCCCGCCCTTTTCTTTACCAGTTTTCCTCACTGTCCCACTGGAGAGCAGGGGGAGTGAAAGACTGTGTAGCTTGGTCCTGAGTGGGGCTAAACTATGACATCTTGGTAGTAGAAAAGCAGAAATGGTAGTTCAGGGATGCTTCCAGAGATTGTTATGACTCTGTTCTAGTGGTGGCTGAAACAACATGCCTCTGGGTAAAATAACACCCTCCTTACGCTACTATCCTGTCATGGCTTAAAACTCCTAGTGATAGCAGTTACATCCCAGTGTACAGGTTTGTGGATTCATTATCTTTACTGTCAGAAATGTGCATTTTACTTTTGCTGCACCTCTCTGGTTTTGGCTGCCGGCATTATTATACCTCTGCCAGGCAGATGGAAGAGGTCTCTATTATCAGATTTCCACTTCCTAGACTTCAAGGCATTTAAAGGTTTGAAGGAAGTGACCCCTTAGCCTTTCCTTTGATATGTCAAGTCGATGAAGCACCTGAAGAGTCTGTCTCTAAGATGTTTTTGCCCCTCTTTAATCTTTCAGCTTTTTTTTTTTCTTCATCTTTCTCTAATTTACCATCTCTTTTTTCACTCTAGATGTCAGACTAGGTTACTGTACACTGTGTGATGGTGACACAATTTCCTTTTTATGTGATATTCCTTAGCACATCAGCTCACTGACTGCAATTCATCATTGGGCTTTTCTGATTAGCTAGTGAATTACTCTCACCTCCCCCACCCAAATCTTTTGCATTATTCCTGTTCTGAAGTGTATAATTCTCTCCTGTATTTATAGCTGATGTTTCTCACTTCTGTGTGTGACTTTGCATTTCACTGTCATGTATAACACTTGGATTCATATAACCAAACAGACCATTATTTATCGTTATTTACAACTTCCACAATATCTTTGTAATTTATACCCTTCATTTATACTTATGTTACCTTTCTTCAAGATGGCTGACTTTGAAATTAAACCAACAAGACCCTATGCTGGTATCTGAGATGGCTCCAAAGGAACACACTCACCTCATTGGGATTCTTCACCTGCAACTAACTGTATTTTAAAAACTGACAGCAATCTTCAAGTCCATTTATTATGTTGATTATATGTTTTTCTACTTCTAAACGAAAATGTTATCTGATATTATGCCCATGGGTTACTTCAACTATATTGTATCAGTGCTATTACTTTGATCAGCCAAACATAACTTCAGTCAAGCTGCTCAAGGATTTAGCAGTCATTGCTTAAACCTTGCCAGCAAAACTGAGGAAAATTAGATTTATATTTGTATTTCTTCAGATAAAAATTAATATGAGTGGAAAAAAAAAAAGCACACTAATGCACCACAAACTGTCCTTTCAGGACAAAGTACATTAGCTTTTGTTTGAAGATTATTTTGGCAGATGATTATTTTTATTCTTGTTGGTTGAAGACTACAAATCCTCTCCATCCTCTTCCATCTAATGGGTCCATTCACTTGTGGCTTAACTAATTGGAAGTGTTCTTTTTCAGAGAGAAATATTCCCTTTTCATACACTGTAAAACTTGTTTTATAAGCCTGCTTTATGACCTTTTCTTGCTATGTACAATGCAATCCACAGACATTAAAAATTTAAGGTGTGGTTTAATTCTTGCTCTTAAAAAGTATAATTGTGTATCTATTCAATCCCATTATTATCAGACTCATTATTTGGTTTTAGATGTATCAGAAATAACCACTTTATTTGTGTGTGGTAAAAATGAATAAAAGATCTCAAGTAGTTTGAGTTTAACTTAAGAGTTACTGTTGATTTAAGAAAGTTTGCAGTTTAACACAACACCAGCTAGACACAGGAGACCATGACCCACAAATCCAAAGGCATTTTTTTTTTTATTGCAGTCTGAACGTATGTAACAAAACCAAATTTCTATAATTTTCTCCAAAATTCTGACTGGGTGAAAATCTTTGTGCTTTATTTACTGATTGCAATCCACTGTCAACAGGGATGATAAGAATGGTTCATGACTTCATGTATTCCCTGCATTTGAGGTGCAAATGTATGCACGTGTGTTTATTTCTGTGTATTTATGTATGTGTTTGGATGTGGTACCCTCATGATCCAAACAACGCATTATTAGCATTGCTAGTGACAGGCCACAGGCTTTGTATTAATGCTGCAAAACCTCAGAAGTAGAACTTGTCAGGCTTGATTTGTCTTGGCTTGCCTGGAACTTTGTTTTAGCTTGTTTAGCTATCAGCAATTTTCTAGCTACTAGGCAACTACTACTTATTTTTTTTAACTTTTGTTTAGCTTTTTAGGATTGTGTGCTACAATGTCTACTGCTTTAATAGTTCTGACATATTTTTGTAACTAGTAGGTGGTAATGGCCAGCAGTTCTTCAGTGCACAAAGGAGTATCTGTGACCCTAGAATAATGATGTGTTGTAGAGGAGTGTATGCATAGGATGATAACAGAGTCCTTGCAAGTGTGGGAACAGGACAAATTCAGAGGCCCAGGCGCTATAAATAATTAATCAGTTCTCAATTATTAATCATCAAAAGATTGAAATCTTGGAAAATATGTTAAACTGGTTTAAAGTGGAACAAAGAGAATAAAGAACAAGTGCCTAACTCATGTAAAACACACCATAGACAGTAAATTCACCTGCAACACCATTTGAGGACCAATGGAAAGAAGAGTACAGTGTAGTGTGTCTTAGTGTATAAAAAATAGCAGACTTGGAGTGGGGAAGAAGCAATCCTCATTGTCTACATTGTACTCTTCCCAGAGAACTCAGGATGTTGTCAGCTCCCCAGAAATCCTCCCTCCTTCCTCCTGCTTCTCAAGGAAGACCACACTGGCTCTGTTAACCTTGGGGCCCAGTGGTGGAGTCAATATAACACCAGAAATC
>WHYT01017772.1:0-13431 GCA_009806455.1 Tetrax tetrax
CTGGAACAGGTTGCCCAGAGAGGTGGTGGATGCCCCATCCCTGGAAACATTCAAGGCCAGGCTGGATGGGGCTCTGAGCAACCTGATCTAGTCAGGGATGTCCCTGCTTCTTGCAGGGGGGTTGGACTAGATGACCTTTGAAGGTCCCTTCCAACTCTAGCCATTCTATGATTCTATGATTCTAATCTTTCTACTGAGTAGCTAATTACTCTCTATCTTGGAATGGAAGGGAAGATACTGCTTAACAAAAGAGATTAGCGGAAAAAGGAAAATAGATAACTATAGTAGCCTCTTTCACTCTTTCAAGGAAAAATGAAAAAAAAAAGGAAAATAAGAAATCCCTGCAGCTAAACCAGCTTTTGCAGTGATACTCAGATCTTCCAAGTAAAGCATGATCTGGCTTCTGTGAAGACAAAGGATCGATCTCCAGGAGAAGCAGACTGCAGCTTGCTTCAGAGAGCAGGGTGCTGGTTCTCTGGTGTTCCCTTCCCAGAGTGCCACTGTCAATTAAGTCCTTACTGTCTGATGTCCAAGGCAAACTTGGTCCCTCTGTGAAAGACAATCCTTTAGGTGACAATTAAAGTGATGTCTCTCATCACCTGCAACCATTGAAGAGACTGTAGCACTATTTGTCTGTCCTAGACAGGGTTGTGTGGCTTCTTTTTTGCCACTATGATGTTCTCCTATGCTTTTTTCATATCACTACTCTTTGTTCCTATCTGCCAATGCTGTGGAACTTTACCGTGTGCTGTGAAACAGATGCTGCCTCTTGTCACGGAGAAGATACATTTTGTTATTGATTTAACAGGAGCTAGTGCAGCCCTTAGTGGTAGGGGCTTGAAGGGAGAGATCCACCTACATATTTGTGCTCCTCCTTTGTGCAATTGGCAACAGTTCTGGTATCAGGAGATGGGACTGGAGAAGGGAAACGTCACAAAGCTTTATGTGCAAGACTGTCACCACCTCTGCCTGGACGATCTTCCAGTATTTCAGCATGTCTAGACTGTATGTACTGTGTTATCTTGTGTAGAAGCCTCCTCTATTATAGGATAAAATTACAAAGCCCAAATCCTTTTTGTTTTGAACAGTAATGATCATCATTATCTTAAGAATGAACAATCCAGGCTACTGCCTATGAACCAGAAGAATGGCAAGAGGTGGATGCACATCTAACATCTGGAGCTGGGCAGATCGTTTGGTTTTCAAGCCTGTCATGATGATTAAGCAGCTAGGAAAGACTTGAGCCTTTTGCTTCCACCACTGCTTATACTGCCAGTAGATCCACTTTCTGAGTCACAGTTAACCAGTCCAAATAAATGCCCAGCCTGGCTATATTCCTAGAAAAAGTTATTGACAAAGAAAAGCACTGAGGATTTTTTGTTATCTTTGTCATCCATTACATTTTTCAAACACATTTTATCAGAAACATTTGTTTACTTTTGAAGTCATTATAACTTAAAGTGTTATGGAGAAGAGCCTTGATATTTTAAGTGACTCAAAACCAGAGGGAAACCTGCAATGGAACCAATTTTGAAAATTAACCCATGCAGAACTTGTTACCTGCAGCAGCCAAATGATCTGTCTCTTAGTTTTCAAAATGAGTCAAGCCCCCAAAGTGTCAGGAAATTGGCTTAAAAACATAAGGTTGTATTTAAGGAAAAAAAAAAGGGAAACAGATATCAGAGTCTTTAAATCTGGTTTCTGAAACCTTATTGTACACAGAAGACCTGTTTTCAAGGTTTCCTCTGCAGTAGTGTTGGTTAGAAGCTAACTCTGAAAATTGAAGCTGGTACTCTCACATAGCTGTTTGGCTTCAGAACTTGGAATTGAAAGAAGAATGTCTAAAACTACAAAATGCATAACAAAATATTCACTTCATTTCCCTCAAATTCAACTGGCAGAGCTGTTGAACTCCTGCAGGCATGGTAATGACTTTGTATGACCCATGAAATTTGACTGAAAACCCTTCTTCATTAGCAGTTGGTTGCTTTTGTTGTAGTTTTGCTCCTGGTATCCGTAAGATCTACTAGTTTGCCTTTACAAATAATACCATGACAGCCAACAAGCAGATTCTTTTCCTTTTAAACATCAGTTTCCACGGGTAAAAATATTACATTCTAGTTCACCCATTGGTTATTTGCTGGCTTGTGATTGACTGTATCTGCCTCCACTTTTTGAAGCAGTCAGTAAACGAATGAAATGCAGTTTCGGAGTGCCCAAGGCAACTTGATTTCAGAGGGTGCAGAGCACCTGCATCTTCTCTGGATTTCAGTGGTTTTGCAGGGTGCTTACATTTCTACAAAATGAAAGCATTTTTATTTTTAGAGTCTTCTGAAGGAGTTATTTCTGAGGATATTATTTCAGCAGAAGTGAATGGCGGTTGGAAAGGCTGAGGGAGTAGAGTGGGCTTGTAGACATTTTATCACCAAGAAATTTCACCTCTGATCTCTATGCAGCCCCTGGGAATGAAAAGTGCCTTTGGAATTGTGTGTGGTTTTCTTTCGTTCCACTGAGCTTTCCCACTGAAATTTTCTGTCTTGCATCTGTGTCTTTGTAAAGCTTAATGCAGTGGCAAAACAAGAAGCTGCCTCCTTTCTGAGGAGCAGACTCAAGCATATGAGGATACAGCCCTGGTTTTGTGTCCTCAGAATGGGTGCAAACTTGCCACCTTATTTATCACTGGGATTTCTAATCTTCAAATGCCATGGCCTATAAATGACTTCTCCATAATAATATTTATCAAAGTATTTCTGGTGTAATTATTCATACTGAGCTTGTTCACTAAAAATTTCTCTTGAAAGAATCTTTTTAAAGATTTTTCTTTTGAAAACAAATTCATGACCACATCAAACAGAGATTCATGTTGCCGTTGGTTTAATTACCCACAGCCCTCAGGGAATCTCAAAACTCACTGTTGTTATAATTGCTTCTCTCCCTTTCTTTCCCCGCTCCTTTTCCCCTTCCATTTTTGGTTGCTGCAGAAGTCATTGTATGGTTATTAATTTTTTAAGCTCATTTTAGGTGCAAAGGAGTTTATGTCCTTTTTTTGCCCATCTAGGAACTATCAGATAATAAATAATAAGTAGATTATGAGTACTAAAAAAAAGGGAACTGGTCAAAAGTCTTTTTTTTAAAAAAAAAACAGTTGAAGTCGTCTTGGTTTTTAACATTTTAAGCAAAAAGCAGATAGTGGTGCCCTTCTCTATTCTTACTGTGCCATAAGATCAGATCCATAACCTGTGGATGCGTCTCCTTTTCTATTCCAACCAGAAAACCCAGTGCACCTACTCTGGCTTTATTCCCTTTGGAACACAGTATGGATGCCTCCTTTGGGTGAAGTGTGAAACGTAACATAAGCAATGCTGACCTAGCTCGATGTGATACATGGCATATTTGCTTTAAAAAGAGCAGCAGTCTCAAATCTGTTTTGAATTAGGAAAGTGTTTGGGAGAAAGAAAGGAAAAAGGGAACCGTTTCATAGCAGGCATCTGAAAAATAACAGTTTGGAGGAAGGGGGAAAAATCGTCAGGCAAAACCTAACAGTTAAAGCTGAAAAATGTATTTCTAACACTGGGGATTATGAGTGTATATCTTATTCTTTGTTTTTTTTTAAAATAAAATCTTGGCAACTTCAGTGCATGCTATGATGATCCAGAACGAGAACAGCTACTCAATGGTGAAATTATCAGCAGTGCTCCGGCAAGAGGTTATTAGTCATAGTCCCAGTATCATACGTGAGCCAGAGCCAAGGATTCAAGAAGCAAAACATTCCCCTTTGGAGAGAGGTCAAGATTAGTCACTTTTGTTTTCTTTAATTGGTGAGAGTGGTAGGGGGGTTGGGTTGGTTTGGGGTTTATTTTGTTGTGGAGAAGAGATTGGGACATATTTTGGTGCTTAGTTGGGTCTTTTACTTTTTTTTTTAACCCTAAAGTGTTGTAAATATGCCACTGTTCCACACTGGAAACAGGAATCTATAGCAAGGGGAAAGCTGTTGTCTGATAGCCAAACTTCTGACAACAAAAATATGGAGCGATATTCAGAGGCTGTACTGCTGTGATTAAACCAGCAGAAAGAGTCCTCCAGAGGCGAGTACCACGGGGAGTTTTCTTCACATCTGTGGAACTGAAGCATCTGAAATAATTGTGCCTGTTAGCTAAACAGAGAGTCTTTCTTTCCTCTGCAGATAGGTACCAGGGTGCTCAACCAGAAGGACCCAGCATAGGAGTGTTTTCCCAAACAAGAATGTGATTGAGAATGAGAAAGCAATCAGTTTTCCAACCTTCTGTCTCAGTAAAAAACAGAGAACTGGTTTGAAGTTTTCTTTGAGATCTGAAGATCTGCCCAGGCTAGGGGAAAAGATTTTTAAAGTTTTGTTAGAGCTCTTCCTTCCAAGTTGAAGTTAAAGATGTTCAGCGTACCTGAAGGTGGGCCATTAACTTTACTGCCTCAGTTTCCCCCTCTTTCTCCTAGCAATAACAATATGCACCTACTGCAGTGTTCTACTGTATAGGTACACAAAGGTTCACGCATAGTTTTGGGTATAAGATGCACTAATAACCACCATTTATTCTATGACTATATCCAAACTGTTGCATAAAGATAAGGAGCTTTTTTTCCTGGTTTCTTTGATCAGTACTTCCCTTATATTTCTTGTTATCTCAGGCCTGTTTGACATCCTCCATAAGGCTGGATTTCAATTTAAGCGTAATTTGGGAAACTGTTTATGGTGATGGTGCTAGATAGGTGTCCAGTGATTTTTGTGGGTATATAAAATTCTCGTACTTTTGGTGTCATTTATCCACTTGTAAAGAAAGAATCCCTCTCTTCTTGACAACTTCTGTCTTACTTTTCAATGGAGAAGGAAGACAGTTGTATCGGGTCAAAGAGATATTATTTCCTGAAGATGGGGCTATAGTATACGAAGATAAGCAAATTCTTTCAAAATACGGAGTATTCAGTTAATAGGATAGGGGGATTTTATCTATTTTAATAGCTTCTGATAAAAGTTATATTTAGAAACAAGACCCTAAACTTCAATTTCCTGGCTGTGTGTAGGGAGAGAACAACATTCCGAGCTCCCTTGTTCATCTACTGATACTCTATTAGTTTAGAGGAAAGGGTTAAAAAAAATAAATATCTGATCTTTGTAATATTTTAGAGAAAAAAAATGCTGTATCCTGAGGCGGTGCTGGGTCAAAGACTGTAGATTTTGGACACTGTCCTAACTTGAAAATTTCCATGTGTTTTAAGTCTTGTCTCATTTGTCTACAACAAGAGTCAACCACAGATTCTAATTGCTTGACTGTAGCCCTCTGGATGCCAGATAGATCTGTGAGCATTGTGCACATCTGGGCGTGGACTCGGTACTGGGAGGCCAGCAGGACTGGCCTGGGAGCTTGGGGAGCCATGAGCAAGCAGAGGGGCTTCATGGCCCAAATCTACACCTAGAGGTAAAGAAAGATTCTCGAGAAGAGCTGATTCCCAACAGTTTGGGTGTTTTAAATAGCCAGATATTTTTGCAAGAAGTTGTTAATAGCAGCAACAAAAGTACTGAACCGAGGCCACCATTCTCAGCTCTCTTTTCTCAAGTAGCAGCCATATCCAGTCTCTGCTTCTTACGATCGCTTCCAGCCACATCCATCACGGTCCTCATTTCTGTCTTGACTAGCAGCCTTTTAGGTCATCCCTTTCCAACATTTTTTACCCTCAGGACTTTCTGAATCCTCTCCTTCTCCTGTGAATCCTTTCTGAATCCTTTCCTTCTGAATCCTCAGGCCTTTCTGCCTCTCTTTTGAGGCAGTGCTAAAATAAACACTGCCTCAAAAGTGTTCCACCTTTTGAGGTCTTGTCTATAGCCAAGTGTATTTCATTTTCCTGTAACTTAATTCTCCCATTTGCCAGTGTCCTACCAACCTCCTTGTTAGAAGGAGAGGTGCATATTCATCTTGCCTTGCTTCCTTTAGTCAAGCAGCAAGGTATAGCCAGAATATTTTGTGAAGGTGACATGTAAAAACCAAATCGGCTTGTGCGTTTGTAACTTTTGATTTTATTTATTTCTCATAATTTTTAAGATAGATAAGCACAACCTCTGTTGTTGCTGCTATTTTCTTTGTAGGCCTCATTTAATAGTTCCTCTTGTACCTGAAGTTTTGCCTGCTTCTGATCTGCAGCATTTATTCGCATAAGGATTAGGTACTTAAGTTGTGAGTAAGTGGCTGGAAAGAGTCAAAGATAGCTGTGAAGGTTTCTGTTTTACTGCAGAACATCTTCTTCACCTACTGCTGTTCCTGAAGGCTGTATCTTCATTTTCATTTGGGGAGTTTCATAAAAGAGGGAGTTATAAAAACATGCTGCCAATATTGAGTGTTTGGTAACATATATGCTGTATTTTATATTGTTTATTTAATCACATATTACTGAAGTGGCTTTTCCATATCAGTTTTTCAGTTTTTGACCTGTCAGAGCATGTCTCTTATGATTGTCGGTCTCAAATAGAATTCAAGGGAGACGTCTAATCTGAAAAATGACATTATAGTTGTAATCCACACTCTTCTAAGAATCATTAAAATCCACATGAAAGAAATGGACCTGAGTGAATAGTTAACTAGAGATGTTGTATTTCCAGAAACTTTGAGGAAGCTTTTAGAAAAATATGGGATTTTCTGTGCCAAGTCAAGCCCTTTTTAATAGCAGTTCACTGATATCAAGGTAACTTCTGGAAAATGGGAATCAGTGACTGTCTTCTGATCTCTGACTCTGACTCAACAACTCAGAAGTTTCTTCCCAGTCCCAGGTCATCACCCTCTCTTGAAAACACAAGCAGCACACCCTGTTTAAATGTGAATTATCAGCAACCATTTAAGGGTTACTACTACAAAATTAAGGGGCTTTTTACACTTTTGAGAAACGTAGGGGAAATATTTTTCTATAAAAATACAGAGTAAGATGAGCAACAGTCTCCATTTACTGAAAAAACAGAATAATTTTTAGTATCTCAAAGAGAAGAAGAGATTGACACTGATAGCTTTATGCGAGAGAACTGATTTTAGGACACTGTGTAGCAAGTGCCTTTCTTTCCAAATATGCTTTTTGTCTTAAAGTTACCCATTTTATTTGTCGGTTAAGACAGTGGTTACAGTGTTCATATAGTATTTTCATTGACTGGAAAGTGACTTGTCATGTGCAACCCCCAAAACCTTTTAATTTTGTTCCTCAGAAGCTCAGCCTTTCTATTTTTCTAGCAATGAGTAATCTTATCTTAGAAGAGAGTGTTTTCTCACTGGCTCCACTTCCTCTATCCTTCCCCCAGACACCGCACACATACTCCCTTCTTTGGCCAGCTCTCAAGAGAAAGTACAGACAGTCTGGAGAACAAATCTTCCTTCATGCAGATTACATTCTCCTATAAACACCTCAGAGACGAGTATATAACCTCCAGCAAGACTGCTGCCTAATCTCTGGCAACAAAATAAACAAATCAAAGCCAAAACCTCTGATAAGGGGATTCACAAGAATTTGGGATCTCGGGTACTGTAAATGGAAGGAAGACTTTTTCCATGATTTTTTGAGGAATCGTGTACCTGAAGAAATAAATTTCTTTAATAATACTGCAATTATTTGTCTCTCCTGCCACTATTATAGTTATAGGGAAATGTTCAAAATAAATCCTCTATGAAGATTCCCATATCTACCCCTGGGCTTCTCTGGAAAGCCACTCCTGACATTGTATTTGTTCCTGTCTACAGCGCCCTCAAAATTAAAGCATTAACTTTTCGAAATATTGATATACCAAAATGCACAGGGACTTGGCAGGAAGAGGAGCCAGGGAAGCTGCTTTCTGAAGCTTCCTCAGATATTCTCAAGACCAGTGCTTAAATGGGATGGATCCCACCAAAGAAAAACATTATTTATAACCACATCTTCACTTGCAGAGCACACTCACTGTTCTCTTAAGTATTGCTTCATACTGATACCTTCCTTCATATCGTTGCCCTTAACTGGTATCATAAGTTCTGCAATAACTTTTGCTTCTTATCTTTTCTTCAACTGAGTCATTACTGTGCCTAACAATGATTTTGTAACAGAAAGGACGTTTTTGCTTGTTTTTCTGAAATATAAAGCTAGCTCATTAGTGAGTGTAGTATTGACTAGCAAACACATTAGGGTTTCTATACATCACCGCTTACAAGGATGCACAGGTGAAGAAAGCATCATTTTCTTTCCCTAGATGTTTGCCACACTACAGAGCATTAGGGTCTTCCTTATTAAGAGGCCACTGAGAGTGATAGATACATGAAGATCTCCCCAGTCATCTTCAGTTATTTTGAAAACATGCCTTAAAGAGTTGGTGCTCTTTAAGCTAAAAAGCTGCACCATCAGGAACGTATGCTACTCAAGATAAGTCAGGATAGCAGACTTGGGAGTCTAATGTTGGACAAGTAGCTGAAATATTCCTTTATCACATTTTTGTTCAGCCAAGTGTAGCTTACATTCTGGTTTTCCTCTTCTCCTTTAGCAGCTTCATGCTTGGCTTTTCATATTAAGAACAAGCACAATTCCCCTGAACCCACTGAGTGAGCTCTGTGCTGATAAAAAAAAAAAAAAATTGCTTCATTAAGCTCAAATTATTTGTTTAATCTGTCAATTGTGTTAAGACCATAGGTGGTTATAAACCAATATTCTGTCCAAAGGGACTACGGTTTTTACCCTTAGTAAAACTTTTGAAATCTCTGAGAATGAGAATGAAGGGCAGATGAGACAGCTTTAATCGACAGTGTTAATCAGTGATGATCCCTCCAGATCACGGAGCTGTGCTTGGCATAACTTATTAGTATTTTGTGATCTTTGTGGCCTAAATTATGCCAAACTCCTAATTTTGTCCTTTGGCTTCCCCACTGTCCTGAATATCCATGGCTGAAAATACCATTCCCCTCAGCTCAGGTAATTTCACCTGTCCTTGCCACTTCCCAGTAAATCTCTAGAATTAGTTTTGGGAGTAGATCTCCAGGGTGCTGCTCTTTAGTTCTCTGTTACGGGGGTGTATGAAGGAGACTCTTCTTCAGATGTCCCTGGAGCCACTCAGGCTTCTTTGTTTAAAAAAAAAAAAGAAAGTAAACAAGGAAATAAATTCATTGTTACATTTTATGTTCTGAATAGTACCGTGAATTTGTTACGAATGCTTAAAATTACAGGGCATTTAAAATTAATATAATGTGAAGATCTGGAGAATTTTAATAGATAAATTGCTCATTATTTTGTTCTCCCCTCTCATCATAAGAACAGTCTCCACCCTGTTCACTAGCACCTCCTGGAATGCCTTTGACACCTTTATAAAAGTTGGCATGTCACTCTGTATCCAGTTTAGAGAACTGCTGCTCTTGAAAACATGACCTAAGAGGACCTTGCGGTTCATAGGAACTGTGTCATCACCACCAGTCTATTGTGTGGGCTGTCAGAGTAGTCATGTGCCTCTGTGACTTTTTAGGGAGAGCAAAAATCTGTTCCGTAACATTGCTGTGTTTCTTCATGATGTGCCATTTAAGATTTGTGCTCTAATCTTTCAGCCTTTGTGAAGATCAATTTGGTTAGTTTTTGGTGTTTTTTTTTTCTCAGTGCACTGCATGGATAGGATTTTTTAATTCATTTCTAAAAGCTCAAAAATGTTCAAAACTTTTTTAGATTTGCTTCTCTCCATCTGTGCTCAATCTATGATCCTTGAATCTTTTTTTTTTAAAAAAAAAAACTTAGAGGATGGAAAAATCTCATTTTCATACAGTATTTCAGTAAGACTTAGGAATAACTGTGGTGTGTAATTTCTGAACAGTTTCAAACACTGCTTCCTCCCCCCAACAACTATAAAATACAAAGGCCATTATTTGCATATAAAGAATTTCATCATCCAAACATCATGCTTCTAATGAAACATAAATCAGCTAGAAAGAGCTTACTTAGTTTTTCCCAAAAGAAACAAATCAGTCTGAGTTATTTTTCTATGTAATTAACACTGTTTGCTGTTTTAAGTAGAGGAATCAGAGTTGTCCAAAGCAGTTAAAATTATAGCAACATCAGCAGTTTTTCTATTTGCTTTGCTTTTATTCATTCTGGCATCATAGCTAATTTCTAATCAAGTAAATGTGTTTCAAAAGTATGATTCAGGGGAGATTATATCCTTCTCCATGCTAAGTGCGTAAAGCTCGTTTAATAAAAAGGGTATTGCACACAATGACATTTTTCTAGTGGGTATAATTATCTCTGCAGCAAACAAGTGAACGATGTATTTCAGGATGTGTGTCTGGATGACAACGGACAGATTGGGCATGCTAATAAGCAAGGCCATTCACTATTAAGCTTCTTATTCTGGTACATGAGAGGCCTGTGATGACAATAGAAGTTGCCTTCTGGTGGCTTTTAGTTCTCTTTAAAATGTCTCATACTTTAAGCAGATATCTCTTTGGCGGAACCAAGGATAGGGGCCCATCATCCCATTGCCCTCTCATTTGCAAATGTCATCTTTTCTGTCCAACTTCAAGAAGCATGAGCAGAGCAATGTACAGAAATACAGACTGCTCCTTCTCTTGTAATATCCAAAGAATACATTACTGTTTGGGATTGACAATTCAGTTCAAGATTGATCCAGAGCCTGCTGAAGTCACTGGAAGTCCATGATTGCCAAAAGCTACCACTGACTTCAGCGTGTTTTGGAGCAAGATGTTCACAGGTGCAGAAGTCCCTGGGAGATGGCTTGCTTTATTGGAAAGCAAAACTGATTAAACAACAGTTAAACATAACCAGCTATGTGGACTTCCGTCCACAAAAGTTTTGTGGCTTTAGACCCCTCCCGTGATAAGCAGGAACGTGGAAGATGAAGGTCTTTACTTTTTATCTCATATGGCTCAGCTCAATAGTAATTAGCTTCTGCCTCTGCTTCTGTGGGCCTCCTGCACTCCACAGCTGCAGCAGCCAAACCTTGTTCCCTAGAAAAAAATTAGACAATTATCTCTGGGAATTTATTTCCCAGCAAGAATATTCACATCTCGCTTCTCTCCAGTACTTCATCACCAAAATGCACAGCTCTTGAAGGACTGTCCAGATCTCACTCCAATCTACTGTCACTTTCAATATCTCATCACTGCAAGAGTTTCATAAATGCACATTTCCCAGCTATATCTTCAGTCTATGTTTCCTCTGGTAATCTCTGCCTGGAATCACAAATTAAGAAACATATATATAAAAATCCCCTAGTTAGTTTAGAATAACTAGCAAAAAGACATTTCTTATTAGAGGAAAGGTTGTCCTTTGGACTCTGAAGATAGCTGTTTGTCTGCAGTCTTCCACTACAGTCCTTCCAGCACAGCTGTCTCAGGAAGCAAGTGATACCTGGACAGGGAGGATGGAGGAATGAGATGGTTTTGCAGGCTTCACTAGCACTGATTTGTACTGTCATGCTTGGGTTGGCCATCTGTGTCGGGCACCATTTGGGCAAAGCATGCTTTTTTTTAAGGGAGTGAACAAATGGTGATGAAATGAAAACCTGATGATCTGTTCGACTTTCTGTCTGTATTTTCTTCTAGAAATCTTGAACTTACATGTTCTTCAGCTTCCTCATTTGAAGAATCTCATCTTTCAACAGCCATTTCCATCCAGAATTACTAGTGTTTCATGTACCATCTAGGGTGCTTTGCCTAATGTTTTCAAAACCAGCTGCAAAGTATAAATCTCTGGCACCTCATATTTTTAAATCACTGTATCTACTTCCCTACCAGTTGTACAAAGTGTTTGAAAAGAAACAGCATTTTCTCTATGGTGGAAAAACATTTTAGTCTCTGCTGAAATGCTCCAGGTTTGTTGATGTTCAGCTCAGCCTTACTGTCTTTTACTGTCCTGTGTGATACTTGGATAAGAGCCAGGCACATGTAAATTGCTCCCACTCATGCTCTCTCCGGCGGTTTTATGTGCCTTTCACTACTTTCTCGCAGATATTTTAGACAGCAATTTATTCCTATCACGTTTTTTTTTCTGCTTACTTTCTTTTTCCTTTTTAAAACCTATTACATCTTTTTGCCTAGGATAAACTTAGTGTTTTAGGATCCCTGTGGATTGATGGGTCAGAGATGACAATGACAAAATCATGCCTTTCTCTTTAGGCTTGTGGAAGGATGTAGGAGGTCGTAAGAAAGACTCTTACTGACCGATGTCAATGCCTGCCATGCCAAGGGGCAGAGAGTGGGCATGATTTTGAAGCAGTAAGTGCTCATTTTCTCCTCAGGACATCTGGCTCAGTACATTGGAGGCAGCACAGAGAGGAGGCTTCCCATGTGTCGTAGTTCAGCCCCGATCCGGACCAGACTACGCAGTCTCTCTCTCACTCCCCCCACCCTCCGAGAGAATAGGGAGAGATAATTTAAAAAAACGACTCGAGGTTTGAGATAAGGTCAGGGAGAAATCCTTACCGTCACGGGCAAAAACAGACTTGACTTGGGGAAAACTATTCATTTATTACTAAAACTAGCAGGATAATGAGACAGAGAAACAAGATAACCTCCTCCACCCCTCCCTCCTCCCGAGCTTAACATTATCTCTACTACCTTCCCCCCCGAGCGGCACAGGGGGAAAGAGGGAATGGGGATCCCGGTCAGTCCATTATGCGTTGTTTTACGCCGCTGCTTCACAGTTGGGGGAAGAACTCCTCACATCCCTCCCCTGCTCCAGTGTGGGGTCCCACCCATATGCCACAGTCCTTCGTTAAACTGCTCCGGCGTGGGTCATCTCTTCCACGGAGTGCAGTCTCTCCAGAACGGCTGTCCCAGCGGGCCCTCCACGGGCCACAGCCACATTCAGGCATCCACCTCCCCGGTGTGGGGTCCTTCACAGGCTCCAAGCTCCAAGTGGATCTCTGCTCCTCCGTGGACCTCCATGGGCTGCAAGGGGACAACCTGCTCCACCATGGTCGTCACCACAGGCTGCAGGGGAATCTTGGCCAGGAGCCACATTACTCCTCCCCCTCCTTCTTCACTGACCTTGGTGTTTGCAGCTGTTTCTCTCACAAGAAAAGTTTGTTCTTCACAACGGGCTGGCAGAAGCCTCTCAGGATCTCTTCACGTTATTCATCCCATCTCATCTCCTCTCCACCTCTTGCAGCCAGACTGGGCTGAGTTGGGCCCAGTCGGCCGCCTGGCGAGAGGCCAGAGGGTGAGGCCTGCAAGGCCCCGGAGGCCTGCGCCTCCCGCTCTGCGCCTCTGCCCTTGCTCAGCTTCGTCACATCTTCTCTTTTTTTTTCTGTTTTCCCCTTCTTAAATACGTTATCGCAGAGGCGCTATCACGGGACATTCTGCTCCCAATCGGCTCGGCCTTGGCCAGCAGCGGGTCCGCCCTAGGCCCGGCCGAGTCCACTGAACAAAGGGGAGCGACTTCTAGCAGTTTCCTACAGAAGCT
>WHYT01017772.1:13451-31790 GCA_009806455.1 Tetrax tetrax
AAAAAAAAAAAAAAAAAAAAGAGGAATTAAGTAATTTAAGGTGTTTCTATCTAAAAGCAGAAGAAAATGAGTATTATGGATTCAGGCTGAAAATTCCCCCATAGCCTCCCAGTAGAAAAATTAGTTTTCACCCCTCTTAGAAGAGTTTCTGGCTTGCTGTGAATCATGTCATTCAAACGTTAATCCCAGTGAACGCTGTGTCATTGGGGGGGTGAGAGCGCAAAACTGAATCATGCCCTGCTCCCAGCCCTTGCCACAGACCCCAGCTACTACACACTTGCATCAGCAAAAATATCAATGGGGCGTTTTGTGGCCTGAGCTGGTAATTGGGCCCAAATTAAACAAAAAGCATGTCAGCTTAGAGCTGATTAGATCACTGCAAGTAGAGCAGATATTTACTAGAGCATATGGATAATATTAAGGCGTATAAGCGTGTTAGAAGTTTATCATGTTTTCAAAAAAATACGGACATAATAATAACAAAAAACCACAGAAACTCAGTTCTGGGACTCAGTTCTCTAACCCAGCACATCTCTTTAGAAGTCCATTTGTTATGTGTTCATCCAGGTATAAAATTAATGTCAAGGCACGTACCAGAAGTGAGTATTAACAGGCCTGTCCTCATCCATCTCTGACCTGTTGCATTAAATTTCTAATGCTCTGTGGTGTCTCAGTAGAGGCTGCGATTCTAATTGAGAAAACTGTCATTTTAATATTGCATTTGTTGCGTTGGTTTGTTGCGATTTTGTCAATGGCTGCTACTAAACAAACCTTCCCTTTGCCTTCATAGGTTACACAAATGGACCAGAAACTGAACCTCATCACAGATATGTTGCATCATCTGGTTTCCCGTCAGCAGGGGGATCAAGGGAGCAACAGATCATCTCAGAGAGGCAACAACGTCAATTCGGATCTTTTCCTCCCTAATAACACCTTGCCAACCTATGAGCAACTGACAGTACCGGGAAGAAACGAAGATGATATATCCTGATGTGTTGTAAGTCTGGTTGGGTTCTTCCCACCTTTCTCCTTTAAATAGGACTTAATGTTGAGAACCTGGAAGGAATTAAGTTCATCAGCCATCTAAGAAAACACATGACTACTGTATCTGTATCACTAGTCTCAAATACGCTCTTCTAAGCCGCTCATAATAGCCTCAGGATTGCCAGGCTGTCTTCTACCAGGCAAAACTTACCGAAGCTCCATGTTGATTTTGTTCACGAACAAACAGTCACAACTTATTTCTCAGAAAGACTAAAAAACTTACCGAAGCTCCATGTTGATTTTCTTCACGAACAAACAATCACAACTTATTTCTCAGAAAGACTAAAACGATGTAAAGACAGGCAGAGCGGCAAGGATTTAGAGCTCCTTTAATAATAATAATAGTAATAATAATGTTCTAATAATACTTGAACTTAGATGGGGAAAGTGCGTTCTGTTTATGAATCTGCAGATAGCAATATATTTCTACTACTAAGGTTTTTAAAACAAACTAGGATAACTTATATTGTTTTTATTGTATAAATGTACACTAACATTCTAGAGAATGACAAACCACATACTGAATGATTTTCTCTTTCTGTTTTATTTTAACGTTGCTACATAAACAGTTATCAGATAATGACCAGGTTTTTGAAATCTGTTTTTCTTCAGGGAGGAACTAATCCTTAATCTGGAACAATACTATTTATAGTGGAAAGTGCTATAGATTTTTTTAAGATATCCGTTTTTCACGGGGAGACAATAAAGTATTACATAGAGAAAAAAATGATTCTGCTTTCTAGAAGATTGTTGCCAAAGAATTTATATATAAATAGAAAACACAGTGGTCTGAATGTTCTTGTCCTGAAATAGCTTTTTAAAAAGAAGGCCTGCTACTTCTTAAATCTACTGGTTTTTAGCTTCTTTTAGCCAAGAAATAGTACAGGAGGCTGAAGTGACTGGACTTGCTGGGCAAGTGCTTGAGCTGGCCACTTACTGAGCATCCCTAATCCTTGCAGGAATCGAGGCCCTAGCTCAGGAAAGCATCTCTCATCCAGACAGCATATATGACCATTTGAATTATTTCCTGAATAATATATTGAGAAATTCAACTCTCTACAAGAGTCATTTGGTATTGAAAAGTGCCAGCTCTAATTTAGAGGATGGAGGGCCCTCAGCTACAACCCACAGAGCTGAGGCACATTACCCCACATGACAGTTGCAATAAAGCCAGCAGTGTTTGGCTCGGCGCGGTTTTTCACATACGCAACGTGAGCAGGATTTGGGCTTTGATTACTAAGGCTGAAATTTCACCCTTGCAGGTAGTTAGCACCTGTACCATAATAGCCCTACTTTGATCATGGAACATCTTTAAAGCTGACAGAGTGTCAGGAAAAGCTATTGAGTCCATCCTGGTGGTGGTGGTAGCCCATACCACTGGCAGAAGAGGGAGATGTAGACAGAATTATTGCACTTTAAGCATCATGCACATCCAGTGCACCCTATTCCCCTCACTGCAGAGCCTGTACCCCATGGCGGTCTCTCTCCTTCTTCTGGAAAAATGATACCCTTAAAGCCTCATAACTTCACACAGCAGTTAACATCACCAGTCTTTAATATCTTTGAGCAGTCTGAGATACTGATGTGTAATGAACTGAGATCACAGGGAACCTTGTCATAGTGCTGCTCATAATCCAGGCTTTATTTTTCAACATTTCATCTCTTTCACTTGGACTGCAGAGAAAAGTATACTTATTTAACTTTACAGATTATGTTACAATTATCCAGCCTCACTGCTGTATGGTAAAATAATGGTAAGGGTATAGAAATCTACAGGCATAACCAGGAATTGTATCTGGGCATTATGTTTTATAGAAATCAAAGTTATTGTCATGATTTTGAACATTTTTTAAATAAGATTCACTATGTAATTTCAGGTTATCAACCAGCCTGTTAATTTCCTAATAAAATGTAGGACAAGAGTGCCATGTCTTTTGGTTATTCTAAAATCCAGACACTTGGTGCATGCATGAAAGCTGTTGGCTTTGCTTTTCTTTTTTCTCTTAGCCCACTGTACAGTGTATGGATGCCTTATTTGCAATGCAGGACTGGAATCCTTCTGCTGATTCTTGCCTAGAGAAATAAAAGAAAACCGGGACATAACCAGCTGGGGTGGCCTTGGGGAAAAAGGTCTTGTAGCCTTTGCTGAAAGCAGCCAGGTCAATGCATTTCTAGAGGTTTTGTGTTAACCAGAAAATGCCATTCCTACCTGTTTGTTCCCAAGACCATACCTACATTTTCTGTTTGGCAGCTAATCTGGGTGATAACAGTCTGGCCTAGCAAACATGTCACGTGAAAGATAATTTAACTTCCTTGATGCGTCAGCTGGTCTAAATCCATCCAAAAACCATCATTACCAGAATCCTGGGAATAACCAGGTTTTACAGATTCTCAAGGCTGGTGGTGAGTTGTCATGAGGTTGGTGATTCCTCACTCGGGTCCAGCTGATCCTTTCAGAAAAAGCACCAGCTCTGAGACCTGCTACTTCAAATCTGATAATCCACCTCGCCCTAAGAAAAAGAAGATGAAGAGGGATATCATAAAATGAGCCATCCAAATTTTCTGTGTGGCTGCCTGGAGCTAGCCATCCCCAAGTGCTCACTGGAGATAGGTCTGACCTCTCTGCTTGGAGGACTGGACTGGACTTATTTTTCCTGCTGGTACTTCATACCTCAACAACTTCTCATGGAAGTAGGTACCTCAGCATCTTTCTGTCACAGAGCATTGCAGAACAGCAGCAGCAGGAAGATGAAATGTCCAACGCTGGACCAGCCTGAAGTAACCAGCACGCAGTGACTCTGTGTTTCCACAGAAACCTTAGCTGCTGGTGTCTGCTGTTCATCCAAACTGTTCAGAGCGAGTTTTCTTAAGTGGGTAGGAAATGTTGGTAAATAACTTAAAGGGAAGCAAAGGAAACTGTAAGGTAGGCAAAGCTTTGACTTTATACTTTTCTACCCCATTTTTGTAAACTGTGTTAAAATAAAGGCATCTGAGGCTACAGAAAGGAGTCTCTCTCATAGAGAAGCTCAATAGCAGTTTGCATTTCAAGACTGGTGTAAGCTAGGCCTGGACCTCCATGTCTGTCTAAAAAAATAAAGGTCAGCTAAAAAAAAAGTCATCTAAAAAAGTATGAGCTGGTTCAGCTTCCCCAGCCTACCAGGGTCTGGGTGCTATGCCAGATATGAAAGATAGGAAGACAGGGAATACGAGAGGAGGAGAAACATGGGGCTGCCCAGCTGAAGGTGGTAGTGAAAGCTCACCCTGTCTCAGTCCACAGCAGAGGCAGACAACCATGCAAGTTTGGAAAAAGATTGAGGGACAGGGGTGGGGGAAGGATGATGTCTGCAAGGGAGGAGGTTTAGGAGGTGAGCAAAACCTCCTGGTTAGGGGGGCTATGTTGGGATTCGAGAGACCGAAGCTCTGTGCCTGGCATCAGCATTAACCTGCAGTGTGACCTTAAGGTGAGGCATTTCACCTGTTGGGCCACATCTGTTGCCCCCTCTCCTCTGCTCAGCCCACTTGTCTATTTAGACCACAAATTCCTCAGGACAGGGACGACCCCTTTCTATATGTTTGCTCGGTGCCTAGCACAAAGGGACCTGCACTCTGGAGACATGAGGTACCATTCTTATAATGAGTCACAAGGTAAAAGCCACCGTGGAGTCCTGCTATCTGCAAAGCCTTTATTATTCTGAGCCCAAATAGTTTCAGAATTGGAAGTGCCTGCTGTCTATCAAACTGATGGAGGATGTTGGGTTTTAGATCCCCCTTGATGTAGTATCTTACAGCAGAAGACCAGAAGTCCAGCCTTCGCCCATTTTCACTCTTGTATTTTAAAGCAGGTTTGTTTCAAATAATGCAATGGGTCAGCACTGCACTCAAATAATAGCTGAGGTAGAAATCTTTGCATGTCAGCGGATTAAATAGCCATTTTACTGCAGCAAGTTAAGGGCTGTTGTTGCTAGCAGACACCTCTGGGCTGATTTATCACCCATCAGTTCTGAGGAAGGTGGAAATATTCCAGGGCTCTGAGCTGAAAAGGTCTGTGCAAGAAACAAATTGCTTCTTGAAATACAAATAAAAAAAAAGTAAAATATGGGAAGATTTTATTTTCTGGCGGTTTAAAAGGAGAAAAGGTAAGAACAGTTTTAAGCTAAGCCTTGTGTACCCTGCTGAGATGGGTATTACTATTCTCATTTTACTGACGGGATAGTGGTTTGGGAAGAGGAGGGGCACTGAAAAGAAAAGGAAAAAGATTAAGGGTCTGATGCAACTCCCATTTATGTCGTACTCCTGTGAAAATGTACTTCTCTGCTTCATTTATGCACAGGAGTTGGGCTATTGCCTGCAGTGGGACTACTCAGTCCGTGCGGGTCAGTGTAAGCCTTTGCAAGTACAAAATGTGTATTAAAGACACCTTCCCATGGACTTATGTGAGGGATCAGTTGTGTATGCAGCATTGCTTTCCTTGTGGTCCCAGAGCAAACTGAATTCCCAAGTTCCTATTTACCATTTCTGTTTTCAAATCATTGGTTTGTAATACTCTTGCATGGCCCTCTCACGTTCTCAAGCCATGACAATTAGAGGTATTTCTTTCCACTAAAGCTATACAAATTTCCTTCCTTACCACACTCAAATACACAACGCAATGTTTCTGCACACAGAGCAAATGCTTTTTAAATGCCCTCCAAGTTCGCTTGAAATAGCTTGTGTAACATTTTGCATCCTGAGCTCCCTGAGCAGCGGCAGCTGTGATGAAGGTGCGTGAAAGGCAGCCAGTTGTTAGACCAGCACGATGCGGAGGTGACACTTAGCTGCGTCCCAAGAAAGATTTGCTCCCATGCAATAACCAAAAGTTGTTGAGTTCAAATCAAAAATAGCCAGTAATTCTGTGAACACTGGCTTTTTTTCTGTCTTGTCCATGAGCTGTCTTTGATGTCTAAGAAGTGTGAATTTCAGCTAAAGCTTTTTTTTTTTTTTTTGCAGTTGCAATGTTGAGCTGGTTTGTTTTCTGTGTCATTCCCCTGGTACCTGACGAGAAGTGCTTTCACACTCAGCCTTTCCCCAATGAGGACACTGATACCAGGCAGTAGCAGGGCCCCTCTCTCTTCTACCTCAATGCCTATTTTCACAAAATTTATAAGAACTTAATTATTTTGTAGACCTCTACTCTTCTGTCAAGTTGAGTTGAACAAGGCCGACGGGTTCAAAAGTTATTAGGGAGAGGCAAAACAAACACAGCGTGAGTGCATTAACCTTGTTTCCACAGGAACTGGGCTAAAAGTCCCCTCTCCTCTGCTCAAACCCAGAGGTCTGGAAAAGATATAACCCCTCACTTTGGAGCAGAAGACAATCTCTAACTCCCGGGGTGAGGAAGAGACTTGCAGAAGACATATTCTTGAGAGCACAAGGCTTGGTGCACCTTACCTTACCACTGAAAGATGCTGGAAAATAGCATTTTCCTTCTATAGCTCCCAATGACAACGACCTAAAAGCTCATACGACAAAATGCTTGGCACTGCAACAAAGAAAACACAGGTGCCGGACAGGCGTATTATGAAACACGTCCATGTGCGTTATTGTAACACAGCGTGCTGTCCAGTGAAAAGATGTCTACATCACTGGTGAGGGAGGGCTGCCGGGAAAGGGCTGGCCTGAAAGAAATGACATTGTCCGAGTTCCCATCGCTCCCGCCTGGGCTGGCAACTGCTGCCTGTGCGGAGAGGCTCCCTGGGGGCCTGCCTGTGGATTTGCGCCTAAGAACTGATCTATAAAGCCAGTCTTGAAACCTTCTTGGAGCTGCGTTTGCTTCAGAGCTAGCATTGCTCTGGCGAGCTGCCCAGGGATTTAGGCTCAGTTAATCCAGGCTTGGCTTTCCATGGCAGACACCCATGGAACAAAGGAAATAAAGCTTCCCCGACCCTGCCGAGTAGCTGGTCAATCACTCGGCCAGGTGCAGAAAGTGGGCTAGGCAGCCTTCAGCGAGCTCTCTGGGATCAGAGAGGGGCAAATCCCTGGCGGGGCTGAGCAGACGAATCTTCAGAGATTTTCTTGCCATCATTTCCCAAGTCTGGAAGCATCGCACTCCGAGTCCCTGGTGCCTGTGCATTTCACACAACTTTTAAAGCCAGCTGTGCTGAAATGCATCACTGCTGCTTTCTGTGCTGGCAATCTTATAAGGAAATAAAAATTAAGAAGCCGAGGAGGAAAATAAATTCGATTTTCAGTCCTGCTGTATGTTACATCCTTAGGAGTATATTGATTGTTAATTTGTAAAGATTAATATGTTAGATAGAGTTGTTACAAGCCCTACCAGTGCTGTAAGGATAATCGCATGTGAAGCATTAGGATTACAAGCAGGTTGTGAGATGCTATCGTCTGCCACTGTTGTTTAAGCATTGCCTAATAATTTGTTAGTCCTAGTGATTGCCTAATGGGGTTATTAACTGAGCTGTCTATAAACGGAACCTAAATGTAAACGTGACTCGGATTTTACTCCTTTTGCATCCTTCGCCCTTATTCTGCATGTAAATCTTCTGCTTTGATTCCATCCTTTTCCTTTATTTCCCTAGGGATTTCCTTCTCAGTGTTAATTGAAGCACTGGACGTGAGTTTGGTGGGCAGAAGGATGTGTGCCCTTCAGATGACTTTTGGTAACTATCGGTTAAGAGGCCTGATCGCAACTGCACAAGGGAGTTGTCTGCAAGCCACAACATCTTTTTATTCATAGTTTGTCTGTTAAAATCTGAATGACAGAAGACATGCTTGCCCCGCTGAAACCTCCTCTGCCTGCGCTGCAGGAGCTGCGGACTCGCAGCCAGCGCGCCGTGTGCTCACTTGCAGCCATTATAGAGGGAATTTTAAACAACACATTTGCTTAAATGGTTGCAAATGTTTCTCTGGTATTTCAGTCGGCAATCAAGCTAGTATTTTATTTTTCCATTTATTTTCTCTCCTTTGCTGAGAGGTGGGGGGATCTCCAGCAGCCACGGGACAGAAACCAGCAGTAGGGGAAAGGTGCAGCAGAAGACGGGTCCTGTCATCAAGCAAAAAGTCCTGCCCCAGGCACAGGCATTTCAGTCCCTGTTTCTTGCAACCTGAGCATCACTTTTACTACCCTGTCTTGATCTTCTTGTACCCAAGTGCTAAGCCTTAATACACCTTTAAAGTACCCTGAAGCATCCTGAACCTTAATTTCCATCCAGTTCTACCACTCTGAGTTGATTTGGGGCTTGGTCCAAAGCCAGCGGAAGGCAGCAAGGCTTTTGGCTGGCTCTGGCGGCCCTTGGGACGGGCCCCCGGGATGTTTCCTGGTGCCTGCACCTCGCAGGCGCGTTAGTCACTGCTCCTGGCATCGCACAGCCTGTGATTAACGTTTCCTTCCTACGCCAGTCCTTCAGACCGCCGCTTTGACTCCGACTTTTTGTTTTCCTCCTTCCCCCCTTCCCAGCCGAAGGGGAGAACAATTCCTGGAAAAGAAAAATGCTCTTTCCCCCGTGTTGCCGAAACCTTCACAGGGAGCTTTGGAGAGGAGAGAAGAGAATTTGGAGAACATATGGCTAAAAGCGTTTGGGGGTTTTCAGATGGTAAATGACCGATGAGGTCTCAAAGGGGTTTTATTTATAAATGATAGACTCCTGAGAGAGAAATAATTGCTGCTCTCCCAGGCGTAAAAAAGCAATTCACCTGACATAAAACCCAGGGATAAAATTAGCTAAATGAAAGCTAGATATGGCAACTGTATTAAGCTTTTTTTTTTTTTCTTCCTCTGCTGAATGGTGAATCATTTTAATTTTGTTTTCCCCTCCTTTCTTGGAAGGAGAAAAAAAAAAAAAAAGCCAAAGCCAAAGCAGTGCCTTGGGTCTGAAAGAACAGATGGTGCCCTGGGCGGCCCTCCGGAGCGCTCTGCGGCGTGCATTCCTCCACTCTGCCGCTCAGATAACTGAGTTATACAGCACACGACCATCTGGTGTATGACACATCTTGTGTCCCCCGGACAATGCCCCAGCAAACCTCTTCAGGGGAGAGGTTAGTTTCTAGGGTAACAGCACCATGTGCAGCTCCAGGCCTTATTGAGATTCAGGGCTCCTCACTTGTCCCTATTCTTCTCCTCCCTATTGTTGTCACTTGAGCTTTTGCTGCTTGGTTACTCCGAGACTGACAATAACCATCAGTATTTTGTCCCCGGCCCAGAAACCATTGTCTCCAAATTTTGTTTCATTATTTATGTTTTCAATATCCAATGGTTGGCTGAAGCATCTGCTGTAGAGTGATAAGGCAAGTGCCTATTGAGGAGGACGGCACTGCTGCCTGACAACGATGGTTTGAATTATTTACGTTGTGGTTGGACAAGCCTTTGCAAAAGCCAGGGTAGCTGCGAAGCACTGAGGTGACTTTATTTATTTGTCTGCTTCAGGTTTTTTAGGTGCTCTCATCTTTTAGTCAAGATCCCAAAAAAAGCTTAAAGCCTCCATAGGTAAGTCAGCTCTTGAAGAACTAGGTCTGCTCATTGACTGGAGGTCTCTGGATTTTTCCTTGCTGGGAACTATTTGGAAAAAAAAAAGAAAAGAAAAGAAAAAATAGTTTCACCTTCCTTTTGGATTTCTAAGGGATTTCTTCTGAAGTTACTTTGGTTTAGGGTGCTGATATTCTCTGCTTATTTAAAGAGCCAAGGTCTGTATTACAACCATGATCAAGCACAGGGACTATGCATAGTACTCTGAAATTAACATTTTAGCAACCCAAGTCAGAAAGTTTAATCAGCAAACATAAGTAGTAGATAGATGTTTTCTCCACCAATAAAAGACACATCCCACCAAATCCTTTACTCTGTTGCAGAGCAATTATGTTATCAGTGTTTCCTTCCTCAGATATCTAGAATAGTCACAGCCAGCCAAAATCCCCCAAAATTCACCTTAAATCTGCATGGAGTAGACTATTCATTCAATGGAGTTGAAGATACTTCTTCAAAAAAATAAAACATCAAGCATGAGGTTTAAATAAGTATTTAAAACACACAATTAAGGAAATACCAGTGATGTCTAAGAACAAATATGCTGAACTGCAGGCTTAAGTGCTCTCCTCAGTCAAGGTATGAGTAACTTTAAAATATTGCATTGTACCTCAGGTTAAGCTCAAGTATTGGAAAACCAGCAATAACAGTTAAGAGAGGTTCTGTATCTATGTATCAAATAATAATAACATATACATCTATGCTAGTATTGTGGTAAGTTTGTTACAATGTTAAGTCTGATTCATAATTTTTACTCATTTATAACTTTCTGAGGATTTTGCTTTCAGAGTAACACTTGTAGAATACAGATCTATCACCTAAAGGCAATTTTCAAAAAGATTTGCAGAAAATGTTTCAGATCTTCTATGAGGTAAAGAGGAAACAAATTTTAGGGTTTTCCATTGTGAAACAAACTTTTTTTTCTAGACCTCAGAGCTGGTGGCAGAAAAGACAATAAGATGTAATCCTGAGCCAGAAGAGTGATTTTAAATATTCTAATGAAGCTCAGTTTTGCTTTGCAGCGTGTTTTCCCCTGGCCCGTTTGTTAGGTGTGCCATGGTGGTAAGTGTATTTATTTCATCACATCCTTGAGCTGGCGTGTGATCCTAAAAGTGGAGACCATGCTAGAGGTCATACGCAAGAGGAGATAGAGCTGATTGTGGGCAAGGCTTGCTTAGCCGTGTTGTGCTTGGCAGCTTTCAATAGCGAGGAGGGCCTGGAAATATCCTCGCTTTGTTATGGAGTTGGACAGAGTTCCTATTTTTCTATCTAACTATGGAAAGTTATCAGCAATTTGCTCCACCAGATCTCTGTGTTATCACTGTAGGTGCAAAGCCCTACGTCCTGGCCATCAGAGCAGGGCCAGCTGGAGAGGTACAGGAAAAGCACCTGAGCTCATGGTGTTTGTGAGTATGCAGGAAAGGTCCGTACACCGATCTCACATAGATTGGAAACTGTTTCAGCTGTGCTGGCCTTCGCTCCATCTCGCAGCCCTGTCTGCCTCCCCTCTTCCAACGTCATAGATGGAGGGCTGCAGCCCTGAGGTCCCTCAGCATCTCTCCAGCTTCAGAGCATAAGAACAACTGAAAGTGAACCAGAAAGGGCAGTCCCCTCCTGCAAAAGGCGCTCTTCGTCTGAGAACAGTATCGGGTTAGGTATTTCTTCAGGAATTGTGGAAGCTGCACACAGTACTGAGCCTTCAGCTGCAGTGCTGTGTACTTGAGCTGGATGAGTCTCTCCTGAAAGTGGCATGGAGCAGAAGAAGGGTAATGAGCGCGATCAGAGGAATTGGGAGCCTGTATTAGGAGTTTCTCTGTTTAACCTAGCAAAGCAAAAGGCTAAGGTTGCTCTCCATAAATACATACAGGAAGGAGAAGTGCTGTTTCACACAAAGGACAACATTACCGCAAGAACAAATACATAAGTTATCCACGAATACATTCCTGAAGGCTTCTGAACATCAGAGAAGAGTGTTTCTGCAACAGCACTCCGGTGTAAATATGGGGGGCCAACACTCCCAGCTTTAGGATGTCACTTGATTAATTTGTGAAAGAGATCACAGTCTATGACTGCCTGCAAAGGGAGGGAAGTGGTCCACATGACTCAGAACATCCCTGCTGATCCAGAAAAGCTGAGAATTTTAGCCATTTCTTCTATGCTGTACCTTCCATGTTTAGTCATCCTTCTGACGTGGTACCTTGATATTTGAGAAGCTTGTTTGAAAGTGATTAAATTGCCTCAGCACCATGTTGCAGCAGAATCATCCAAATTTGCCTTGATGACTGTGAGGTTTTACAAAATTTAGCCGTAAGGCTTTGGGATCCTTAAATACTCTTCACGTGTATTGTAGGGGCAGAGGAAAGGGAGGAGTAGGTAGAAAAGGTGATCCTGCAGTATATCTAGACAAGCCAGCTGCCCAGGTTATCTGCAGGCAGTGACCAGAGGACCTCCATCACCATGGCTGTCTATACCTATAACAGCATCGAGTGTATTCGGAATTATTTTTAAAATGCTTAGGGAAGGAAAACTTGCAGGCCAATAAGACACAGAGCTGGACTCCTAAATGAGGATGGGTGTCTCTACATCTTCTTAAATAAAAATAAAATGGTATCTCTGCTTTTCATTTTTCACTGGCCAGAGCATGGTGCTGCCTAATGGGGAAAACTGGCCCTGCTTTCTTTTGGGTATAACATTATATAACATTCTTCCAGTACCTCAAGGGGGCCTACAGGAAAGATGGGGACAGGCTGTTCAGTAGGGCCTGTTGTGATAGGACAAGGGGTAATGGGTTTAAATTAGAAGGAGGTAGGTTTAGATTAGATATTAGAAAAAAATTTTTTACAATGAGAGTTGTAGAACACTGGAACAGGTTGCCCAGAGAGGTGGTGGATGCCCCATCCCTGGAAACGTTCAAGGCCAGGTTGGATGAGGCTCTGAGCAACCTGATCTGGCTGGGGATGTCCCTGCTTCTTGCAGGAGGGTTGGACTAGATGACCTTTGAAGGTCCCTTCCAACCCTAACCATTCTATGATTCTATAATTCTATGATTACGGGGAGTTCCCTGTCCTGTGCTGAGCCAAGCTGTTTTAATGAGTGTCAGTCAGACTAGCATAATCTTCATCGTCTGAGAAAGTGAGGAGAGTGTGTGTATATGGAGGTATTGTTGTGGTTTTGTTTAGTGAGGGGGCCCTAAGGTGGTGGCTTCTGTAGGAAACTGCTAGAAGCCGCTCCCCTTTGTTCAGTGGACTTGACCAGGCATAGGTCGGACCCGCTGCTGGCCAAGGCCGAGCCAATTGGGAGCAGAATGTTCCGTGATACTGCGATAATGTATTTAAGAAGGGGAAAAACAGGAAAAAAAAAAAAGAGAGAAGAGAAGATGTAAAGAAGCTGAGTGGGAGCAGAGGGGGATGCGCGGGCCTCGTGGGCCTTGCAGGCCTCACCCTCTGGCCTCTCTCCAGGCGGCCAACTGGACCCAACTCAGGTAACTTTAAGGATTTTCTCCCTGTCCTTACCTCAAACCTCGAGCCGTTTTTTCTTATATTATCTCTCCCTATTCTCTCAGAGGGTGGGGGGAGTGAGAGAGAGACTGCGTAGTCTGGTCCTGATCGGGGCTGAACTACGACAGGTATGCATGCACATGTAGTAGCCATGACCAGAGAAGGAACGAATTTACGTATATATATGTATATTATAGTGTCTTCTTGGTCATTATTTAGAGATGTGTGAAGCCACACAGGCAGAGGCACAAGTGATGTATACAGTATGGAAAGACACCACAGAACTCACTTCATTTCTAGAAGAAATTACCACCTACAGGCTCAGCCTGGAAAGGTACGACCAAAGGAGCTACTTTCATTTCTCTTGTGGTAGCAAGGCTCTGCCATTTTCTTTCCTCTGATAAATCCAAAGTGAGAGAGGTGAACTGGGCTGCATCTAGCAATATCCCTGCCTTTACTGCCCTGTCACTTCAAGGCAGCTAATTAGGAGCAAATAGGGGTGAAAATATTTGTGACCATAACGTAAGCCCAAGGCATCTGTGAAAGCAAAGGCTGTTTCAATGAAAAATCTTAACCAAATCAGGAGGAAATTGCCATCTTTCCCACTTTACAGAGAGGAAGGGCAAGCAACAGTGGATAAAGCTTTGCTCAGTTACATGAAGAGGTAATAATTTTGCTTGGCTTGTACTAAGACATCTCTGTGCTGTATGAGAGCCACGCTTGACCACATTGCTATGCCTTTGTCCAGACCTCCAAGACCCAAATGAAAGCATCCAGTTGTTCACAGCATCTGCTTCTGTAGAGAGCACAGCAAATGGCTTCTTAGCAAAGACATTTCTCTTTGGAAAGGATCACTTGAAGAGTCAGAAAGGCAAATTAAATTAAGAAGCATAAAGCAGAGTGCCATGAGCAGAGGGCAGAAGAATATACTGCCATTCACGTGTGAAGCAGACCACTTGCTAAGAAGCCAGATGTACTCCGTTTTTTTTCAGGAACGCCTGAATATTTTTATACTTTAAGAAAAATAATGGCATAGTCTGTTATAGAGGAAAAAGCAAAACAAAACAAGTGGGGCCACAAGACATTAGATGCAATTTGCATCTAAATACGTTTTAGAGATACGAACGTGTTGAGAGGAAAACACAGTATTACCGGTTCACAAGACTTACTTTCTGGTATCTTTGTGGGAACCAAATGAATTGCAAAACATCTGCAAGGTCCAAAGTGTCAATTATGCCTTTATGTACGTGGAGGAAATGTCACATGATGGAGGCAGTCATTGGACATGGTCAATTGTAGGGTTTTATCCTCTGCTTAGCCTTAAAGCCTCGCTCAACAGTCAGGTTAGACAATGGCACTGTCAGAGAGGGAGATGGATCAGTTTGGCCACTCAGAGGAGTTGCTTATCACCACAGAAAGTGTCCCCGGGCTTGGAGAGCACTGACATTTTGTTTGCAAAGCGTGGCTCAGGGCTGCTTCGAACAAATCTGCTTCCAGATTTGCACATCTAGAAGGAACCAAACAAAAAACTGCACACAAAGCACAGATATCGGCTAGGATTTGCAAAAGTAACCATGTAAATGAAGTAGGTTTACGAAGTTTCCCGTAGACCAGATCTGTGTTTCTTAATCAGATTTCTTCTCCACAATTTTTTAAAAAATGCCAGCTTTGCAGAAGCATCTTACAGGAACATATGAAAGGAGGTTGTGCATCATTCAAGGACTGTAGGAGCTGCCAAACCAGAAGAATGATTTTGAAAGGCCCACATGTGTAACTGTGAATGCCAAATATCTTCATTTTAATGGCTTGCGTGTTACAGTTTATACTGAGCACTTCAACAAGTCCCAGCAATATGCTTTCTGGAGTTGCAAACTTACATTGCTTCTCCAGGAAACTTTTAAATCCAGCGACACTGGTAATACACAATTTGTGTGTGTTTTACTGCAGTCAACAGCTGCAGCAAAACAGCACCTGTAGTTGGTAAAATTGCACAGAAATGCCACTGGCACCGTTTCCAGCTACGCTCTGGGCTGGGCTCTGATCTCCAGTTCCCACCATTTTTTGTCGCTCTCTAGCCAGTGCTAGCAGTGTGCCAGATGACAGCCTTAGGTCCTTCAAAGCCCACACAGATGCTACCAAAACCCGTGTGTGTGATGCTAATCTGTAAGAGGGGAGCTGTAGGTGACATTTTTGTGGTGGTTAATGAAGGACATTTCTACAGAACCGTCAAAGAATGCTCCAAAACTTGATACTTTCTCCAAAGTCCTGTTTCTAGGTTTGTGGAATTAAAACTCCAACAGCCTGAACTGCATCAGCCTTGTCACCTCCACAGCTGCAACCAGCATCCTCTTACTCTTTAATTACACATCGTCTCACGCAGACTATTGGCACTGGCAAGTGCTGTTGGACTTGGTACAGCTCCCTTCACATCAAAGGACGTTTGGATTGGGCTTGTAATCGTTATTATATTTAATTATTATATTACTGCATCACTATGAATGCTCTTGTAAAGTCTGATTTCTGCGTGACTGGGAGAATGTGTCTGGATTCACTCCGAGCGGGTGTCCCACCAAATGAGATGCCATTTGCAAGCTACAAGCTGGGCTGGATAAGAAAACGAGCAGCAAATGGGAGGAAGGGGGAGGCAGCGGGAGGAAATGTTCGATAACTAGTAACTAACTCTTCATGACAATGTGCACTTCTGCTGTCGGACTATGGTATTGTTGGTGTCAACACTGTGTAACACGGCCTTACAATGTGGAGGGAAAAAAACAGGAGCTCAAACGACGTCATTTAGAAACAGTCTGGTGCATCCTTTGGGTTTGTTTTTTTCTTCATTAAGCGTTGCGTGGTCTCCATCTCACACCTGTCCTAGTGCTCACACGTGGCATCTCCCAGCAGTACCATCAGCTCATGATAATACCGACGTTAATGATTCTGAGACCAATCATAACAGGATTACCCAAATAACGTGCTCATGACACAAGCCCTGGGCCTCACCACGTGCTGCATGCCCCACCAGTCCCTCTTCAGCCACCTGGACCTCCTCCCACTGCTCACCCAGGTGCCAATGCTGCAAAACCGTGCAGCTTTCCAGGAAACGGGGGGAGAGTAGGCAGAGAAAGTCACTAAATTTTGTATCGAAACCACTGGTAGAGATTGTAAATTATTTTATTCTTTATTTTCACCTTGAGCTCGCAGAAATTCTCTTGAAGAATTTTGTTTCTGCCAGACCAAAAGGAATCCAGCCTGGTATGGAGCATGCATATGTTGCAGCATAAGCGGGGCTGCGATTACAACACATCCGGAAACAGCTGCTGGCTGGTGTGGAAGCTGAACCCAGGCAGGGCGTTTGCTTACAAATAACTCTTTAAAGTTGAAGTAGAAATATGGGCTGTGGCACTCTAGGTGTACAATCCAGGCAAACAGACAAATGGGCTGTGGCACTCTAGGTGTACAATCCAGGCAAACAGACAAATGAGCAGAAAGGGAGATGCATGGAACAAGCGTCTTCAATTGCTGTGGAAAGCGTGCAGCCAAACCTGTAAACTATACAATAAGGATAAAATCTGTTCTGAATTGTAGAAGCCTTTGCATTGTTTTAACTTTTGTATTTAATGTAGCTATGTTTACCAGTCCAGTTTCAGATGGAGTTTGGGAGAAATTTTACCTGCAGAAGGAGTTCAGGTCCCCACCACAGCAGCAGCAGCAAGCAGCAGTCTTCCTCTCGCTGACTGCGTCCTCCTGCCCTTGGCCCGCAGAGCCTGTTAAGTCCTCCTTCTCTCTAAAATACTGGTTAAAAGCCTGGCTTCAGTTAATATACCTAAAAAATGAGAGTTAGCTTTACTCTAATTGTGGCTAGCTGTCATAACCAACAAGTTAAGACAAGGTAGCCCATGTACTTAAATAAGAAAAACAACTGGAAAAAGGGATGAGGTTCGCTCTGTTGTTGAGGAGTAAGTTGCCTAGTAACCAAAGTGAAGGTATGTACTTAAACTTGTTGGATAAGCCTACCAATACAGGTATTCCAGGAAAGGATGGAGTTTGCTTCACAATTCCAGGAACAAAAAAAAAGAGTTTTATGAAGTGAGCAGACGCGCATCACGTGCACAGCAAGATAAACCCACCGGACAGATCTGAAATGGAGCGTGGATTTGGACGGTTTACATCGACATGAATTTGGCTCCGTGTTTTGTACAGGAGAGCTACACAAGATTGTTCTAGCAGTAAAATTACTTGAAGAGATGATTACTGGAAACTGTTTCTAGCTGGATTTTAGGGCAACAGTTTCACTGTGCCAGTGAAGCTTGTGTAAGTAACAGCTCTGCAAAAAAGAACATTTAATACAGTGTAAAATCCGGCAGCTGATGGTGAACGGATCAGGCTCCAGCATGCAAAAACCTCTCTATAGAAAATCAGTAACTGCCAGGAGGGGTCAGATTGTTGTCCATCATCCACTGTCTTTGCAGTAGACAATGGCTCATATTTAGAAAAAAAAAAAAACATACAAAACCCTACAGTTTCTGACTGTCTGCTATTCTGCTATCATAAGAATTTCTCATTTCTGTGTTCATTAATGGCCTTTCACATGTTTAGAAGAATTATCTGCCTGCTGAGCCGTAACTTAAAATAGAGGCATCCATTCCCTCCTCTTCTAAGTTCTTGTCATCCAAAAAAGAGCACGAGAAAGTGTTTTATGGACTAATACTATTTTGGGTTTTTGAGAAGTTGCTCAGTAACCAACTGATGGAGGTAGGATTCCTTCAAAACCAGTTGTGCGTGGGAAAATGCAGATTTGTCAGAACAATTTCTTCAAAACATTACGCAAAATGTATAGCAAAAGGCGTTGTCCTTTACCAAGCATACTGAGAAAATGCCAGATACGAAGACTACCCAGATGCTAGTTTGAGATTGCACAAATGCACTGTTCGCCCAAGCTTGACCTACCTGCTGCGGTTGGAGCTGGTGAAAATACTGTAAGGGGATGTTGTGGGAGCTGAGCCAGGCTCAGTGTTCTTCTGGTGACACAAATTGTAGGATGAAGGTCAATGTCTCCCAGGAAATCAGTCTACCACACCAATTCACTGATGGATGTTACAGCTTGAAATGAATGATGGCATTTAGGCTACGAACAGGGAAAAAATAGCTGCTTAAAATGGCAGCATTGCCATTACTTGTGACCAATGATCATCTGGTGACAGAGAGTCACAGCTTCTGACGCCATAGGAGCACATGAAAGTCTTAGGTCTTCTGTTACCAAAAAAAAAAAAAAAAAAAAAAAAAAAA
>WHYT01017772.1:69288-89442 GCA_009806455.1 Tetrax tetrax
CCGGGCGGGCCGTGCCCCATGCGCGGGGCAATGGTGCCCTCTAATGTCGGCCGGGCCCGGGAGAGGCGGGCGCTCGCCCCCGCCCCGCGGCAGGGCCGGGTTCCCAGCCCGACCCCCTCTCCCCCCGGCTTCCCGAATGCACTGGCAGCCGGTTGCCTGACCGGAGAGCTGCGGGCTGCGCTCCCGCGGGCCATGGCTGCCTCCGGGCCGGGGCTGTCAGGCTCCCGCTTTCTTGCAGCTCGCCCGGGGAGCGCGGGGCAAGGTTTGGCGGGGGGACACTGCTCCCCACGCCTGCAGACAGCCCCTGACGGCTTAAGTGAGAGCAGGGTATTGAAACGTGTGGATTTTAAATCTTTGTGGCACTCAGAGTGCTTCTAGAATAACGAAATAGGTTGTAGCTATGTTCACCACCCTCTAGATTTTATGAGTTGTTCTGAGTCCATATGATTATTTGACAAGATTTATGGATAGAAGAATACATTCGCTTTATTCTGTGAAAATTAGGGTTCAGGTGTAGCTTGGCCATCACAGAATGGCGGAATGGTTTGGGTTGGAAGGGGCCCTAAAGATCACCTAGTTCCAACCCCCCTGCCATGGGCAGGGACATCTCCAACCAGATCAGGTTGCTCAGAGTCCTGTCCAACCTGGCCTTGAATGTTTCCAGGGATGGGGCATCCACAGCTTCTCTGGGCAACCCATGCCAGCACCTCACCACCCTCATAGTAAAGAATTTCTTCCTTATATCTCATCTAAATCTATCCACTTACAGTTTAAAACCATTACTCCTCATCCTATCACTATACTCCCTGATAATGACTCCTTCCCTAATTTTCCTGTAGGCCCCATTTAGGCTATAAGGTCTCCTCAGGGCCTTCTCTTCTCCAGGCTGAACAGCCCCAACTCTCTCAGCCTGTCCTCACAGGAGAGGTGCTCCAGCCCTCTGATCATCTTCATAGCCTCCTCTGGACCCAGTCTAACAGGTCCATGTCCTTCTTATGTTGGGGGCTCCAGAGCTGGATGCAGTACTCCAGGTGGGGTCTCACCAGAGTGCAGTAAAGGGGCAGAATCACCTCCCTCGACCTGCTGGCCATGCTTTTTTTGATGCAGCCCAAGATTTGGTTGGCTTTCCGGGCTGCAAGTGCACATTGCTGTCTCATACTCAAGTTTTCATCCAGCAGTAGCCCCAAGTCCTTCTTTGCAGGGCTGCTCTCAATCCACTCATCACCCAGCCTCTATTTGTGCCTGGGATTGCCCCAGCCCATGTGCAGGACCTTGCACTTGGCCTTGTTGAATTTCATGAGGTTGGCACAGGCCCACCTCTCCAGCCTGTCAAGGTCCCTCTGGATGGCACCCCTTCCCTTCAGCATGTCAAGCACACCACACAGCTTGGTGTCATCTGCAAACTTGATGAGGGTGCACTCGATCCCATTGTCCATGTCACCAATAAAGATGTTAAATAATACTGGTCCCAGTATGGACCCCTTAGGGACACCACTCATCACTGGTCTTCACTCGGACGTTGAACCATTGACCACAACTCTTTGAGTGTGGCCATCCAGCCAATTCCTTATCCACCAAGTTGTCCACCCATCAAATCCATGTCTCTCCTATTTAGACACAAGAATGTTATGCAAGACATTGTCAAATGCTTTGCACAAGTCCAGGTAGATGATGTCAGTTGCTCTTCCCTTGTCCATCAATGCTGTAACCCAATCATAGAAGGCCACCACATTTGTCAGGCACAATTTACCCTTAGTGAAGCCATGCTGGCTGTCAGCAATTGCCTCTCTGTTTTCCAGGTACCTTAGCGTAGTTTCCAGGAGAATCTGCTCCATGATCTTGCCAGGCACAGAGGTGAGACTGACTAGCCTGTAGTTCCCCAGGTATTTCTTTTTGCCCTTTTAAAAAGTGAGTGTTTTGTTTCCCCTTTTCCAGCCACCGAGAACTTCACCAGTCTGCCACAACTTTTAAAATATGATGGACAGTGGCTTAGCTCAGTGGCATCTCAAACCCTGGAAGTGCAAGAGAAGGAGATGCAGTTGTAGAGGATGTGGACCTCGAGACACATACCTGGTTTCGTGCAGGGCTGGCATGCCCTGGGAACCCCAGAAGCTTTGTCTCCTCTACATCTTTCTGTGGCTGGTTCCCTGGCTGTGGCTGGAACAAGTGACAAAGTAATATGGTGCTGTGGAATCTGGCTGTTCCTTCTCTCACTCCTTAAGTTAGATTCTCTCTTCTTATTTGCCTCTCCCTCGAGGCTTGCTCCTTCCTTTCTCTGCGATGGGGTGTTGAGATATCATGCGATGACGCAGCATGATGAGATAATTTCTCCCTCTCCCCACCCCGAGGCTTCTTGTTTTTATTCTTTAATTAATCTTCTCGCCTACAGTTTTAAATTTGCTTTTAGCATAGTAACTTTCTGAAGACACAGCACTAAAATTTTATTTGCTGTTAATCTTGAAAAGCAATCGTTTTATAATCTCCCTGCTAGATTCACAGCATTAATTTTGCTGCAATTTTGCGAATTTGAATGTGGACCAAACATAATCCAGTGAGTGGTGAACCTGCAAAGGGAGTGGTTCCATGAGCTCCCTTGGGGGAGTCCATCCCTCTCGTTTTACAGCAGTTTAACTGTAATAAGGCTGCCTTGCCCACAATACGGTGTGTATTCCTACACACTGTATTGTGTAGGGCAGGGAGTTAATTGTACCTGGATCCAGCAGCGCACTATAAACACGTTTATGTCGTGCAGAACAATTAGTGCTGTGACTCATTGCTGGGAGCTCAGCCTATGTTATATACAGGGCAGCATTTAAGCATTTGTACGGGTCATCTGCAACAGCAGTCAGCACAAATCCGGCTAGCGTTCAGCATCCCGCAGATCCAAAGGGAAACCAAGGGCCATATCCCCTGACAGAGCAGGGCAGGTGGAAGACCACAGGTAACACTGCTTTGAAGGTTTTTTAATGGTTTGCGTTACATCTCCCAATATAGCTATTTCTTAAGGAGCCAGTTCTTGAGTTTTGGACAGAAGCTGAAAGGATGTTACTGTGGGCTGTGGTTAGAAACGCTGCTAAATGCTCTGATTACATGCCATTCTAATGTCCTTTGGTAAATGGTGGAGGCCAGGAGAAAGCTGCTTTTTGACCTGCGCTATGACCAGGTTAAAGAATTGTCAGGTCATTCTGTAGCCTTAAAAGTTACCCTCACCAGCTGCTCTGCCACTTCTTGCAGGACCTATTGCTGAAACAAGTTTGTAGGGCAGTGAGCTTCAGATCCCCAACCCTCAGTTTTAAGTAGGGTGAGTTTAGGACTGAGTGAGGACAGGAGGATCAGAAGTGAAGAGATGCACTTGTACCTACTCTCAGTTAAATCAGAGGCAAAACTCCCAGTGAATTGGGGTCAGAGTTTCAGCCTAAAGCCCAATAATCCAGATCTCGTAGCTCTCCTCAAAGTAAAAATGAGTCAGCTGGTCATCGTTGGTATTCAAAGGGAAACATAAACCAGGTGAAATCCTTTAAGCTGACAGTGGCCAAGTGATAGTGAGTTTGCTCTGGAAGGAAAACAATATATCTGGAGGTGCTGTTTATGGAGTCCTATTGTTTTCTAGATCAAATGCACTTGCTTTGCAGATGGGAGAATGGCTTTTTTTTTTTTTAACTGCCAGCCTGTAAATTTAATCTAGAGCCTCTCCTTTTTATGCACCAGTGGGATTTGAGACGGTTGTCTCTTCACCTGTGCAGAGCCAGATGAATTTGGCAAATTATTTAATTGCTGAGGCTCAGAAGGAATATAAGCTACCAATCCCTTGGCTCTGCTGGGCAATAAATAAAAGGAATAAATCTTTATTGTTTTGTCTTGAAGGTAATGAGGAGAGAGCCTGGGCAGAGCTGCTGAGTATGTTGGTGTCAGTTTTAGGAGGAGTCTCCAGGACCCACCAAGGTAGGAAGCTAGGGGAATTTCTTCCTAGTACTCTCCCTGGGCCAGTATGGCAGAGATAATCCCATTGTTGGCTGGTAGGATTACGAAAATGAGCTGGAATAGACCCCTTTTTCTAGTGTTCCTTTCTCTCTTTCTTTTTTTTTCAAATATCCTAATTATTTGCGAAATCCTCAATCACTGCTTTGTCAAGATTGGTTCTCAACCAGTTTGGATTGATTTCTGGAAAAGCCAGATGATGGATCCTGATTTTAGTGCACGGGGACTTTGATGTAGTAAGCTGTGTATTCCAGAAATGGAACATGTGAACCAGGGAGCAACGCTCCAAGTGAACTCTTCTTGAGTTATTTCCACCCTCTCCAGAGTGTGAAAAAATTAATGAATGCCAAATGGTACTGACAGTGGCAAGTCTAGCCCAAGACCATGCAGGCATTGCTGTTGTATGCCAGCCTTGCATTTGGCCTTAGGAATGGCCTAGAATTAGGCAGCAATATCAAAGCAAAAAGCCTCAAAACCAAATATTGCAACAGAAAATGTTTAGTGCATACTGGTCACAGCCATCATCCTGCCCTCCTGTGAACAGCAGCCAGCTCTGGTTTCAGCTGGTGAATTCTTGTCTTTTGGCAAGTTTGGAAGCACCAATTCCCTCTCTGTGTCTTCCAGGGCATAAATGCTTTTTGCTGCTCCTTGTAGAAGGGTCTGGCTCTTTCTTTCTCTGATGGTAAGTCCATGGCAAGTGCTAATACCTTTTCTCAGTGACAAAGAGTCGGGGGGTTGTCAGCCTGCAATCATTTCTGGAGCCCTCAATGTAAGAAGAACGCGGACCTGTTGGAGTGAGTCCAGAGGAAGGCTACAAAGATGATCAGAGGGCTGGAGCACCTCTCCTATGAGGACAGGCTGAGTTGGAGTTGTTCAGCCTGGAGAAGAGAAGGCCTTAGGGAGACCTTATAGTGGCCTTCCAGTACCTAAAGGGGGCCTGCAAGAAAGATGGGGAGAAACTCTTTAGCAGGGCCTGTCGTGATAGGATGAGGGGTAGTGGTTTTAAAATAGAGGAAGGTAGATTCAGACAAGATATAAGGATTTTTTTTTTTTATGATGAGGGTGGTGAAACACCTGAACAGCTTGTGGATGCCCCATCCCTGGAAGTGTTCAAGGTCAGTGGATGGGCTTTGAGTGACCTGGTGTAGTGGAAGGTGTCCCTGCTTGTGGCCGGGGGGTTGGACTAGATGACCTTTAAAGGTCCGTTCCAAACCAGACTATAATTCTATGATCTTGTGGACAAGCTTTAAAAATATTTTAAAATATTTTTAAGAAATAAATAGCTCTTAGGGATTTTGTCTTAGGAAAACTTCTGTGTGCCACTCATGTCCCACTTTAAATTGCTCCCGATGCCAGGGTTGAATCCTAACAATGTGCAAAGTATTGTCTGATTCTTTACAGAGAGTCAGTGTGCCTGGTGGTGTTCCAAAATAATTCTGAAGAATTATTGTAAGAAATGAGCTTTCGAGAGAGTGCTTTAAACACAATTTAGCAGGTTTGGGGTTTTTTTTGTGTGTGTCAGATGTACCTGCAACATGTTAGGAATGCATCCTCCTCTTTGCTCTGAAGAAATGCCATGCCTCTAGAGACTGAACTGGAAAGAAGAGAAGTGAATAGTACCATGCAGGTGCTGGCCTCTTAACAGTGAAGTTTCAGATGTATTTGAAGTGGGACTTACTCATATGATAGATTGACTGTAGGGATGTGTCTTCTAAACTTTTCCACCTCTTCTCTATCTGTCCATGCTGGAGTTGTATTCAGTGTTCAACATTGGTTTAACTGAATTACCTTGAATACTTTCCTCAAACGGCTGTGAAGATTCCTGATATCCTACCCAAGAGCCATTAGTAGGTTCTCTCTACAACCTCAGCATTAAGAAGCCCAAGAGGAAATTCCACCTTCAGCAAAGGAGGTTTAATTTCTTTTTGTCTCAGGTGAATTCAAGTAGAAGGCAGTTGGGAAGACCAGGAGGACAGGCAAGGGTCTCCAGAGCCTTCTAGTGGTTTGAACAAAAAAAAACCCAGTAATTTTGGGACTGTCATCCCTCTTGTATTCCTAACTAAAATCAAGATTGTAATCGTTCTCCCCAAGCAGACCTGGCTTCACCCTTAATTGACGATGCAGGGGATGCAGATGTGGCTGGCAGAGTGGATACCTGCAAGGGCTGGTGTCTTCTAGAGCTTTAAAAACTGTTTTTCCCAGGTGAGTTGGATGACAGGCAGGAGTGCCTGCTCTGCTCCAACTTGCAACTCTGGATTTTGCTCTGACTTTACAGATCCCATTCAAGCCTTCAGCTGAAATTAGGTGTTTGCTTAGATGGATCAAAATAAGCACCTTGGGTGAGGCTTTGGAAGGCATTTTGAGCCCAGATACGACAAGGGGTGTCTAGCCATCTTTGCATTTCACCATTTCTGAGAAGCTGACAAATCCAGCCTGTGTGACTATGGATACCTTTGTCCCACCTCTTTCATCCATAGGCACTGAATATCTGCAACGTAGGGTTGTCCCCCACTCATGTAGTGAATGGAGCCAGCTGGGCACAGGGGCACCCATCCCCTTTGCTCCACATCCCGTGTTTGCTCCACACAGGTCCTGAGTCCAGATGAAGAAACCAGCCAGCCACATGGAGCAAGGTTGGGAGGGGACATGTCTCCCCTGGCCCTCAGGAGGTAAGGATTTGTCTGAGGATGTAACGCAGACCCTCCTCTGCGTGGGGAAGCTGTGTCCAGGATGTGCAAGGTTTTACAGACACACGATTTGCCCTTCTTTAATTGCTTCATGCAGAAACATACATTAGCAGAAACACTGAATACACATCCTTAGTTTGTTTGTGCTTGTATAGCTTCGTCAGAAGGCTAACCGACAGAGAGATTCTTGTTACATTGTGTTGCTGGTGGTCTCCCAAATGCTCAAGAGCTATAAATCAGGCAATTGTTTGATTCTGACACAGGAAAATGTTTTGGTAAATGCAGGAGGCTTGAGACTAGCTGAAAATGTCTGGGGCTCCCATTGTGTGCAGAATGTAATGTGTGCAGAGGAAATCTGCAGCATTCCTACGGCAAACCACAACAAGAACCTCCATACAGCCCCAATCAGTTACAATTCTCATATAAATTATAATGGCTTAAATGTTATTTAAATGATAAACAGCTTTTGCATTCCAGACATTGCTGCGATTCCAGAAGGTGGCTGTATAATACCAGCTGAATGAAATATTGCATATTGCAGGCTAAGTATGAGGCTTTATTTGTGTGTGCATGTATCCGTTTTTGTCACATCTAGCATATTCTTTGGCTATAAACCTTGGACTTCCAATGCGCTGTGTGTATCTTGGAGCCCAGGGCTTCATCCGTTATCCAGCAGCGAGTTGTCTGAAGGTCGGTCACGCCAACATGCCAGTAAGCTGAAGATGTAACCACAGAGGCGGCAGAAGTATCCATCACTTCTGGGCTGTCACCATCACTTATTAGTCTGTACGGTTTTGCCTGGACCCTGCTCAGCAGGCAATGGTATAACCACTCCTTTAATCACAGTTTTCTACATAGATGGCCATGTCACACTTGCTTAAAACAAGTGTGGCTTGAGCATCAGGAAGAAGAATGGCAAGTCTGTGGGCGATCATCCCTTGCCCAGGAGAGAGCTGATGCAGCAGACCTCGGCTTTTGCTATGGGAAGAGTAATTTTTTTTCTGGCTGATTCATCGAGTCCTAGTATAGCAGAGCACTAGAGGCTGGTGGCATTTGCTGGCTTTTGATGCCTTCACTTGAAGGAGAAGGGTTGTGGCTGCTCTCTGGGCAGCCCAGCAGCCCTTCTCCACCGCTTGGCAGCTGCTTGTTGAAGCATGAGGGGTTTCTGTTTGCTCAGGAGAGATTTTGGGGCAGAGGTGGGCCACAGCCGTGGCAGCACCTGGAAGATGACTCCTGAGGTGAGTTCTCTGGCTAGTCTGAAATACATCCTAAGCAAGGTGCCACTTTGTGTGAGCAGGCACGGGAGGCTCCTGCCCTAGTGAGGTCCTGCTGGAGCCGATGAGACTGGATGGGTACAAAGAACTGAGATTTTTCTTCCTATTTGGTCATGTTATTTTTGATGTACATCTCTTGAATTCAGGCGACAGGATTTTTCCAAAACTCTTTTGCAATTGACACAGTCTCTGCCCCATCTGCATATTTTGTTGTCAAATTCCAGCATTAAGAAATGTTCTCTTTTGGTTTAATTTTTCCAGAAGATTAGAGAGGAGTAACTGCCCTGTGGTTAAACAATGGGACTGGAGTCCAAAGGATGATGGAGTCTGACTCCAGCCTTTTCCACAGACTTCCTCTGTGATTTCAGGCAAGTCATTAAACCCCTCTGTCTGTTAGGGTCCCATCTGCAAGACAAGGAGGATCTAATTCTTTCCCTTGTCTGAGTCTCGGCCTCTTTTTGTTTGCAGGGCTCCAAACAAGGCCTCGATATTAGCTGGAGCTTTAGGGCTTTACCATTAAAAAGTTAATAATAACCAGCCATATTTCAGATAAAATGTGATTTGCAGTTTAATATGCTAAGTAACAAAGACTTTACCAAAAGAATGAACAATAGCCTTTCCCGTTTCACAAAATAATTTGCCAGGCAGAATAAGCGCACCAGCGTTTTTATAAAAACAAATTATAAATAATTGCTTTTTGCAACTTAATACACACATAGAAAGAGCCAAAAGAGTTCAGCAGCCACTGGGAATCTGATTTCATTGCCGATTTGGACTGTCTCCGTAGTTTTTATGAAAATCCCTGAAGACTGTGCTATTTTGTAAACTAAACATGGTTTGGGTTTTTTTGTTTTTTGGTTTTTTTTTGCTGGCCATGTGGAGTCTTTTTCCATTCATTAGTGAGCTGCTTTTTTCATGAACACAATTAGACAAAGGAATAAATCAGTCAACAAACATGGGACATAATTTTGGCAATACTGGGCTGTCTATGCTCTTATTTGCTTAACTGTATAAATCTTTCACCAGACTACAAATGAGACTAGTTCCCTCAGTGTTGGGGTTGGGGGAGGAGAGGGATCGGGCCAGATCCTGTGGATCTGACGGCTCCCACCAACCATGGTTGATGTTGAGCGGTTTCCCTTGGTACAGCAATCCTGCATTCCCACTATTGGGGAATCACTTCAGAATATTTCTTCCCTTTCCTCTCTTGCATTACAAAGCTTAAGAAACATCCCCAGGATGATAGCTCCCTGAAGGCTGTGCCTCTCTAAATGTTTTTTATGCCTCTCTTTGCCTGAATATCTGCATGCCTCACTGGTTTTGATGCAGTGGCCTCATGATGCTGTTGCAAGGTGGGGAAGGTATGCTCATAACTATTCATGTCTCACCTGATGTCCCCGGCGGTCAAATCCTCCTGGAACCTCGCAGCACACAGCCCATAGAAATGCATTTTCTCTTTGCAAGGAGAAATGAAAGCTTTGCTGGACCCAAGAGTCAGCAATCCCCTCCCCGGTATTTCCAGCCAGCTCTCGTGCCTGCCATAGGTGTGGGTGCATGTCCCCAAGGCAGTTGTGAGTGATCTGCGCTGGAGCACAAACTGGTTCATCCCACTGGTTTTTTTTTGGTGTACTTGAAGAGAGCTGCTGGCTTGCATTCTCAGAGGATTTGAGGCCTGAGAGATGCTCTTCATTGCTGGGCAGCACATATGCACTTCTATCCCTCTTCAAGGCTCTTTTGAGGCTGTGAAGATTATTTTGACCCTCTGCAGACAGGTGACTCCCACCCAGGGTACCTCGTATTGCTACAGATCATATTAAGCTCCCTTTGTGGAAAAAATACAAGTTAAGAGAAGGATTTGGGATTTATTTCACTCCACAATTTATCTTTTTTCAACCAACTTTGTCAACTGCTGGTATTGCTGTGGGTGGATTTCCCTTCCCCATGCATATGCTGGCCTTGCTTTCCATTTCCAGTGATTTGAGAAGATTTCTGCCCAAGTAATGTAAACTGTAAGTCTTTATAATATATATTTTTAAAAGATGTTCTCACGTTTCCTACTGTATTTTTTGAGAGATCATCAGATAAATAGGCCTCAGGAAAGATATACCAGGGAAGGCAACTATAAATACTCCAGAAATGTTGAGAATACATGTCAAGGCTTAATACATAGCTAATGGCCTAATGTGCAGTTTCATCACAAGACATTTGTCTCCTTGCTTGCTTTCACTGCAGTCTCCCTGGAATATCTGTCCATTTAAAGTTTATTTATCCTACCCAGGAAAATTAATTTCCTATTCATAACCTATTCCTCTCCAGTTTTTAAATTAATGTTTATTTCTTAAAGATGGCTTGTCAGTGACTGAGTGCTACCCATGGTGTAGTCTGTAACTGAGTCAGAAGGAGCCCTTAGATAAAAATGCAATGCCAGCCTGTGCCATCTGTCACGAATGGTGCATTATTGCTACCGGTATAGATGAACTGGCCCCTAAGTGGATGGCTACAAACACAATGTTCAGTGGTGCATAGCTGGGAACAGAGTTAATCTCCATCGTTCTTTGGGGCCTGCAGACTTTTTCAGATTGGGGGAGGAGGAGGATCTGCCTTGTGTTGATCACACTGGCTGTTTTTCCATCGGTGCTCATGCTGCCACATTTAGCCCCTTGATCAATGATTCATGAGGCAAGATTATAAAAATCAGGTGCTGAAAGTCAGGAAAGTCCAAGTTCCTGTGCAGGACACTGAGATGATTCAGGGCTGCCAATGTCTTGGCCACGTTTGGAGAATATAGCTCATCCCTGTGTCCTTGGGGCCAAAACAGTATGGACATGGCTTGGCCATGGCTTGTAAAGGTGACTTAAAACTGCCACCCTCTTCCCTTTGTCCTGTTCGTGCCAAAATGCAGGGATGGGGAGATAAACAATCCTGCCCAAAGAGACAATTGATAGGAGAGGATTGCTGAGTTGAGCACAGGGCACTTTCTTACTTGCAGCCTGATCTGGGATGCTAAGGAGCAGGCTTGGGCACTGAGCCATCGAGAGGCATCCAGTGATGTCCAGGAACCGAGCCTGGTGATCGTAGCTCATTCTCCCTGGTCACCTCCACACCAGGCACTGAGTTTAAGTCCCTGCTTCTCAGAACTCTGTCTTTTGCCCCAGAGGCTGAAAATTAAACTCCAGTGGTTTTTTACTCCATTTCTCTTGTCAATGCCAGTAAAAAGGAGCTAAATCTGAGTGAGAGCATCTGGCTGGTTAGCTGTCTACACTGCATGCCCCGGGCAGGATGAGGCTCGTATCTGGTGGAGAGTGGCTGCATCTGCAAGTCATTGCTTCCCTTGGTTGCCTTGCTGGGATCTGTTTTCAGTTGCTGCTGAGACAAACTCACCAGTCAAAATATTGACGCTTTTCAAGTCCAAGTCAGTAAGGTTTCCCGTAAGCAGTGTTTTACATTGCATTTGCATGAGTTGTGTTTTCAGTTGTCTCAAAACCTCCATAAACAGAGTTCTGTCATTAATTTTACTCTTCTATTCAATGCTGGTAATTTGTACATTGTGCCTGTCCAGCACAAACCAGGGAGTGACGATGTTGGTGCTGTGCTGCAGGACATTCAAAGTGCAGACAAATCCATTGTTTTGCGCTGAGATGAACCAAATGTTGAGCACTGATCTTTTGCTAAATTGGGATACATGCTGGGTAATCTTCCTTCTTCGGTAACAAATGCAACTTCTAGGGCATTGTGAGTTGGGTCTGTTTGAGTGCTGGTATCCCTGTCGGAAAGTCATTCTTTAAAGGTGCTTTTTACTCATGCTCTGGCTATGTTTGCGAAAGGTTGTTTCTCTGCAGCCTTCAGCGATATGGTACCCGCCCCTGGTGAAGCATTAAACCTTTGGTCTTCCTCCTCCCTCGCCAGGAGGTACAGCCTGGCAGTCCTCACCAAATCCCACGGCTCTGCATTGACATGTGTTGAATAAAAAGGTGCATCCAGAGATCTTACAGTTCCCTCTCCCTGGGCTTGGTTGGAAACCTAGGAGCCCTGACAACCGCTCTGGATCCAAGCCAGCAAATGCCCGTGTGTGTCCCTGGATTGATGTGTCTGTGTCAGCCTCCACAGCGAGTCAAGCCTCCATTTCTGAACAGAGGTGTTACTAAATTAGAGGGACTGGCTGACATGGTCAATGATGGAGCCTTAGACTGGAGGGTCTGCATGACATGTGAGAGCCAGATCAACCAAAACCTCAAGGTTTTCAACAAGCTGAAAGTGGTGACAATTTACCCCAAGCCTAGGGCAGAATATCCACCTACATCAATGCGAACTATGCACGTAGCAACTCGAGCGTGCGAGCCAATGATGCATGCTCATCAGGAATAAGGCAAACCATGTAACGGGCCATTTGAGGACGAGCACAGCCAGGATGTCCATGGAAGCTGTCATTCCCCTTTGCTTGGTGTTGGTGAGGCTCACGTGTGAGGTGTTGGGTTGTGTCTCCCGGTTCAAGAAGGTTGTGGACAAACTGAATTGGACCTAGGGGAGAGCTATCAAGAGGGTCAGGAGTCTAAAGTACATCAGCTCGAAAGAGATGGAGAGAACTGGGTTTGTTCAACCTGGCAAAGAGGAGGCTGGGGTGATCTAACGGCCACCTGCTACTACTTGAAAGGCAGCTCCAGAAATGACGCAGCCAAACCCTTCTTGGTAGTGGCAGCTGGTACCATGAGGGACAACAGCCACAAGCCACAGCTTGAGAAATTCAGACTGGACATTAGGAAAAACTTCTTTCCCAGATACTCAGGGAGAGGGCAAATCTATTTTCTTGGAGTTTTTCAAAGCCACAGCTGAGCAGGAGAGTGGATGAGATCTCCTGAGGTCACTTCCTACCAAAAGTCTGGTGATTCTACAAAATCAGAACATTGGGATCTCTGTTTTCTTTTTCTCTTTAAAGTAAATATAATGCTCAACCAGACTTCCAGGCTTCAAGTAAGAAAACAACCAAATAAACTCCCAAGCAAACAAACAAACAAAACCCCTGAAGGACAAATGAGTCTTGTTTATTTAATTCCCCAGTTTGCACTCAGTGTTATGACTTGTGTGGATTTAATACTTTTTTTTAAAAAATGGTTTTGGCATTGACTGGTAATTTGTGAATGTTTGATAGCTGAGTCTCTCTATAAGTTTGCAGCACCTGGTGAAGGAGAGAAGATGGCTCAGCTAGAAGTGTTGATGAGAGCCACTCTGACTGTGTGCAAGATTGATGCTTGTTCCAGGATCTATATAGATCTGCTGCAAGAAACAGGTAGGACTTGGAAATAGCTGTTCTGCTGTAAGCTTCGCTTGCAACCTCCAAAAATAAAATCAAAGTGCCTTTGATGAAGAATTAAAAGTCATCTGTTCCAAGCCACCAGAGACAATACAAGTGAAAGAGGTGAAAGAGTTAAAGAGTTGATCACGTGTTCTTGTTTGGGGCAATGTCCGCGTTCACCCTGCTGTGACTCTGAGCTGGTGTTGTGAAGGTTCTTGAAGCAATGAGCCCACCTGATACAAGGCTGAAGAATGAGATCTATGGGTTGATGTGTGGTTACCTTTGATCCTGCCTGGCAAGTAAGCGAAGAGGAGGAAAAAAAAAAAAAAGAAAACGAATGAAGAAATAAATCCCTGGCATACTGACTCAGCACCTTTCACACTGTAAGCTTTGAACGGTACGCACAGCTTCTGCACCTTACTTATGCTCCACGTTCCCAGCTAGAAAGCACCTTTGCATCCTTTTTCATCCCGTCAGCCTGCAGTAAGTCGTTCCATGAGCGCTATGAATGTAAAAGCCAGCTCTGGAGGTGAGGAAGAAGCATCGGGAATGAGGAGCAAGACCCTGGGGGAGAGCGGCCACTCGGGAGAGGTCAAGAGGGGACAAGTGATCTTTGTTGCCTACGTGATTGCAACTCTGGAGCTGACGTTCCTCTTCATGCACTTGGGAGTCATGCCCGTGAGTATGGACTATCTGCTTCACAGCACCTCTTGCCTTCAATGCCAGGCTATGTTGTTTTCCAGCAAAGTCAGAAGAGAGTTTCTAGCAAGAGAGAGGAGTGTATGCCTACCTAGCAGGCAGGCTGTGACTGTGTTCAGTGTATGTCTGGGCAGTAAAAGCTGGTTTATTATTTGTACTGCAGTAGCACCTAGAGCCCTTTCTCTGCCCGATGGCCCTTTGTGAAGTTGATGTAGTTTGTGTCTTCTTGCTTGCAGTGGGAGAGTGACCCAACAGGCAGACAGCAGAAATCAGGTTTCAGATCAGAGGTGGGTTTTTCTGAGGGTGTAATAAACCAGTTGTGAGTGGGAATCATTGCTTCTCACTTACTGAACTCTTCTGTCTGGTTTCGTAGAATCATTTAGGTTGCAAAAGACCTTTAAGATCTTAGAGTGCAATCATACATCTAACACTGCCAAGTCTACCACCAAACCATGTCCCTAAGCACCCCATCTACATGGCTTTTAAATACCTCCAGGAATGGTGACTCAGCCACTTCCCTGGGCAGTCTGTTCAGTGCTTGATAACCCTTTCAGTGAATAAATTTTTTCTAATATCCAATGTAAACCTCCCCTAGCGCAACTGGAGGCAGTTTCCTCTTGTCCTATCACTTTTTGCTTGGGAAAAGAGACCAACACCCACCTCGCTATTACCTCCTTTCAGGGGGTTGTAGAGAGCAATAAGGTCTCCCCTCAGTCTTTTTTTTCCAGGGTAAACAACCCCAGTTCCCTCAGCCATTCCTCATAAGACTTGTTCTCTAGAGCCTTCACCAGCTTTGTTGCTCTTCTCTGGACATGGTCCAGCATCTCAGTATCTTTCTTGTAGTGAGGGGCCCAAAACTACACACAATACTCGAGGTGTGGCCTGACCAGTGCCAAGTACAAAGGGATAATAACTTGCTGGCCATACTTTCCAATACAAGTCAGGATGCTATTAGCCGTTTTGGCCACCTGAGCACATTGTTGGCTCATATTCAGCTGGCTGTTGACCAGCTGAAAGCACCTTCAGGTCCTTTTCCACCAGGCGGCCTTCCTGCTCTTGTGAGCTCCTGGATGTATGATATGCCTGTCCACCTCTGTCTCTGGTGAGCCTGTGCCTTTTGGGAGATCTCTCTGCTGGTTTTGTGCCTCCAGAGGCAAAGTGCTCCTTTCTTCTGGGACTAAATCAGCCTACAATGCCCTGAGCTTGTAGGCTGAGAGAGAGTTTGTTTATGGGAGATAGGTTTAATCAATCAACAATCAATTGCAGGGGTTTGGGGACCTGGGAGCAAAGCATGTACCAGGGCACCTCCCCACCTTCTGAGAGCTGAACTTGCCTGAGCATTTTAAACAATTTTTAGCAGATGGCACAGAACAAAAACATTAATCACAAATAGCTGTCCCTTGAGCATACAATTTTTAAATAAAAAAACTCCAAAGGGTGGTGGCTCTTCAAGGAGTGCACCTGTGCTTTTTGCAAGCTCAGGTTGTGGGTGTACCATCCAGATGAGAACCAATATTTTGCCCATGTTGTGCTTGCCTTGATTCTGGCTTCCTTGTACGAGAAAGACGGGGAGAGGCTGTTCAGTAGGGCCTGTTGTGATAGGACAAGGGGTAATGGTTTTGAAATAGAGGGAGGTAGATTCAGATTAAATATTAGGAAATTTTTTTTTACAATTATGTGAGTTGTAGAGCACTGGAACAGGTTGCCCGGAGAGGTGGTAGATGCCCCTCCGTTCAAGGCCAGGCTGGATGAGGCTCTGAGCAACCTGATCTTGTCGGGCATGTCCCTGCTCCTTGCAGGAGGGTTGGACTAGATGACCTTTGAAGGTCCCTTCCAACCCTAACCATTCTATGATTCTGTGATTCTATGTTCAGCTGTGTTGGACTGCAAGTTAAAGGGTGATTCAGATTTGTCACCTGGTGCAAAATTGATGGTTTTTTATCACATCCCCCTAATCTTCATTAGTGGGTGGCGTGGGATGGTGACTTTTGGTCTTTATTAAGCAGCCTGTGTCTGACCCAATGAAGATTTCATCTGTAGGGATGGGGGACTGAAGGAAATGCTCATTTGGAGCTGTAGTCCTCTCCACACAGACATTAAGCTCTTTATTTAGAAATATAGCATGCTTCATTTCCCCTGACCTGTTGGGTTTCTTGTTTTTCTTTTTTAGTACTTGGCAAAGAGCCTAGGTTTGGATTCAGTGGGGTTTGGCTACCTCCAGACAACCTTTGGTGTCCTCCAGCTCGTGGGAGGTCCCATTTTTGGAAGGTAAGTGAGAACAATTCTCATGGCCCTTTTCATAGCTGACAAAGGCCAGACATTTTTATACTTTAATAAAAAATCATTTCATTCTGGTTCGTGGTCCTGTTGAAATGTCTGAAAATTTCATAAATGGGCAAAGGGGAAAATAAATACTATAATGAGAAATACCGCAACATAGAAGCAGCCTTTATGTTAACTTAGCTATGTTTTAATGACACGCATTTAAGCGTAACAATATACTGGGAACAGGCTTAAACCATCAGAGTCCTCAGAGCCCAGGTCCTAACAGTTTAATCCTGCTAACATTTTATAGCCATGTGTAACCTTAGAAATGTCTTGCGACTGGGAAACCTGAAAAAGAGTATATTAGTTGATGTTAAGTAGAGCTGTCGATGAAAATAATTGAGGATGGTGTTCACTTCAAGGATCTGATCTCTAAAAACCCTTGGACACTACCATAATACACATTTTAAAGTTAATAACAGTAACAATAAATTCTCCAGTGCAGCTTGGAAGGAAATGCATTCCTAAGAATGGAGATGGTGCGGAGGGCCCGATTTGAATGCTTTTTCTATTCATATACAAAACTAGAGTAATATTTCTATTCTGGACCTGGTGCCATCTGAAATCTGGTTTTCCTTTGTGCATGTTGTTCCCTAATGTCCGAAAGAGATGCTGAAGGGAAGGCAAATGGCAAACCAGAATCCATCTGGATCTCTACTCCCACCGGTGTAGATGGGACTGAAGGTGTATATTGCCAGATTGAAGCCAAAATTTGCAATGTAGTTTTGAGATAAAAAGGATTTTCCAAGATGTGAGGCTGCTTTGATCTCAGTGTGAAGGTAGATAAAGAGAAAATAGGAAGGAGTGGGATAAGGGAGAGAAAAATGTGTAGCTTAACATCAGTTTTCCTTGTTCTTCTTCTGATGCTGTTAAACAGCTGTGAGAAGATGAAGCACTGAATTTACTTGTAAGGAACAAAACCAAAACAGCCTTGAACTATCTAGTGATTCATGGTCTTTAGGTTAAAAACAGCTAATATAAACTTCCCTGGCTTTCATGTAAACAGAGAAGCTTTGACCTGTACGTCTTCCTTTACACAAAACCCTTTAATTACTTATGCTTAGCTTTGTACACCAGTCTTGGCAATTTTTTTTGTTGTTGTTGTTGTTTCCTTTGGTGTAAGCACAACTAATTGCTATGCAAGGTAACATTCATCTGCTAACTGTAATATGCAATAAAAAGAAGGAAGGAAGAATCAGAGTGAAAAAGTTTACCTAAGGCCTATTTTATGGTCATCTTAGTCCCAGTTGCTCAGAACCTTTTCTGTGGCACTCTCTGACTTTTCCCAACTTAACTTTTAAAAATATATTGAAGTCGAATAAAACCTGAATCAGAGCCTCATCTTTCTGGTTTGGAGTTTTTCCTCAAATACAAGCAAATTTGAGTCACTATTTTGAAGTCTTTGTTGAACCTAAGTAGAAAACTATCTATGTATTTTCTTTAAGTGATGCTGAATGAGAAATGTTGCTTTGAACATCCTTTGAAAAGGAATGGGAATAACTTCAATTGCCATTGAACCTGAACTAAAAAATTAGCTAGTCTGATTCCCTGGTCTGAACCAACTCTGAGAGTTACCGAGTAAAATTTGAGGGCACTCTGAAGTGATACCATTGAATGAGTTACTGAGCTGAGCTGCTGTAATTGCCTCTGCCTGTGGCTGGTCTTTAGCAGCTCTGAGATAAACCATATTTCATAGAATCATAGAATCATTAGGGTTGGAAGGGACCTTTAAAGGTCATCTAGTCCAAACCCCCTGCAAGGAGCAGGGCCATCTTCAATCAGATCAGGTTGCTGAGGGCCCCATCCAACCTGGCCTGGAATGTTTCCAGGGATTTATTCATTGAAATGCCAGAGGAGGAGACTTAAGCAAGCACGTATTATCTTGTGCTCACGAGAGGTCTGGAAGTGGGCTGAGCGGTGGCAGTTGCTGGCATGTTCCCCTGTTACACCAAAGTGCCTGCAATCCCAGGTGGGCAGCAGGTGTTTCAGCACTGATCCTTGCCGTCTTCCTGCAGGCAAGGCTTCCAGTTCTGGGGGAACAGTCTTTTGGTTTTTTGGCAAAGTTTTGTATTGCTGGTGGACAGCAATAAAGAGAGGTTGTCCAGCACTCAGACCCAGTGAGCTGAGCTCCTCTGAATATCTAGTCCTCTTTTGGGAACTGAGCACTTCTGAGAATCTGATCAGCACTTTGCATGGCAGATAAATGAGAGTGAGTTGGCCATGCAACTCCACCCATCTGGGTGCATCACACCTGTAATGATCTGCGTGGTCCCCCTTCTGACAACCTTGTACCATTTCTGTACCAGGTTTGCAGACCAATTTGGCACCCGAGCAGCCTTAATTCTCTCCTGTGCATCTGGAAGTGCCTTCTTCCTGCTCATGTCCATCTCCGCCAGCATCCCTTTCCTTTTCCTCTCCAGGCTGCCAGCAGTGTTCATGCATGGGCTACCAGGTAAGGTTGGTCAGGGCTGAGTGGCTTTACAAATGGCTTTTATTGCCCAATTCCTCTCTTCTTGCTCATGTTGCTGGAAGTCAACAGGCTCAACATCACGAAGGAAGGCAGGAGGAACATTTGATGGTCATCAGGGATGAAATTGTGAGAACATGAAGCAGCACGTGTATTAGCAAGGCTAGTAGCCTGTAGTCCCAGGTCCATGCTCCTGTATGATCCTGAGCAAATTGCTTGGACTTCACCATCCAGACACGGGTGACAATCTCTTGCTGCCAGCAGTGCTATTCCAAACTTCTCTGTGGCCTTCTTGCAACCAGGATATTTTATAGGAGAGCTTTTCCCTTTCTCCTGGTAAAATTAGCATATTGGTCAAAATGAAGTGTGATTACAAAAATACCTTCCATTACCCACCAAGCCGTTCTGCTTTTGTTGGCCTTTCCTAGATATTTCTAGTAAAAACCGTAAACAGCCTTTAGCTGCTAGAAGTCTGTGTAACTCATGCGAGAGGACTCAAGTTGATAGGGTGTTAAGCCTCTTCTTGCCACTTGTGAAGTGGTTTATTTGAGTGGTTTGAGAGTTTGTGTTTCCTACAACTGCTGAGCAGAACCAATTCCACTCAGCGGTGTGCATGAGCATTTGCCCCAGGGATGCAAGGACCATTTTGTGTCAGGCATCATTTCTGTGGCCTAAAAATGAGTGTACCCACTGCTGAGACGTTGTAGCAAGCTTCTTTCAAGGTTTGGGTTTTTTTTCCCTGCAGGTGCTCAGAAGGTAATTACAGACCTGACTACTCCTTCCCAACGCGCTGATGCTTTGGGGAAGCTAGGTCTTTGCTTTGGAATAGGCATCATCATCGGCTCTGCCCTGGGAGGTGTCCTCTCCACCAGATTTGGGTGAGTGGCACACTTGTTCGATGTTGGCCTTGTTGCAACCATTGGGGGATGCTAAGGGGTATTTTGCCTTCTCCCTCAGCTTTTGATGATCTCTTACTACTGGTGGCAGTACAGGATCGTACCAGAACTCAAAATTTTGCTTTCCATACTGCTACAAAGAGCTACTCCCACTGGTTTTAAGGAGACCTTGTTGAAAAATCTCATCTTCTGTCTACTTAAATGGGCTTAAAACCAAGTTGAAATGAGAAATGGAGTCTGTCTGTTTCCAGGTTGTCTTCTCTTTGCAGCTAAGTGTGCTGAAAAGCAGCGTGCGCTGCGTAGCCTGCTTTTAGGAAATGGTGTTGCACAACTGAGAAACGGAAACCAGAAGCGGTGTGAAACTCGTGGGGAAACTGGTGTGCAGCGAGACCTTGGGAAAGGGGAAAGCAAGCCGGGGAGAGCCGGGGAAGGGAGTGAGGAGGTCCCGCACTGTCGCAGCAAGATGAAGCGCACGCCCGCCGCTTCCCTCTCCGCGGGGCGGAGCGGCGTGGCGGGCGGCTGTCGCTGGCCGCTAGGT
>WHYT01017772.1:91028-118343 GCA_009806455.1 Tetrax tetrax
GGCGTCTCGCGTGGGGCCCGCCCGGCTGCGGTGCCTGGCGTGGCGCGCTCCTCTGCGACCGCTGTTTGTGCGTCCGCTCGGGCGCTGCGGGGGTGCCGCTCTGCGTCTCAGTCTCTGCCGAGGTTAATGGAGCAGAAGACCTCAACCCGAGGGAGCAGGCCGTGAAAACTCTGCTGCTGTGCCTTGGCCAAATTAACGGCTCCAGACGATCGCTGGAGTTTTCTTCCTCTGGCTTGAAACCTAACAAAGGTTTTCCTTCATTCTTTTGGGGTGGGTGCCTGTTCTGTTGTCGGCCAATTGACGCGAGGCTGGCTAGGAGGATTAATCTTGCAGCTGTCATATGGTGGCATCAAATGAAAACTGAGGTTGTATGTAATATTAGCTCATTCAGGATTTTCAAGTATTTATAGATGTTGATGGTTGAGTGGGGTTTTAATAAGTATTATTTTTTAATCAAATACAGTGATCGTATCCCTTCTGTGCGTTAACGGTATGAAAGCAAATGTCACCTCAGTTCTCAGCTTAATCTCTGGTTACATGCCCATATTTAAATAACAGCATTCAAGTAGCATTGTTATCTAGCAACAATTTATGGGGTCTCGCTTTCCAGCGTGTGCACGAGTCACTGGTTTATAAAAAAAAAAAAAAATCAGCAGTGGGAGAGAACCCTCTGTTTCAGTTAATTGGTTAGAAACTAATGCAATCTGTCTTTCGGATGTCGGGGCTTGGTGCTGTCAGACGACAGGATGCTTCCAGACTCCCCAGCTTGCTGCTTATTTTGAAAGTTTCTGGTCCTTACATTTTGTTCCTGCAGCATAACGCTGAGAAAAGTGAATGTTGCCCATAATTGCGGGAAAGTGAGGGACCTGCACCTGAAAAGCTAAGTAGCTTTTGCCTTCCCCATGGCAGGGGGTTGTTTTTTCTTGCATCCAGCGGAGGGCAGCTCTGACTCGCGGTTCATGCCTGGTCACCAGAGCATCCCATCGCAGTGGTTTTGGGGCTGCTCTTCTGTCCCGTAGCAGGACTGGGGAAAGCAGCCTGTCTGTCGGTGGCGTTTGGTATTCTCCAGGAGGATCTGTGCATCCCGCTGGAAGGATGGTAGGAATTCCCATTGACAAGGGACAAACCCCAGCATGCTGGCAGGACCCTTCTGACCACCCTGACGTGTAGAGGGTCGCTTGATTTTGTAAACAGCAATTCTAGGCTGAAGAAGTGCACAGGGGAGGCTGCCTTGTGTGTTTGGTAGCCACCTTTGGCACCTTTGCTCTGACACTGTGCTTAGCTCCTCTGCCAGGTTTCTGTGCAAAGATTGGTGGAGCAATCCACCCATTTTCAGTGTTTTGGCTGAGACTGATGGTGAGTGGTAGTTCAGCCCTGCGAGCAGACAAAGACAGCTCTGTGCCATGAAACAGCCCCCAGAGCATCCCCAGTGCCTCTAGCTGTGTCTGCAGCACTGACCTGGAGGGAAAGGAGTGGGTGTTCCATTGGGAGATACCCAAGGCTCTCTGGCCCTGTTGCCATATCCCACAGACTGGCTGTTAATCAGCCCTCCCAGTTTCCCACATTTGTACAGGCAGGCTTCAGCTGTACTTGGAGCTGCATAATCGCTTTTTTTTTTTTTTTTCTCCATAGAAAAATGACCCAATCTCCTTCCTTTGAAAATAAGCATTTCTGCCCTGTCTTGGAAGAGCAAAGCTGGAGATTTCTGTCCACACTGCATTCTTCACTGTCTCTGACCACAAAGTTGGCCAGCATTCCCTGTCTGTTGTTGACAGCATTATTCATATGTTAGTGGTGGTTTGTATACAAGAGACGGGTGGTTTGTATACAAGAGACGGGGTAGAAATCTGTCTCAGTTTCTCAGCTGATGTCATTTTGGTATTATTCCACTGTATTGCATTTACCATTGATGTACTCAGCCTAAAGAGCTGGTCTGTTGTTGTTTTCATTGCTGGAACAATGTTTGTCAACCCTTATTTATCAAGGGAGCCACAGGGAAGTTGAATGGCTTGTTCTGATTTACATAGAGGACTTTTTCACTGTTGGATCCTGACCTCTGCTCCTAAACTGTAGCCCTTCCTCTTCCTCTTCCTCTCTCTGAAGTACTACACTTTTTCCCTATGTTTTCCAGAACTTTGAATGAAGCTGTAGCAAATTGTGACTTTTAGTCAGACCTGGACATATTTCATTTGTGAAATGTGTCTTTGCCTTTCGCAAATCAAGGAGCTACTTGCCAGCTGCCTTCACCCTACTGAATTTAATTGCTGGAGACCTTGCTCTTAATATATAGCCCTGTCCACTCACTTCTGTACAAACAGTGCGTACAGTTGTGAAGAACGTACTTTCTCTAGGCAGGGTGACAGACAAATTTACACTGCCTGAGGATCAGCTATAAGCCAATTTATTAACACAAGCAATTGTAATCTTAACCATTTGGAAAGCCTTTTCATGTCTGTATGCTTAAAAAAAAAAATGGTATTTTCTGGTCATTGATGAGTTGGATCAGGATTGTGAATATAAAATATCTGGCTTCAAAGTAACTCCTGTAGCTCAACTGAGGTCTCCAGGTTCTCAGTGAGTCTGCAAACTCCATCACAGCTCATCCACAAAAGATGACTAAGGAAAGGAGCTTTGTTTGCTCCCTGCACATGTTCCCCTCTCCTTGTACACTTGCTGGAAAGTTGTTAGGGGACCACGGGCTGCAGGTGAGTGTTACCCCTGGAGAGAAGTGCTATGTTTTTTTGTAGTAGGCTTTTGTGGCAGCGCTGTGGGTGAGGGGTGAAAGAAGGCTGGATTAGTCTTCAAAAGTGGAAAGATGAGCCTAGGTAGCTAATTACAGAGATTTCATCCTTTCTTCTGGGACTACGATTAATTGCATTTGGCATCTTTCTTCTTTCTTTCTAACAAGGACATACAGAAGCTTTGCTGCATGACCCAAGATTTGTGTGCTTTCTATGGACAAGGAGAGATTTCTTCATTTTAGTGACTCAGCTTTAGGCTTAAATCTCTTGCAGCAATTATTCTTTTGAACTTGGGATTTTCCTGGCCAAACCCCTTTGGTCTCTTATTTAATATTATTACAGCAGGCTTTGGGGATATATATTTTTTTTCCCTGGGTATGTTATTATCCTTCTTCCTCAAGGGGAAAAGAAGGAGCTTGTTGGCCCAGAGTAGGGAATTGCGTTTCTTCTCAATAAACCATTTGAACAATGTCCTCTGGCAGGGAATTTCTCATCGCTTCGTGGCAGAGTGGAAAGGCTGTGGGTGTTGAAAGGGCTGAAGGTTGGGAGCTGGGAGAGTGGGTGGGAACATGGTAAAGGGTGAGAGGGTTGTGCTCTGTTTTGGGACAAAGCAGGGCATTCTGCTGCCAGGAGCTGCTCCTGCTCCCTTCCAGCAGAAACTGTGGTATTTCTCTGCCTGGGATCATGTGGATCGGCCAAGCAGCATGGACTGTTGACGCTGGTACAGACATTGCTTTGTCCTTTGTATCAAGGGACTTTGGGGAGAGGGTGTCTGCTTGCTAGTAAGTCATCCACGAGCAGCAGTGTGATCTGTCCCCATCAGTTGAGCTTTGTGGTGCCATTGGAGAGGTGAGGAGGAGATAGCAAACAAGCTGTTTGTCCAGGACCTAGTGGATTAGGGAAGGTGCAGAGGGCCTCAGTTGTGGCCTTCTGTGAAAAATAAAACAAAACAGGATCCAGAGATTCTTTTTTTCTCATTTACTCTGCATTACAACAATCTTAGTTTTGGAAGCCATAGTCCCAAAGCTTATGTCTGTAAGGTCTACGCTAATCAGGTCTAGATAGAGAATCATGCACACCATCCCTCCACAACTTTTTGGTTCAGAGTTCAGGTCTAGGCCATTTTTCTCCTCTCCTCCAATCTTAGCACCAGAGCTTTCTAGTTCTGATGACTTTTTTAATCTATTCTTGTTCCTGAGAAATGCCTAAGTGCACTTTGGGTGGAGTCCACCTAGTCTTAGACATCTACAGTGGAGACAGCTACACCTGAATTTGCTGTTCGAACTCTGTGTGGATGGAGAGGTACAGACACTTCTACAGCACAGTTTACCTCCTCATGAAGCAGGCCTGAAACAGCTCAGGGAACAGTCTGCCTTGCAAGCTTTCTGCTTGCTTAACATCAGAGTCCCAAAGCAGTAGCTCGGGCCATCAACACATTATATCTGTGGTCACAGTCCTGGAGTTTGATGCTGGGTCATGAACATACCAGAAGTCACCAGGATGCAGGTTGTGAGCAGTTTTTGCTGTTTGTGCTGCCTTCATGCAACAGACAGCTCTGCACTAAGCTTGTCCCCAGCCCTTCCTTCCTGCAAACCTCTACTTGGTACCACCTACCACTCCTAGGCCACCAATTTTAGATTTGGGTCCACTGGCTTTCTCCTATTTATGCACTGGAAGACCAGCTGACCCCCACCTTTGGTAAACCTGTCTCTTCCATCCTCTCCCTCCAACCCCTGGTCTGAACTTCAGTGGAGGGAGGCATGATAATGAAGCTGAGAGCTCCTCTTTGGTCCTTCACCCATAGGTGGGGCACTTTTCCAAGGGAGGAAGAGTGGGGTTCAGGACAGAAACCAGCACCTCATGGGAGGGAGAGCCCAAGCCTTCTGGTTGCCTCCAGGAATACGGGGTATGGCTGTGGAGAGCTGAGCTTGGGTTGAGCTAACAGGGTGCTGGTTTGCAGCCCCTTCCTCAGTCTTGTCAGGAGCTGCCCATTTTCCTTCAAAACCTTCATTCCCACTTAGCTTTCTGCAGGGATTTGGTGGGAGGGCTGGGAGCGTGGCTGTGCTGACTCTCAGGGGATTTCCACTTGCCCCTTCGCCCCACAGCACTCCTCTTCCTCCTGGGCATCTCTGTCCTTTTCAGATTAGCTGCTTCCTCTTCCTGGGGAAACCATGATGAAAAGACATTTAAAAAAAAAAGAAAAAAACAAACAAGAAAGCATCCACAACTTGCTTGTGTGGCTGGTTTGTGCTACTTGGATGGAGAGCTGAGGTTTGGGGGCTGATGGGGGTTGCCTAGTCCCTAATCTGTGGATTGACAGCAGTTACCCTAGCAGGCAGGCAGACAGACATTTGGGAAATAAAGGCAGAAAAAATATCCGTGGGGGAGCTAAGGAAATTTCCCCACTGCCTTCTCCAGCTTTCATCACGCCTGTGTGCCAGGGGAGGCTGCCCTGCCTCGCCGCCCCATGCCTGGAGTCAGAAAGTGAGGGGGCGGTGGGTGAGCGAAACCCTGTTTTGCCCGCGTGGTGGCTAGATCGCAATCAAAAGCGCGTGTGTTTGTGAAGTTACCTCTGCTAAACAATTATGGATGTTTGAACACCGCTCCCCTCAGCCGACGTTTTGAAAACGCTGGGTTTCTGTGTGCGTGGTGCCCTGCCTGGTTGGTTGTTAGCTGTGTTCCTGCAAGCTTGAGTTGAGCTGGTGGCCGATTTTTCTTGTCAAGCCTAGATTAACAGCCCCAAGTAATAAGTGTAAAAAATGAAAAAAAAAATGAAAGAAAAAACCCAAAATTGGAATTTTATGGAAAGGCACAAGATACTTTAGCTCTGGCCTCTCTAGCAGAGGCGTCAGAGCGCTGAACACGACCCTTGCTGCACAGGTTGCACAATAAGGCAGTATCTGCTCATGACTCACTGCAGCTTCATCTGCTCTGCCCACTCCTGGAATATTTCTCGACTGGGCAGCAAATCCAGCAGTTATCACTGGGGGTTGAAATCTGGGGAAATACTGTTTTCTTTGCAAACAGAAAATAGAAAGCACGGAATAGGCTGTGATTAAGTCCCTGAATGGGGATTTGGGACTTGGCTTTGCTGCAGTTTTCCTGTGATGCAAGCAAGTCATTCCGTCCCTCTGCACTGGTGTTCCTCATGCATAATATGGGCAATGAGATAGTTTTTCCTTCCCTCTCCCAATACATTTATGACATTGCTATTTAGATTATGTATCCTTTGGGATGCAAACTCTCTGTCATTAGATGTGCTCATGCAAATATCTATTATCTTGGGGGAACGCGTCCAGTTTTTCCTAGATGTATCTTCTTCTTCATCCCTTGATGTCCTGGGCAGGCAGAGTCTTTGTGAGCACAACTATCATCCCATTTTTTTACTTATTTCTTTTTTTTTTAATTGTTTATCAAAAGCAAGTGCAAGCCTTTTGCTGTTTCAGAAAAGCAACAGAAAACACCATGCTCAGTGCCAGAACTGCAGAGTCCTGAGACCCCAAGCGCTAGCAGAGGGACCTGGAGAGCAACGTGGGGTGACACAGCCTTACCCTAGTCATGCACTCACACATTCGTATGGACAGCTCTCTCCTTTACATTTCCTAATCCTTTAGATTGAAAGGATCGTGCTTATGTTTCATTCTGATGTGCTTTGGTGAACAAATCCAGCTTTGTGGTGAGCTTAGGGCAGGAAAGATGTGGTGCTTGTGTAGGAAGGACTATCAGACGAGGGAGGGAGGGAAGGTTGGGATGAACAGAAACGTACCAATTTGGCATGTGAAGGCTAGACCAGGAGGAATTAGGGCTTGGGGATCTGAGGGGTGAAGCTCTGCAAGAGTAAGCCTTAATGCTTTTAGATGTATTGGGGCATGTGGGGCAGCAAGATTGGGGCATCGAGGGGCTTGGGCTGGAAGGAAATAGCATTTCCAATGGACCTTCATTTGTGGCAGAGAGAAGAAGGGAACACCACATCCACTGCTGCTGCTCTCCCCTGTTTTCCTTCTGCCTGAAATACAGCTGCTGTAGGGGACAGGTGGAAAAGGAGGAGTTTGGGTATTAAACCCTTCCTGGTGCTCTTCTTGGCTGTCGCTGCCAGATGGATGGGATAGCAGGAGGCTGCTGGGTGGATGGGAAGATGCAACACCCCATTGTTGCATGGTGCCGGTGGTTCATCGTGGCCCTGGGTGAAGGCCAGGTGGCTCGATGGGGTGCTCAGAGGGAAATTAAAAGGGTGTGAACTTTCCATGAACTATACCAGCTTTCACAGCCACACCCAGGGTTTTCATTTCATTGCAGTTTCTTTATGAAACCCTGCTCACAGCCACTCTGCCAGCCTTCGAGAGCCGAAGGTATGTGAAGCATCCAGGCAGTGAAAGCAGCCAGAGGGCAAAGGAGTTTCTGAATGGCCATCTCCAGGCTAACCCCAGTGCTTGTTGGGGCTCGTCTCTCTAACCTGACAAATCATGGGTTGTTGCAACCCAGGGAGAAGGTATTTCCAGCATTAGAAATGTCCTCTGCAGCATTCAGGTAGCAAGCTCTGGACCGCTCCAGCTGAGCCCTGTACTGTGCCAAGTGATGCAGCAAATGCCCGTAAGCGCCGCTGGCAAGCAGAGGTGCTGATCCAAGAGGAGGGCAATGCTAATGGTGTGATCTGAGAGGCTGGACACCACGGTGAGGGCCTATCAGTGTATGGGACATAGCGCTGTGCGTTGAGCCAGCAGCGGGTCTGTGCCAGAGCACATGCAGAAGCACTCCCAGTTTGCCCCATTGGCGTTTGCAGGAGGCAGGGCAACATGTCCTATAGGGTTGTGTTCCATTTGAGGGGATATGGAGCAGCAGCTTTGGAGGAATAGCATGTCCCATTGTAATTAACTATTGCTTGGGAGGTAGCTTGGATGACTTGGGAGAGACACAGACCCTGTATGTTCATCAGAATATTTGCTTTGCTTTACAAACAAGTAAGGGGCTCAGTTGTGCTCTCCAGTTGTCCTCGAAAGCAGAGGTGGGGCGATCAGACTCTCCAGAAATGTCTGGGATTTTCTTTCAGTCTCCCACTTTGGGGATGTCTGATGTGGATTTTCAGAGGACAGGAATTTAACACTTTTGCAAATCTGGTCCATGTAGGGTAGTTCAGGATCTGAAAACTTTGGATATTTTTGAGCATCTGAGGTTTTCTTGTTTGCTTGTTATTACAGCAATTGTTGCTTTGTTTTTAATTTATTTTTTTTTCGTGGAGAGGGGCTTGTACACCTAATCCTTTGTGGTCTGTATGCAGTATTAACTTACTCAGTCTCATTAAGTGTTCCTTTATTCCCTGATATTCTAGTCTGAAACTTTTGGACTAATTACTTCTTTACAAAACTTCACTGTCAATCCTTTTGAAATCTGCACCATCTTTATTTTTATGGGATTTGGTTCATTTCTCTTTTACCCCAGGGTATGTGATCTGAGACATATTGAAGTCATTGGAAGTGTTTCCTTTGAGTTTCATTTTAAATCAAGCTCTGGTTAAAGAAATTTATAGAGGAAGGAAGGAAACCTCCAGAAACCTGAAAGATTCCTGCAGGATATTTCTTTAAAGAACCCAAACAATTAGAAATCCCCCTTAGAAAAGCCATCTGGGGAGCATCTGAGCAATGCTTACAGGAGGCCAAGAGGCTTAGATGCTGTTCTCAGACTTTAAAAAAAAAAATGGGGAAAGACAGTAATGGTTATTAAAGCTGAAGATGTTCATGTGCCAGATGTTTAAGCTTACTTCCTACAGAAGCTTAGAAAGGCTCTTTCCTGATATAAAGCTGTATAACAGATTATCTGTATTGTGTGAGATGGGTTTCTTCCCCTCCCTTTTCCGACTGTCCAGACGCAGTTGGATGTGAGACAGATGATGGATCAATTCTGCTGACTGATGGTTTCCAGTGTAGTCCTGGATGTTTCATAGTCTTCCAGGAATTACTTTTCCTGGCAGAAAGAGACCTACTTCTAGATGGACCTGTTCATGTTTAGAAAAAAAAAAAAAAAATTGAAACCATTTGTTGAGGAACTCCTTTAGGGTAACCAGAGGAGCCTGTGGTTGGTGACACCAGCCTCACGCCTCACACTACACCCACGCATGTTCTTATTGCATGCGATTACACGGTTTGAGATGTCTAGTTGCCTGATTGTAATCTGTCCACCCTACCAAAAGTTGCATCATTTTGATTTTGCCTGGGTGCTGTGTGGCAAGCGCTCTTCAGACGGAGTCTCTTGGCCCTTGAAGAATTCATAAAGTTTTTCCTGTGCTTTTGTATTAAAGCCTGATTATTATTTTTCTAATGATTTCATTTCTTGGGGATGGAAGTTCAGCTGTGGCAGGGAAATAGCAATAGCTAGAAAAGTATGTCCGTGGCGCAAAGCTGCTCTGAATAGCCGTGGAGGTAGATGGTTCAAAAGGTTTCTAGAACACAAACACTACCTTGGCGATTACAGCACCCAGTGCGAGAAAATCCTGTTTGCCCTTCTCCAGTTGTGCCAATTCATCCCTTTCTGTTCTGGTGAGAGACTGGGTGCCCACTGGGAAAGGGAAAGCAATCAAGAGCCACGTGCATTAGTCATCTACCTCTGCCTAACAGGACCCAAGGTCAGATGATGCAAGAGCGACTGCCAAATACCTGCCAGGAATGATCCAGCTAGGAGATAAGGCCCTGCCTATCTGCAGCTGTGCCCTGGGAGGGGGACATGGCAGTGAGCTCGGTGCTGGACAGCAGCGGCACCCTGTGAGGGGGAAAGCGCAGGAATGCAAACGGCATGCTGTAACGGGGCAATAAAACCACCTGATGGCACACCCGGGCACTCTTCTATTGTAGATGAGGATTTATTTCTGGACTTTGGAAATGAGCCATCCCAAAGTAAATGTTTAGTCAGCCCTGCAAGCTGTCTGAAATGCATGACGTGCCGATGACAGAGCAGTTCTATAGGGATGGGGCTGACCTTTCTTTGCTGAATGTGATTCTACTATTAAGAAAATCTACATTCAAAAGAGACGGTAAGGTGTGGTTGAAGTTTAGTTTTCTGTCCTAGAGAACTGAGTTGTAAGGGAGAAAAGGCAGTCTGCCACTTCTGCAAGGACTCATAAAGGGCATGGACGGCTTTCCCCGCCATGGAGGCTTGCCCTTCAGAACAAGCCCTGACTCAGTGGCTTTGCCACAAAACTGAGCATCACTGTCAACATTTGGCTTGCAGGCATGAGTGGAGCCACTTGGCTTTGTGTTGGGGCAGGCTTCTTGCTTTGGCCCAGAGCTGCAGCTGCAGCAGGGAGAAGGTAGTGCAGTGAAAAGGAGGGCTTGGTCACAGTGCTAGGGATGCCATGGCCACTGGAGCAAATGGAGAAGTGCCACCAGACACTGAACGGGCACCTCCACCTTGAGTCAGTGATGCAAAGGCATGCTGCCAAGCAGCAACAGCTAGCCATGGAGTGGGGCAGAGTGGGCCCCTGGGGGGTCTCTGGGCAACGTGGGGCAAGAGGGACAGAGGGCACCAGAAGCCGAGCGCAATGGCTTGGCCAAAACCCAGTTGGGAATAGAAAGCCAGATCTCTAGGCTTTGGCTGTTGGAGACCTGCAGCTCAGACTGTGTGGTGGTTGGGTCTGGGGCTCAGTTTTAGTTCATTTGGGAGAGGAGCGAGTTACAAAATGTGGATCTGGGTTCATGTTACAATTCTGCTCCCCAGGGCTATTCCAGGTGTTCAAATATGAACTTTTGGCCCAGGCCCATCTCTAATTAGGCATATTCTTTAAAAGTATTTTCCTTCCTCAGCTCCTGTGCTCTTGGCTTGTCTCCACTAGCCCTCTTCACTGTGCTAGAGCACAGTTTGCTGGGTATATTAGTTGAACTGTTTACACACCTGGTTTCCTGCAAGAATAGACACCTAGCTCCTTCTTTTCAAAAGTCTAGCCCAGAGGCTGTAAACAGGAATTGTGCTATGTCTGGAAAAGCTGAACTGCTGCTTATCTGCACTCCCTCTGGCTGTGGGAGCAGCAGCAGCTGCAGACATGGGTCAGTTGAGCATGGAAACTGGCTTGCGTACTCTTCCCACCAGTCCTGTCCTCCTGCCCAGCTCAGGTCCTCCAGCAGCTGAGGGGCCACCTTCTCCAGAGGGTTATTCCCTTTCATTGTGATGGTGACAGGAGGGGACCCACCTGGCATTTGGGTCAGCTCAGATGATATTTTGCCTCATGTATGGAAGCTGCAGGTGTCATCCTAGAGTTATGCCCTGTGCAAGACTGCTGATCGGACCTTTTCTCTCTATTCATGGCTTTACCTTCCAAGGTTAGTTTCTGTCCAGGCTCCTCAAAAAGCAGTGGTGGGTTCATCACCTCTTATACTCTTTTAATCATGACTGAGGGGTGTCTTTCTTAACCTATTTTGTGCCTCAAAGAATGATTGTGGAAAGAAAAGATTGGTAAGGCCTCTGTGGTGTGGATCAGATTAAATGGTCCCTTGTGGTGTCTTTGGGCTTAAAACATACAAGCATAAGCGAGTGCGATTGCACAACTTTGTTTTCAAAGTATAGGAGGAGGAGAAAGGCAGCACAAAATCACTTGGCTGATACTGTCAAGGATTTCTTCTTCTGAGCCAGGTAGTGTTGGAAAACCCCACAGGGCTTCCTCAGATGCTAAAAGAGACCTTCAGACTCTGCTAGGGAGTCCCCCTTCACACCAGCGTGCACTCTGTACTGCCTTAAAATATGCTGATTTTGTGGACATGCTATCAGCTTCTGAATCCCACTTTACAGCTGTTGTTTTACTGGGTGATGCTGAGTTTTATGCTGCTGCTTCATTTTTTTGGTGAACATTACTTGAACCAGCTAACCTCTGTGTAAGGCCATGAGTTGGGAGGGTTAGTGGTCCACAGGCTATGGAGTGTGATGCTGATATGCTGGGCTTTGGGCATCTTTAACTTTCTGTACTTCTTGAGGTTTCCATAGCACTGTTGGTGAAGGCCCCTGGAAGAGTCCCCCCAAGGCAGGCCCTTGGGAAGGGGCATGCAGATGCCTGGGCTGGGAATAGGGAACAGGAAATCAAATGCACCTGAGGGCAAAATTTGCTATCCAAATTCCAGTCCAGCTAGGAACAGAAAGTTCTACTGTTCCCAGAGCACTGGGCTGGACTGGGATTATGCCAGCAAGCCCCCAAAAGGGACACAAAGACATCCAGTGGGGAATGAAAGAAGGTGTGATATTAGCTTTGGGGTGCTCATGCCACAGAGGAACTCCAGCAACTCTGTCTGGGACCGGCACAGCTCCTGATCACACAGCAAGCAGTGACTTTGTCGTTGAACTTTGTGCTGGCATTGATTCCTGCTTGGCTGCTGAATGCTGGTTGTATGCCATAAGTGTTACAAGCTGTAAGGGCTGGGAAATCTCAGCTCTGGAAAGAGGCCTGTAAGGACGAAGGTGGCAAGTGCTTTCATCCAGGCTTGCGTCAAAACCCTTTGCGGAGGAAGAAGAGAGGGATTACGCTGTCACCCCACTTACCTTTTCCTCCTGCGTAATTGTGCCCCTCTGCCAAAAAAAGAAATTGGGGCTTTTGCTAGAAACCGGTGGCTAGCTGAATCCAGCGTGAAGCGGCATGACCATTCATGCTGCGCTCTGTGCTCCTGCTAATGGTATCAAATCAAGCAGGAAATTATTTTTGGAGCAGCGAAGCATGTTGAAACCCAGCAGAAGGCAGCTGTTTGCATAACCGGAGTTGTGGGAGAGCTGCCTCCCTTGTTGCCAAGCGCTTGACTTCCTATGCTGGTGAGAAACGGTTTCCCCGCTCCCGGCATCACAAGCAAATCCCCTTAGGCTTGGGAGGCTGGGCTTGGTCCAGCATCCATCATTCCTGTAAGGCCTGCTTCACAGCTCTGAAAGTCCCCTGGACACTTCACTGCAGGGATCTGAACTACCCGATTCTGCCTCCTCAGATCACTGCTCAGCCCTCTTCTTAAAAACAAATGACCTGCAAAATAAAGGGTTTTGTCCAGAGTTTCAAATATATTTCAGTTAACTCTCAGCAGAGGTCCACATCTGGCACACTGCCCATGATGGAAGGTGAAACATTAGTTCTGCCTCAATCTGAGCATCTCTGCTGTGCTTTTGCACCCTGGCTGGGTTTCCAGCCCCAGTTTGGTGCCCTGGCTGTACCCGCCGCGCTTGGGCTGTCTTCTTCGCAAGGATGCGTCCTGGCACACAACTCCTCTGGCTGCACTTCAGCAGCCCCTTTTCCATTTGGCTCTTTCAACGGCTCCCAAGTGTCTAACATGGGCCTAGTGGGTTTTTGTTTGTTTGTTTGTTTTGTGGGGGGAGTATCTTGTCATACTGCTGCTTTTTCAGTGTCTGGCAATATCGTTTGCAACTTTTTTTTCCTACTCTGTTGCTGTACACTTGTGTCCAGGCACTGGCCTTGCCTCCAGCCATACGCGGATGGAGCTCCTACCCGAACAGGTTTGTCTCCCTGGGCTCTGTCCGGCCCTTAACCCCGCATCCCAGAGCAGAAATAAATCCCTTCAGTACTGCAGCAAAATGTCATGCCCCGTAAAATAGCATCGTTAACGTGGGTTGTAGAATTGCGTTTGCTGGAAAGAATGAGATAAAGCCATGGGTGCAGAGACGGCAATTGGCCTGGTGCAGATGGGGCTTAAATTCCTGCCCCCAAAATGCAAGGCTTCTGCACAGAAGAGAAGCACCAAGCCACTGCAGAGAGGTTCCGAAAGCCACCATGGCGGTATAAAGCCTTTTTTGTTTGCGGACTTATTATGTCATCCCTCGGTCATGCAAATATCGCCCCAGAAGAAAGACTTTTACACATTAATGCCTTGTTCTGGAGAAGTCCCTCCCTGATTATTCATGACCGCTGACTTCTTGGGCTGTGTGCCCCTTTCTGAAGGGCTGTAGGGTGGAAAGAAATTCCCTGACGCAGGGAAAGGCAGGAAAAAATCCAGCTCACCCAAACTGAGTCAGTCTGAAGTATTTATGACTTTTCAGTTGGGTGATTAAGTTCTCATGCAGCCCAGTTATGGTTAGAAAAGGTGTCTATTCTGTGCTGAGTTGAAGTTCGTTACTGTTACACAAATGTACATCAGCAATGAGACCCCAAAGCTGTGGTGAAGAACAGGGAAATTTTCATACTCTATAAAGTTTTAGTCTTGGTGAACTAGATTAAAAAATAATTTAAAAAAAATCCCTACTATTTCACTTTATAGTAAGCTTTCAACTTAAGCGCTTGATGGTTTCTGGGCAGTTTTGTAATAGATGATGGGACCTTTTATTTCTGCCTGTCTCATCCATGTCTAGGATTGCAGCTGTTACATATTTCATTGTCTAGGGCTGTTTAGCATCTCATGTTTTTAGTTGCAAATCCAATTATTTTGACCTTGCCACTTAATTGTTTGCTGTGGCATCATTATGCCCTGCGCCTTCAGTTTTGCTTGATTTGGTTTGGGAGGGAGATAGGATGTGGTGGGTGCATCCTCGGAGACCTCCAAGGTCCATCCCGAGCATGCTCCATGCCCTGCCTTTCAGCTCTATTTATTTTCTTTGTCATGTTAGGCTGACCTTCCGTTGGCCTTTGTCTTTTGTGCCCAAATGAGGAAGTTAAAGAAAAATGGCCAAAACCTCCTGTTTGGTGGCTACTCTAACTGGTCCCTCACTTTGCACGCTCCAAACCCATCCTGTGGTCTGCAGTGCTTCAGCCCAAATTTCTTGAGACCTACAATGAAGCATTGATTAACTTGTACCACAAGAGAGACAGTTACATTTCCTGACAATAAAATACTATCTATCCCATAACATGAAGTTAGTACGAGCCATAGGGGCTCATATTCCTGTAACGCAAAGGGAAGAAGCAGCTGCAGATTTGAGGAGGAGTATACTAAATTCATCTCAGTTTGAAACCACTAAGGTAAGTCCTATTTCCTCAGATGAATGCCAAAGTTACATGTGAAGGGGTGCCTCTATTTCTCTGCTAATATTTTACTGAAGGGTAGCTGTAGGGAAGGGTTTCATTTCTTTTGTTGCCTTATCTCTGGGAACCACTTCAGTTCCGTTTCAGTGACGTTCCTGCAAAGCGCAAGACTAAAAAGGGTTTATTGTCTCTTTGAACTGCCTTTTGGTCTGAGGAATGAGGATATAATTGTAACATAGGAAGGACAAACTGAACATGTTCAGGCTTGTCCTACCCGATTTTTTCCCCGTTTCTTTTCTTCTTTTTTTTTTTTTCTTCCCCTTGGAGCTAGCACTCATGATTGGGATTTTCCAACCACTAAAGTCTTGGCTAGCCTAGGGACTAATATGCTCTTAGCTAAACGAGCTCTGGACGGCTGAATGTGCGGTTTCTTTTGATGCCAGCGAAGACCAGGGTTCGACACTTTATTTGTGTTTGCCACCAGAGCATCAATCTCTTGCTGTTCGTGTCTGCAGGATGAGTGCAGAGTGAGTCTCAGGCAGATGGCTTTCATATTCCCTCTGGGATAATTTGTTCCACATGTTTAGTGATCTTTCAGTACTCCCTTCTCTTTTTTCGTCGTGTTTGGATTTTTACGAGAAATAGGTCTGTGGAAGAAATTAAAGGCATATATTAACCAGACTTAAAGCAACCCAAGAAGAACATCCTTAAAGCCTTCAAATGCTGTGGTGTTTTGCTTTTAGGAAATCTCATTGTCAGTTGCAGTTGAAATACAGGGTTTGTTGGCTATATCTGTAATCACAGTAAGTTGTGCTTAGTTTGTGTCATTTAGTAAAAAATTGCCTTTGAGTCTATTTTAACTACTAGCCTTGGTCTGAAGCAAGGATTAAAGATAAAGGTGTTGGTGCTGAATCCATACTGTCTTTTTTTCCGCAACTGTTGCTAGCAGAAGACTTACTAAAGAGAAATTAATTTCAAGTCCTTTCCTGCTGCTAATCCGTACGCTGTTCTATGGCCAGGCTCTTTGTACTGGGTGCTGCCATTTTGATGGGTTTTCGCAGCCGTTATATCTATGCTGTTGATGTTGAACCTGTTCCTGTAAACCATTTTCAGCTCTTATGGACTTTGCATCTTTTCCATTATGCCCCTGGTTGATCTTTTCCAACTCCTTTTCCATGATGTCCCCAGTGCAGCTGGGATTGCAGCATTTCTCACTGATTCCTTGGAGTCCACATGGCTTGTTTTACTTTGACCCTGTGGTTTTTGCTCAGTCCTTCCTCAGACAAATTTCCACTGACTCAAATTTGTGCTTTAATTGAGTCAGGGCTCCAGGACGTGTCGCCGGAGCGAAGCCTGTTTCTGGGACAGCTGGTTTCCATGGAGCTGGGCCAGCCGACACTGGTGCACGAAGGCAAGGCTTCTTGGGAGGAAGTCTTGAAACAGTAATAGGGATGTCACACGTTTCTGAAATCTACATATACGTCCTTTTCCCCATTGATGTTGCTGTAATACACAGTGCTGGTGTTGCATTGTCGGGGTGCTGCAAGACACAGCAAGTTGTGGGTTCCCATTGCATCAGTACTGTGGCTGAGGCAGCAGAAAAGGCTTTTGGGGGAAAAAAAAAAAAAAGAGAAGGAAAAATGTGGTCCACTGATCTGAGCACTAAACTTGAATGTGAGAGACCTGATTTTTTAAGGCTTTTTTTTCCACCATGATCTTTACAGGACCTTACCAGGGCACTTAGGTTTTCTGTGCTTCATTTCCCTGTGAGAACATGCAGGGTGTTTGCACCACCAACACCCATGTGGGGATGTTATGAACATAAGTTGTGAGATGTAAAGGGTGAGTTTTTCAGCTGCTACTGCTATCGGGTCTGTCTCTGTATGTAAGAAAGGAAAACTTTTGTTAAGTTACAAGGACTGATGCGGATCTAGGTCTGGAGATCCTTGTACTTTGGATATGCCAGTATTTTCCTGGTGCTGTACAGATGTACACCAAACAGGCTTGGCGGCACTTTGAAGTCCGTGTTTTCATGGTTTCCCCTCCTTAAAAGAAAATTGAAGTGAAACGAAAACACACAGTTCTTTTTCATTGTGCACTGAAAACAAAAAAAAAAAAAACCAACAACCCACTAGTCACCTCAAAAGGTAATTAATTTCCTCATCAACCAGCTTGTCTATTTATGCAAATACATTTAATGCACTGAAAGCAGCCAGCTTCTGCAAGGCTCCAGGACATCAAAAGCACCAGTGTAAAATCATTGTTGCTGCCGGCCACTAAAGAACATGGCCCATTGCTGCCTTGACTTACCTGGCTGTAACATCTCCCCCTGTACAATACAGGTGTGCCCTAAGATGTCCTGCCAAAGAAGTGTGTGGCCTCTGGCTCTTGCAACACCAGTTGGCCTGAAATGCAAGTCTTCTAGGTACAGCAAACCTCAAGTGTGCAGCGGGCCAGTGCTTCGCTCATTGAAGCTGCAGAAATGTATAATCGGAGGTTTCCAAACTCCTCTGCAAGCAGCTGGCTGCTCACATGCTGCTCACCCCTCCTTGTTTCCAGCTGCTAATTTGCAATTAAACACAGCAAAAAATACAGTAAACACTCCGCTTGCAATTTTCCTTGCAAGTCTGGCAGGTAGCTTGCAGTTGCTGTCGTTCGGAGGTGAATGGAGCAGGCTTCTGCCGTAAGCGTGGGGCTGGGTGGAGAGGCGGCTCGTGAGGCTGCCTAAGATGTGGTTCCCACCGAGCGCTCCCGTAAACAGCGTTTCAGCGTAATGCAGCTGATAGTAACTGTAGGTGGTCTCAGTAGTGGGGCCAAGATGAAACCTGGTGCGGAGAGCGAACGAAGCGCTTTTTCTCCCTAAGGGGAGCGCCTCCAACTGAGAGCAAATGTGTGTTAGGCAGAGCTCAAAATGCAACTGCTCCGCCAGGTCTGCAGGTAAAGGATGCTCTCGTTCAGGGCTTTGGCAATGCTGGAATCCACTGAAATATGCAAGATGCGTAGAAGGCCCTGCAATTACATTTGACTGGTAGAAAGTACATTAAATCTGTTCCCCATTCATTGCTCCAAAAAGTGCAAGCAACTTCAGTTAATGTGGAATGTGCTTTTCAACCCAAATAAATTTTTTCTACTATGCTACACAAAGTAATTGAAAATACATCATTCAGTGCAAAGTTTCTTAGTTGTTCCTTGGCTAGTGTTTGTCCTGCAACCTTGCAGGGGAGAAAACTACTACAATTTGCGAATATGAAACACAGAACAGCCTTCTTTCTGAATATATTTAACATGCAGAAACCGTTGTCATTATGGGATGAGGAAAACAAAATACTTCATTGGGGGAATTCAGTAACAGTGAGACCACTTCTGATTTGAGTGTACGAAGCCTGCCCAAGCAAGCAAACTGTTCACCTTTAATTAATGGTTTTGCCCATTATTGAAATGATGTGACTCGCTCTTCTCATGCAGGTACCTCCTTCTGGGCTCAAACTCTTCATGAAAACAAATCACTGCACCACAGCCCTAGGGCTCTGTCTTTGCTGGAGAGAGGGTTGTTCTCAAGGGACCTGTTGTGCAACTGAAGAGGTTGGAGCAGAGTGCTGGAAAAGTCTTCCACCTGATGTGTGAAATGTTTCGTTTGTGACTTTTGGGTATTAGCGTGCCAACATTGCTTTCTGTACAAAATTAGCCCTAATGTGACCTATTAAATCAAAAGGTCTTACTAGACAAAAGGCACTGGCGCCCTTGGCAAAATTTTTCACACCCCAAGGTAGGAGGTGTTGGCTGCCACTACTTGTTGCAAGGCAAGATCAGTCTGTGCTATACCTCTGGTAGGACGCTGCATTTACAGTTAGTTATTTCAAGGTAAAGAAGTAACGTGTTTTGCCAGGGATTACGTAGCCTAAAAATGTCATTCACCTGAGCATGGTCCTGGTGAGAGATGAAATTTGTGTCAATGAGTTTGCTATTTACCTTGTTAGCCTTTGGTGTGGAGGGAGCCCTTCCTTTCACGTGACACAGGGATTGCTCTCTTGGATCATTGCAGTAGCCTCACCAGTGCCCTCCCTGCAAAAGGGACTGGGGGAGGAAGAGCTTTGATGGGCCAATGCTGGGACACCTCCAAGCATTGGCAAAATAGGTAGCTGCCTGTGGCATCGGATGGTCTGCCAACAGTCCTGTTGTCTACTTGCCTATGCCATACTGGCAGGAAAGCACGTTCATTGAGGAAAGCCAGAGCATCTGGTCTCTGTGTCTGGTTTTGGAAGGTGGGAGAGGTCCTTTTGGGAGCAGCAGTCACTGCCTGTCTCCTTAGTGCCAGCAAAGGCAGCAGTCTGGGCTTGCCAGAGCTCTCTTCATGCTTTCTTTCCCAGCCAAATCCTACCCCTTCCCCTCACAGGAACTACTCAGACCCCACCCCTCATCCTTGGGCAGCAAAATTAATCTCTGCCCACGTGTTGCTTTGAGCCAGCTCTGAGTAAGTGAGTGCATCACGATTGGTGAGAGGTAACAACTCCAGCCGATGCCAAACTTGCAGATCCCCCAAAGCCACCACCGCGAGCCGAGACCTAACATGCTGGGAGTGCAACCCAGGTTACTATAGCAAATCGTCAACAGTTTCCTGCCCAGCTGAGGGGTTTTTTTGGAGTCTGAAGCTCTATAATCTCATAAAAGCTAGAAAAAACTTGAATTCATTCAAAGATTATTTCACACCACCTACAGTAGTCTATGAAGTCAGACATGCTGTAACATATGATTAACGATGCGTTTGGTGGTGAGTCATTGGGTAGTCTAGCAAGCACTGCTTACCTTCTAACCAGTTTGTGCGTGGGAGTCCTTACCCAGAGACACACCCAAACTGAACGTTTTAATAATTTACCACATTCTGAGCTTGGAAGAGCAGTTTTTGTTGCTTAATTTAAAAAAAAAAAAAAACCAACTTAAATGCTTTGCCACCCGTTAGGGAACAAACCTCTACCATGAAGAAGAAAAGAAGGTGGGAGGAACCCCAAAAAGCTATTATTACATTGTATGGTTGGAGTATCCAAGAAAAAGACTGGGAAAAATCCATGTTTAAGAGATGAGGGATTGCATCTTTGTGTTATGTTAGAGTCACTTTAGAATATACATGAACATTTCTTGGACTGAAATGTATCATTACCTTTTCCTAACTGAGACTCCCAAGCACAAAGTGAGAGTTGTGGTTATTCTTATTTATTATCTGGAATGTTTAAGGATTATAGGGAAAAAAAAGCAACATTCTCCAGGGAATGTGCAAAAATGAGCCTGTCTGGTCTGTGAGATGGCAGTGGGAGACACAGTTTTGATCCCTGCTGTAGAGGAGGAAATTGCACTTGCATCTCAATGTGATCTGGTATCCTTTCTCCAATGAAAATCACAGTAAGAAGCCTAGGGAAGAGAAAGAGTGGGACAAACTTGCATAATACGTCACCAATTACTTTTCCAGCCTCCAACTATTTTCAACTCGGGGGATTTCCTGACATGAATGAATGTGGTTCATGACTCTTTAGTAACTTTCAGTAGATCATTCTTCCGAGTTCTTTTCCAGTCTCTACTTGTACCCGTCTAAACCTTTTGCTTCCACAACACCAGTAGCAAACAACTCTGCCAACCTTCTACCTGTTGTGGGAAGAGTTAGGCCTTTCTCTTTGTTTTGAACCAGTCTCCGACAGCTTCATTTGGGGCTTCCCAGTTCTTGTGGTGGAAATTACCATGTCAGTCCCTTCCTAACCCTCTGCTCCAAGTCTCTCACAAACTTGTGGACCGTTATGAAATGTCCCTTGGACATTTCCTTCTCGAGGTGAAGGCTCTCGGCCTCCTCAGGCATAAAACCAGTTGCCATCCTCTGAGCCTGTCCCGCTTCTTTGATACCTTTGAAAGAGGAGGAGACTAGGATTGCACACACTATTCAAAGTGCTGGTGAACCAGGAGTTTATGCAGTGATCTAATGAGGTTCTTTTCTCTGTTCACTTGCTGTTTCTTTCATGGTAATCCCTAACATTTTATTAGCTGAGCACTGAGGCGATGGTTTTGTGGAACAGTCTATGATAGCCCAAAGGTCTCACTCCTGAGTAATAATAAGCAGTTCAGAAACCATAATTTCATTTGTGAATTTAAGATTTTTCTCTGTGTACACCACTTTAAGTTCATTCTGCACTGACTTTCAGCTGCCATGTCATTGCCCAATCCCTCAGCCCTGTCAGGGCCATATGCAATTCCCCACCGGCTGCTCTTTTTCTGCGTACTCTTTTAGTTGCGTGTCCTCAGCAAACTTTCTTACCCCATTGCTGCTCCAGATTGTTCACAGATAAATCAAACAGCGCATGTCCTGGCCTCACCGGTGGGATGCCTCTGTTGTGAGAACTGACCACTTACACCTACTCTCTGATGCCTATCTTGACCTGCCCCAGCTCATCCAGTACTAGCGTTGCTGGGACCAAAGCCAGATGTTGCAAGCCCCCATTAGGGGAGTGCAGCTCATACCTGATCCTTGTCTAGACCCCTCCATTTCTAGACGTACGGGGTGATACCGCAGAGTGTGAGGCAAGCAATGCCTTAGCCTGCTAGCTGGCCAAAATCTTTTGGGGACTGCAGCTTATTCCCTTAATTTTTATAAATGCATGTAAATGTGCAGGTGTTCGGTGCACGGAGGTGCCAGTGGGACTGTCTACGCTGTGCAATAGGGAAAAACAAGAATCACACATACAAGTGCGAGCTTTGAATTAGCAAAGTGCAGTATTTTGAAATAATGTTTTATTAGAAAAGAGCACGCGAGAATAAATGATACTCTAAATTAGTGGCGGGTTACAGGCAAAGCACGCAAATCCGCCCACCTCTGACTGAAGTGTAACTGATATGCCTCTTCCGGCAATTAGCCGAGTTCCTCGGAAGAGCGCTGTCTTGGATCAGGCAGCAGGATGGGCTGGCGCAGACAGGCTGCTCCAGCTGCCTGGGAATTAGCGTCCTGCCACAACCGTCCCCTTCGCGCCCCGGCGGCGGGATCTGCCGTGCTTGAGCTGGGGCTGCGACAGGGGCCAGTTGGTTCAAGCTGCTTTTCATTGCCGGGATTTTCTCTGCAGCAGGCGCTCGCGGGGGATGGATAGCTTTGTTGCTGCAGAGCCTCTGATGGACAGCTGGCCTTATCCATTCACACAGAGCCCCGCTCGAAGAGGGGGGAGGAAAGGAGGATTTTCCCCGTGGAGGAAGCCCTGCACTGAGCTAAAGTGTTTCATGCCCTGCACTGACCTGAAGTGTTTTGTTCTGCAACGTTGAGTGTCAAGTCCCACCACCACCCCTCCTTGTGCTGCATCGGTGACACATACAGGAGTGAATGTCCCTTAAGGGAAGTGAAGCTACAGGTAGCTCCAACAACTTTCGGGATGGGTCCCAAAACTTTCCTGGCCCCGTCTGGTGCCTGGTGTACCCAGCACACGGCGGGTCTGCCATGCCTCTGCCATTGCACCCCTGGCTTCTTGCCCTGCTAATGCAACAGTGCCAGTCTTTAGCATCCCTCCCTCACCCAGTTCTGACGGAAAAGAGTGATGCCAGATGCCCATACCCCTTCATCATTTTTTTCCTTTCCCACCACCCAGATTTTCCAGATGTGGCTGCCACTAGAAATAAGCAATTGAATGAGCACTTGTCTGCGAGTGACTCATTCTCACGCCGTGAGGGGCTGTGTGGAGGGTGGGGATGCGAAGTCTCACCACCTCCTTGGACAGCCTGCAATGATCTCAAGTTCACCAGAGTGAAAAAAGAGCCTCCTATTCTCCCCAAAGCAGCAGCAGCCCACTTTTACTGCTCTGAAAGTAATCTAAAACATATGTGGCAAAAAGGACATCCTGGTCATGATTTCCAGCTGCACCAGGGCAGTGTACACCCTCCTTTTCCTGCTGATGCATGGGCGGAGGTGGGTATCTGTCTCTAGAGAAGCCCCAGGGTCCCAGTGAAATAATGGGAAAATTGCAACCAGAAGAGTCCCGCTTGAGGGACTACAGTCCTACCTCTTGTGAAGTACCTTCCACCCAACCACAAAGAAGCAAGTGCAAAAGGGCATCTTTCTCAGGCACATGTCCCTTGGAGGCTGCATTTGTTCCTGCTTGGGGTTTAATGCACCTTCAGGTAGCACTAACCTGTGCTCTTTGCTTCACATACTATTTTCACGTGGACGTTTGCTCGTGCAGAAAAACCAGGGGAAAGACTCATGCCATGCTTGTTTGTGCCTGTGTGATGTTTTTTTCCATGAGGGCAGGCAGTAGGAACTGCGGAAAGGGACGTTTGGGGCTTTTTTTCTTTTCCTCTCAGAGGCAAGATAACGTGATGTGCGGTACTGACCACCCTTCACCAACAGGGTTGCCTTGAAGCCTGCTGAGCACTGAGCTGTCTGGGTTTATTTGTGTTGTGCAGTTTCTTGCCATAGGCTGTGGAAGCCGGAGTATCTCTGTAGATTTGCATGAATGTCCTACGAAATATGTGAAATTTTTTGAGGCTCAATAGATCTATATTTGATTGAGGCTTTTATGTGTTTGTGTCTTGAAGAAGCTTTGGTGAAATTTTGTGCTTGCTTTTTTTGTCTTTTGGAGGAATCTCAAAAACATAGACCAGACCATAACAAGTCAAAGATGAAATACATTCAGCAAGCATCGTCAAGGCAGTAAAACAAAGGTCCTTAAATGAAACCATCACTAATTTACAATAAGTTAACCACCAAGTTTACGTATTGCTAAGTTATCAGGAACACAGTGGCCACCGCTCGCTTTCTTGTGGACACAAAGCTGCTTACTGGAGAGCTTGATTTGGTGTCATGGTTTAACCTGGACTTCTTTTTTTCACCTCAGTTTTTTGCTTTTAGCTTCTTTCTAACTCACCAGCTGTTTTTCACCCATAGCTGCCCCTCTAAGGGTGTGAGAGGATAAGTGGATAGTGTGGCCAGGCTGCAATCAAAGAAATATTTTGAGAGTCCTTTCAGAGCTCTTTAAGGAATCTGGGCCGGCTATGAATGCCGGCTTTATGCAGCGCTGTTTTGAAGTAGGAGTGAGTAACTAAAAAACAATTTGCACTCTCTCCATGTTCAACTTTGACTTTACTAAGAAAAAGAGAAAGAAAACAAACACAATCCCATTCACTGTCGAAATACACATTGATCCTTTAATCCTCAGGGAATTGTTGGGAACTGCTTCCTCCTTGAAAGAATTGCTGTATTGACGCAACATTTAATTGTGCAATTACACACGTGCGTTCTTCTCCTGGGCTTTGCAGAGCAGGGCTCTGTGGCTGGAATGCTAATCAGAACGTGATTGATACCATCTCGCTGCACGCACAGCCTGAATGCAGCCTTCCGGCTGGCAGCAGCCCCTGGGTACCTTCATGGGTCTGTCCCAGCCTTTTCAGGCAGGAAACAAAAGATGGGAATCGCAGCCCAGCAAGGTCAGAGCAAGGACTGGAATCTGGGCTGGAGCCCAAAATCGTGTCCTGTGTTGGTTTGTTAGCCTTCCTTGGTGGAAGTGGGAGATTCCAGTGTCCATGTCTCCTCAGCAGTGCCTGGGGGCTGCGGCTGGCAGGTACCGGTGGGAACCCTGTTCTAACACCCCCATCTGCGAGCTGAAAATATGACCTGCCTGGTCAGTGGTGTCTCTGGTGTCTCTCCTGCTCCTGTGCTACTGCTTGATCTCCGCATGGTGCACGCACCTTCATGGGGATTTATTTTTTTGTGGAAGTTTTTACTTCAAAGCTACTGGGAAATGCTCTGCACATGTGTTTGTACACATATCTGTGTGTATATACACACAGGTACTTGTTTGTCTGGGCCCTGCTTCCCAAGAGCTGCATTTGCTGTCAACTGCACCAGATTTTTCTGATGCTTCATGTGTGCCACCTTTTTCACTTCAGGGGTGTGCGACACTTGGGATAGAGCCACAAAAAATCACTTGCTGGAGTTGGGGGACCCTCTGGGAGCCCTTGCTGTCGCCTGTGCTACTGCTTCATGTCTTGATTCAGAAACTGAACCCCGATTGAGCTCGTTTGCCTCACACTGACTGACCCTGATGGGAGTGGGTTGCAAAGTAACGTACAGCATGTCCTCCCTTCGCCTCACCCGGGAAGCATGGTGCGCATTAGGGTTTACAGTTTCCTGCAAGTAAATACAGAGGCTGATTAAGCATTAGATGGGAAGAAATGCGACCCTGCTCCAGCTGGCTTTGAACGCTAATATTTTCTTTGGGCTTAATCTGTTTACCATGACATTACTATTAACGGTTTCATCATCAATTCTACTTTCCCAGCATTAAGGATGGAGTTTCCAGATGGACAATCCTAGCTGTCAGCCCCTTGTCCCTTATTCGTGGCCACAGGCTAGCCTTGTCCCTGGCCACACCATGTGTCCTGTGGCAAGTCTGCCCAGGGCTGGCCATCCCACTTTTTGAAATCCTTTAAAACTCTTTTAATGACTGTTTTTAATGCATCCACTACACTTGCCTAATGGCCTCAGGAAAATTAAAAGAGGAGGCTTTTGTTATGTTGTTAGCAACATTTGGCTAATGTTATGGGCTTCTGGCCTCCAGGTCCCTCTGTTCATGTTTTCTTATTTCTCTGAAGGGTTTAAGTCAGGGCAAGCTGAGGCTGCTCCCCTTGGCAAAAACTAGCAAAAGCTAGTCCTCCTCCGCATTTGTCTGTTTGCTCTCTGCAAACAATCGCTCTGCGCCGTCCTGACAGCAGGACTTTGGGGCATGTCAGTCCCGTGCAGGACAGAGCGGTGCACTTTGTTCCTCTCTTTCAAGGCAAGGCTGAAAACATGAAGAAGAGCGGGCAGCTGTGGTCTTAGCTGACAGCCTGAGAGGAGCTTTGGTAGCGGAAAAGCCCGGGGAGGAGCAAGGATGGCTGCTGGTTAAAGTCAGCAAGAGACCTTCTCTCCAGATGCAAGAGAAGCAAAAGAATTATAAGTAACATGCTGAAGTATGCAGATAAAGTTACCTGAGTTATTTTGACCATAAAGCCCAGGATGGTAAAGGCTCCTAACCTCTATTAATTAGCGAGAAGCCGGAAGAGGCAGCACAGTGATCTCAGCTGCCAAAGCTTCTGTGCCCTTTTGCTCCCTTTAATTTAATTGTATTAGTCTTGTCCGCATCCTTTGTTCTTCCGCCCCGCTCAGGATATGTGCTGCTGGTTTTGGCAGGGCTCGCTCTGGCTGCACGTGGCTGGTTTGTGGACAGCCAGGAGGGACGGGAGGAAGGGCAGGAAGGGGAAAAGGATGGAAAAGGTCCCATGGGAACAACCTGCTTAATGTGCCTCATTTGTCTTAATAGTGCCACCGTGTCCCTTCCTGGTGAAACTTCCTCCTGATAAGTCAAACAGGCAAAATTGAATACAGAAGGGCTCCCACTGATTTCAACAGAGATGAGATTTCATGCTTAAATCTTAAAAAAAATAAAAACAAAAAGACGAGTGCCCGCGAGCCAAGTCTAGCACAGCAGGAGCTGCCAACCCAGTGATCGTTCCTTCCCCTGGCCTTCAGCTATGCTGAGGGGTCAGGATGTCTTGTCTTTAGCTTAGCTGTTCTGCTTTGTACCACTTGTTCCCCATCAGACCAGTAAGAAATAAGAGCAATAGCTTAGCCCTGGGTCCTCCACTTGCTTAGCGTGCAGAAAAGGGTCCAGCAAGCACAGCAGGGGGATTATCAGTGCTAACCCCCAGCTGTTTGCTCTGCTGGTGGCAATAGCATCACTGTACCTCTTGCCAAAGTACTGCTCCTCAGGGCTGTTGTGGGATGCAAACCCTTCCCTGCCCTCCTGCTGCTTGCTGGACTCCCACCCACTTCCACAGGGCTGTAGGTCCCCTCCCAGCGGCATCCAAGGGTGTGGGTCGAGTTTTCCCCAGTGCTGGTGACACAGGGCAGCTCTAACTGAGGATACGGCAGCATCAATGCAACTTCACCAGGTTCCCCAGAAAATGCGTTGGCCTCCAGTCTCCTGTCAGCATCGTTGCAAGAATGCTGTCAGCACAACCCACTGGCATTTGTCTTCCCTGCTGCCAGAAATAATGATTCAGCACATGCACACTCGTTTTGGCACTCGTGTCCCTTTACATGACAGTGTAAATATTTGTGTGTCTTTATATAACAGGAAAAGACAGTGTGTGCAGTCCCTCACCTACCCAAGACTCAAACCAATCCTCCTGGGGGATTCAGAGGTGACGATGTGTCAGGAAAGCTGCCCTGTGCTGCTGCTTTGTAAAAGAGTTGCCCTTCACTCTAGGAATGGGAGGATGCATCCCACTGAAGCCATACCAGAGGGGTGGCACAGGAGGTGTCATCGTGCATAATTCATGGGTTGTAACAGAAACATCAGAAAAATAGAAATGAAGATGCATCAGAAAAAAATTAATGACCTGTTGTGTCGATATGGCATTTTTATGACCCTTGGTTTCACTTTGTCTCTCTTAAACAAGCAAAGGAACAAATGCAGGAGGTGGTTTCCTGGACACAGATGCGTTATCTCCAATCTCAGAGTTCATCCCTGACGAAGGACATGATAGTGGAGCAGCTAACCCAAGGGTGTACCTTCATCACCTTTCTATCAAGGAATGATGATGCTTAATATGTGGAAAAAGAGGAATCACTTACAGAAAGCTCTGGTGAAGAAAAAA
>WHYT01017772.1:118494-148991 GCA_009806455.1 Tetrax tetrax
GTCCACAAAGTTGATTTCAGTAATTTGGGAACTGTTTGGCAGATAATTTTAAATCAGAAAGTGGCTATCTGCTACACTAAAAATAAAAAATAACGATCCAGTAAATGACTAATTTTGTGGTTCAGGGTAATTAGTGGAACAGCTTGGTGGATGGAAGGCAGCAGGTCTAAATTACTGCACTAAGTCCATTTGCAGGAAGATTTTATCTGACTTTGTTGTTATTAATAATAATTAATGAGAATTAAAATATTCAGCTGGGATTTTTGCCGTTGCTATTAGCGGGAATACTTGTATGTATGTATATGTATGTGCTCTTTGATGTTTTTCTTGGTTGTTTGCATCTCAATCCTTGGCTGTCTTGTTCTGGACTTTTATAACGCTCCAGAAATTACTCAGACCGCACCTTTGTCTAGCAGGGAGGAAACTTGAGGCTTTTACAATTAGGGCTGCTGGTTATTCCATGAAAAACATACGTCGTGGTCTGACAAGGAAAGGAGCAGTAAGAAGTCAGGCAATAAGCAATCCTTTGTCAGCAGGCTCACGGGGAGCATCGGTTGACAGCTTGCAGTTTGCTTTTCCATCTTGTTTTTGCAGCAAAGGTTGCTGGGGATGCAGGGATGGCATGGTCGCCTCTGGGTCTGCAAAAACCCGCACAGCTCCAAAGCCTTCTCTGGTGAAATCCAAGGTGCTTAAATTTCAATGCCCCCAAGACACCATGATGGTAATTTAGTCTTCTGTGCTCTGTGACACCAGCCTTTTGTGTTTCTGCTCGGCGTTCCCACCCCAAACCTGCATCCTGTGGTAGGTTTTAAGCACATGAAGCATTTTTATGAAACCCTTCAATTAATAGGGGTCCATGGTGGAGGAGACTTTTAATGAGGTGGTTTACTGGATAATTGCTCTCACTGTGTTTTCAAACTCTCCTGAGTTTCAGTCTCCCAGCCCTGGACTTTGCTCCGCCTGTGTTTGGCAAGGTTAAAGCCCTTCAGAGTCTGAAATCTTCTCACATGCCCTTAAAGACTAGGAGTCATCATCTCCTAATCTTCTCTTTTAAGAGAAGGACAGTGATAATTGAGGACTCACTATTGACTCTGTTGACTTTTAGGTGGTTTGTGTTTGGGTGGTAATTGTTCCTTTTTATCATTGTACCTCTGCTGTTAATAATTGCTATTCATTGTGCATACATCTAAGGAAGTGGCCCCACTTCTGTTAAAGATCCAACATTTGGGGCTGTGGTGGACAGTTGAAGGGGGGTTGTTTTGGTTTTGGGCACCTTTGGAGAAAAGTAAGTGCATCAATCAAAGTGCTCTTTACTAACCTCCTCAGAAGGTTTTGTACATCATGTTTGTTATTTTTTTTGTGGCTCATTTTCAAGTGGTATTTTATATCTGGTGGTTTCAGTTCCAGTTGTAGGCTGGACTGTATTCTACCATCCTTAATCATCTTGAGTACTTCCTTCACTTTCCTTAACTTCATTTGATTTTGCTGAGAAATGTCAAGGAGTGAGATGATACTTAGATGAATAAACTGGGTATTAGACTGGGGATTGGGTGGATCCTAACAAGCACTTGATGTGCTTTCTGTGGGAAGATTTCTAAGCTTCATTAAACCAAGAGAGGCTTTTCCTCTGACACTTACACATTTAAAAGCATGGTATTATACCCTATTATTAATACAAATTATAAACTATCTTGATGGCAATAGCCATCTTTTGGTGAAATTTCAAACAAAGGACATATGCAAAGCCTCCATGAAAGGATGTGAGCTCTTTTATAGCCTTATGTACTGTGACTTCAAGAGGATTTTTCCCCATTCAAGTGCCCAAGCCTTTGTAGGATGGAGATATAAATGTCTTGTTTATGATATTTATCCACTCACCTGTGTTATATTCTGTTTGCAGCATTTTTTTTCCTACATATGTCGGGCTGGTGGGAAATCTCATAAATACCATGATAGCAATGGTTTGGATCCCTTTGCAGGCTGAACCGAAGTCCAGCCATCATGTGACGGAGCACAGTAAGTATTTAGTGTTTCTGATCAATAGCAAATGAATAGGGACGGGGGATTGGCATGCTGTAAGGACTGCTAAAAGAATTGGGGTTGCATTTAAGGGCAAAATGGTGCCAACCTTAAAATGCTGACACCTTAATGCCTAAGCTGTGCTTGTGGAAGAGTATTATTCCCTACCTGTCTACCACTCTGCTGTGTGGAACTGCAGGCTTCCAGTCCAGTGCTTGCCATGCTTCTCAGAAAAGGTGAGCGCGCCTTTTCGGAAAGGTGGTGGTGAACCTCAGGGTTTCTTGCTTCCTGCCTCTAACCTCTATAAATAGGGTGTTAATCAATATGTTGTCTTCTGTAGGCGCATCACAGTCTGGCAGCGTGTTTAGCATGAGAGAAATCCTACGCCTGATGAAGTTTCCCGGAGTAATGGAGGTTTTCATAGTCAAGGTCCTTTCTGGATTTCCCGTAGGTAAATCTCACCCATTACCTGTGATTACTGATGTATTTAAAATAAGATTACATACGCTGTAGACCAGACTTGTCTGAAATTACTGAAAGCACGCTGCTTTTGATCACGAAGCAGTGAAGATTCAGCTCCTAACTCAATGCTGGATGCTTTTGAATGCTCTCAGCAACATAGGGTCGAAATCCTGGGTCTTAACGTAAAACAGACTATTTGTCACAGGCTGCTTCTGCTACTTTTGGCAAATCGCTTAATCTCTCTACTCCATCCCTCTGGCTATAAATGTATTTTCCTCTTGTCTGTCATTTCTATTTAGGCTGTAACCTCTTCAGAGCAGAGGGAAATCATCTGTACTCTGCCAGAAACACTGAGGTCCTTCCTGATTTTACTTAATTATTTTAAGGGGTATGTCTACATTAACCTTTTTCCCAACAACTATCACTGGACAAGAGGCTGTGGCTGCATGCAGGGGAGCCACAGCATGTTTCTCCGCTTGCATGTTGATGTTGGTGCTTCTTCTTTTCTTGATATATTCTGCTCGTTTTTTTGTGTCATGGTAGGAACATGCTGCTACCTCAAACCCATCCCAGACCTGCATGTTTCCCTGGTCCCTTTGAGTCAGTTGCTGTCCTGGCAAGGCCCATGTCTCCCAATTTGCTCATTATACCTATCCTTGGCCACATGTATTTGGTTTGCATGGCAAGGTTTTGGTAGGGGGGGGACTACAGGGGTGGCTTCTGTGAGAAGCTGCTGGAAGCTTCCTCCAAGTTCGACAGAACCAATGCCAGCCGGCTCCAAGATGGACCTGCCGCAGGCCAAGGCCAAGCTCATCAGCGATGGTGGTGGCGCCTCTGAGATAGCATAGTTAAGAAAGGGAAAGAAAAAATGCTGCTGCGGAACAGCAGCCAGAGAGAGGAGTGAGAATATGTGAGAGGAACAGCTGCAGATACCAAGGTCACTGAAAAAGGAGGAGCAGGATTAATGCTGCTCCTGGCAGAGATTCCCCTGCAGCCCGTGGTGCAGCCCATGGTGAGGCCGGCTGTCCTCCTGCAGCCCATGGAGGTCCACGGAGGAGCAGAGATCCACCTGCAGCCCTTGGAGGACCCCACGCTGGGGCAAGTGGATGCCCAAAGGAGGCTGTGGCCCGTGGGAAGGACCCACACTGAAGCATTTTGTGGAGGACTGCCTCCCATGAGAGGGACCTCACGCTGGAGCAGGGGAAGGGTGTGTGGAGTCCTCCCCCTGAGGAGGAAGGAGCGGCAGAGACAATGTGTGATGGACTGACTGCAACCCCTGTTCTCTGTCTCCCTGCACTGCTCACAGGGAGGAGGGAGAGAAAATCGGGAGCAAAGTTAAGCCCAGGAAAAAGTGAGGAATTGGAGGAAGGTGTTTTAAGAGTTAGGTTTTTTTCTCATTATCGTACTCCGATTTGATTGGTAATAAATTAAACTAATTTTTCCCAGCTCAAGTCTATCTTGCCCATGATGGTAACTGGTGAGTGATCTCTCCCTTCCCTTATCTCAACCCATAAGTCTTTCGTTATATTTTCTCTCCCCTAGCCAGCTGAGGAGGGGAGCGATAGAGCAGCTTTGGTGGGCACCAGGGTCAACCCACCACACCACAACTGAATAGTCTTTAATTTTGCCTACCCTCTGGCTTTTTTCCCCCTGATTTGTCTCTAGACAAGCCAGAATGTCAGCATTATTTGTGGTGGTGTAAGGACAGGGTGATGTTCTCTGTCATTCCACACAGAGGGCTTTCATGGCTCTTTTCCCAGTAAAACCTAAAAGTGCAGTTTCTCTTGACTGTGGTTTCAAGGATTGAATTTTGTGCTCCTCAAAATACGTGCACATCATGCATCTGAACAAACTAAGGTACTTCCATTCCAAATGGGGATCCCGAGAGAGAATTTAGGGTACCTTAGCTTTTATATTTTGCATCTTTTTCCAGTTCATGTGTGTCTGGAGAAGCCCTTGAAGTTTAAATAACATGAAACATAATTTACAAATTCAATTCTAATTTGTAAACTGTAAATTCCATTTACAAATGAAAGTAGATTTGGCTGTGGAGAGTGGCTGAATCGGAAGGGATGGCATTTCTGGGCTTGGCCAGGTTTGTCTGTTATTCCTTGCTAAGGCTCTGCGGGAGCAACTCTGACTGGAGCTGTAGAATAGTGTGCAGGGATGTGTTTTCTGATTCAGAAAAGACATAAACTTGTTTAATGTGCTTTGATTGTTCTGATTTTCTTTCTAGTTTAAGGAAAGGGTGGGTTGCAGAAATAATGGTGTGTTGTTTTTTTTTTTTCTAACCATTTTCTTTTATTCTTATTCTTTATTCTTATTTGTCCCTGCTCCTTGCAGGGGGGTTGGACCAGATGACCTTTGAAGGTCCCTTCCAACTCTAGCCATTCTATGATTCTATGATTCTATGATTCTATGAAATGACCTCTGAATTTTTTTTTCTTTTTTTTTTTTGTGTGTGTGTAGTTGGCATTGGCTGAGATCAGTCGTGCCAGTTGGTCCTACCCCCACCACTGGAGACAGGATGCAGTCTCGATGGACTGCTGGCTTGCCCTAATAGTGCACCTTTTGGTTCTTATGAAACTAAACTTTTAAAATTGCATTTTTAAAGATGTTCATAAAATGACAGCATTTCACAGAATGAGACACTCATGTGATGTTTTAAGAGGGTTTTCTTTGCTGATTCTGGCTCATTTCTCTGTTTAAAAATGCCTGAGACCGCATCCATATGCAATCTGCATGGTAATTTCCCGTGTGCTCTCCTTTTTCCAAAGGCTGGGCGAGATGCACTTTGTTGTAGTCATCCCTGCTGAAATGCAAATTCCTTCCTGTTGCAGAAGGCGTTCTTCTTTTCCTATACACAGCAAAAATGTGCACCCAACCAAAATAAACATCTCCTGCCCAAAACTGCAAGGGAAGTTCTAGGCAAAGAGGATAGAGACAGGGAAGCTGAGATTTAGGGCAGGACATGGGCTGGTAGTCTGTCACTGAAATGGCTGGGAGTATTTCAGCGAGAGTAGGAATGGGTTCACCTGAGGCACTCCTGATACAAATATAGCACTTGCACTACAGTGAGGCGTGATTAAAATCCTAGCAACTTCTCTTTGCAGGTCTCTCTTCAGGTTACTGACCCTATGATGGCAGCTGATGACGGGTTTGTCCATCACCTACTTCTCTGCAGCTCACAGTTGGAGGCTGAGCTCCTCATGAGCTCATTTACCTTACATCTCCTGGCTGCAATTGCGTAATTAATTAGATCACCCAAATTACAGACCTTTCTCTATTTACTTTGTAAACAATTTTGTGATATACACAGAAGAAAATCTTCTGTTCCTCACGGATCTCATTGTTGTCTAAAATTAGCTTGTTTGAGACTGAAAGAACCTCCCTGGGAGGGCTGCAGGGCTGGGAACCTCCTCCCTGTGAGGCATAAAAGCAGCGACACGGGCTCTGTGCCTCTTGCAGGAGGGTAGCTGCCAGGGGATGGATGGGCAGCAGACTGCTCCAGCACAGCCAAATCACATCCTTAACTGAGTTGGGAAAAGCAAGCCTGATTGCATTGCGGTAGATAAGAGACAGAAAATAAAACATGAGGATAAAAATGCGAAACATACCTTTTACTGACCAGAAAACACCAGGGCCTTGAAAATACTGCTAAATAGCTCCTTCTAGAACTCTTTGGCTGCCTGGTCCCGTTGGAAAACCTGGTTTACATGTGATCACTTCAACACCCACATCTCTTTTTTAAAGGGACTTTCTCTAATATGCAGAGCAGGATTTTTGCAGTGGCCCCTGGGGCTCTGCATCCCATCAGTTTTGCAATCCAGTGTAGGAGGGCTGAGATGGGCTCCCAGAGGCCGTGCTCGCCTTTTCACACCAGCTCTCACTAAGGATTGCTAAACAAGCCTTCCCAAAGCCACACGCTGCTTTTAGAAGTGTTGTGTCTTTTTTCTTTTAAAATACAGTTTGTACTCCTGTGTCTCCTTGGTGCTTTTCCTCATCTTTATCACATCTTGCAAACCATTTAGCTACCTTCTGCTGCATAACCCTGATTAGTCATCCTTCTAGTGCCAGGTTTTCTAAGGAGTTCATCCCTTACTTAGACCTCCCCCCAAAAAAGCAAAAAGCAAGGATTTTGAGGATATTTTTGCTATTTTCCTTTTTCTAATTTTTTTTTTTCCTGCTGAAAACCTGAGCCTTGCAGTGTGGATTGAGGCTTATCTAGGTGGCTCCTGTGCGGGGTTTTGGTGTCCCCAGAAGAGCCTGGGGACCCACCACGTCATTAAACCCTCCACAGGGTAGATACATTACTTACGTGGCTGTGTTCAGCTGGCCTGCAGCCTACCCAGATGGAACCTGCTGAGATCTTTGTAAGAAATCCTTGTTCCAATGAGCATAAAGTCTTTTGAGTTCAGTCTGGGGCTTGCCTTGTGGGTTTCACCAAGAAATGGATCGCCAGTGGGAGAGACCTCCTTAGTCACTGAAAGAGGAGAGAGCAGGGGGATCTCCCTTGTCCAGGCAGGTTTAAGTGACCATGCAGGTGGCAGAGGGGACACCAATCTAAAGAGACCTTTGCATCTCCAGGGGAGCCGTATAATATGTAACGCTAGTTAACACGGCCTATCCCCCTGCTCCAAAAGAAATCAGCTCATTTGGAGGAGAAAGACCCAAATCTGCCTTAACTTGATGAGGGACTTCAAAGGGGAGAGGAGCTGTAGAAGCTGGCGTGTGGTACTAGGAAGAAGCATCAGGTATGTAGGAAGGTCAAGCCCCTCCTAGGTGGTACCTGTAGCGAGGTAGCAGGATGAAGGGCGAGCACCCGCTTCAATCTAATCTTCCTTCAAGTGAAACAAAGTGTGGTTTTTCTTTCATTTTTTCATGTGTGCCTTTTATAAACACGTGCAACTCTGTTGGTTGGTTTGGATGTTGTGAGTAAATACTGTTATTTGCATGTTACCTTAAGCTGGCGTGAGCTAAGAGCTATTTCAAAGTAACTGGATAACCACGGGGTGCTCTCTGCGGAGGGGTGTGGTGAAGCCATAAATCTTCATGAGCCCCAGCTCCCCAGCACCTTTTCCAAATATCTGGAGAGTAGCAGAGCGGGGCACCCTTCCTGCCTCCCATCCCTCCCCTCAATGCTGCAGGGCCAGCTGGGGTGCAGCTGTCCCCGTTAAGGGGGGAAGAAGTGTCTCCGATGGGGTCTGGAAGACTTTTGGGGAGGGTGATGGTCCCTCAAGGCAAAGGATTGGGATGCTTGCCGGGAGGTCCTCGTTGCTGCAGATGCTTCTCTGGTAGCAGCGATGCCAGGCTGCTGGATGCGGTGGAGTTGTGCTGGTTTGTTAGGGTGCAAGTCCTCCACAGTGTATTAGTCAGCGATTTGGGATTGCTGTCCTTATGCTTCCAGGAAATGCCAGCACATTCACATGCCACGGTGTTCGTGACTCACTTTGCCAGGCCACAAGCTGTCTTCTCAGTCCTCACACGCTGCCTCCTGGGCTCTGTTTTCTTCACGAAAAAGAGGACCACAGCTCCCTGTTTACTCAGTCTTTGTAGCTTGGAGCATCCTACAAGGGAGGACAGGACCCCTAAAGGACGTCTGCTCTCTTCTCTTCTTTCCAGCAGGATCAGTGCTCTCCGACGGGCACATTGTGGGAATGTTCACGTGGAGAAAGCCCCAGTTTCCTGCTGTCCTGGTGCATCTGAGATGCACAAGACATTAAGGGAGGCAGCAGCCTCCTACCCCATACCAGCACTTTGAGAGCAATGTTTTGTCATAATATTTTTAATTTGATGGCTCATTGTGTACGATGGGAGCGTGTGTACCTGTGTCTGTATTTGTGTATGTTTGGCATGGGGGGAAACACACACTATTGTATTTTCATATGGGATTAAGCGAGTGGGCATTTTCCGTTATGCTTTCCGGAAATTGCCTTCATTGAAAAGCAGACCCGGCCTGTGCTGTTTCTGTCCATACTTTCTCAAATGCTTGTGTTGACACCGCTATCGGTCCAAGAGAGTGAGATACGAAAGTCACTGCCAAGCTGGGCAGTGAAACTGCTGTATTTAGGCTGATGCCACCGGGTTGTTTCCCAGGCAGTGGTCCCCATGGTGAAAACCTGAAGTCAGGCGAAAGGGGCGAGGAATCCAATCAGATTATTTTTATGGTTACAGTCTTGTCTGAACAAATGTTTTCTCGCTGCCTTAATGGTTAGTCTGGCTTCAGTGATCCAAATATTTACCAGTTTATAATAAACAGCTGAATCTACAGCCTACATAGTCACATTATTCTAAAGATGAAAGTAAGTGGGATAAAAAAATCGACACTTAAAGATTAAATTGCTACACTGACTTTGAGTAGGATTCTACTCATGTTTATATACAGTCCCAGTAACCCTGGTGAGAGCTACTGACTCTTACTGGGGGTGATTGGGAGGGGGGTCCGGGCATCTATATGCAGTGCAAGTATATTGATAATATTCTTTTCATTAACCCTCCCTCTAGGTTTGTTCCTGATTATGTTTTCCATCATCTCTATGGATTTCTTTGGCTTGGAAGCAGTGGAGTCTGGATACCTGATGTCATATTTTGGTGTCCTTCAAATGGTAAGTGAAGTGGAAGTCCCCCTTTTGCCACATTGCTACCTAATTTGCTACCTTTTTGATGCCATGTTCTCCCAAATCCAGGCATAATATCGATGGGAAAATCCTAGCTCTGCCCTGTGGCACTTGGCTTCAAAAACCAGAAGTGACTCCAAATTTATTCTGTTCCTTGGAAGGGGAAGAAATAAGAGCAAGGAGTGTCCTAAAAGCTATCTTCCCCTTGTCCCTGCTTGCAGATCTTTAAGCTGCTAAAAGAAGCTAAAATTTCTTCAGACTGTCATGTTGCCCCATTTTTTGTTACAAAACTTACATTGAAGCTAAAGCTCCTTGACTGAAGTTTTCACTGGTACAGGTTGACTGATTTACATTTACTTAGTAGCACCCTGTAAATTTATGTAAGTAGATGGTCTTACTGGTGTTTTCACATGTGCCTTCAGTGTTAAGGAAGAACTTGTTTCTGTTGTGTGGAAACAAGCACAGCAAGCTTTCAAAAAAACCAAAAATTAAAGGAGGGCAATGATACGTGATAAGGAGATTTGCAAAATGCGTAAAAGGGAAAAAATCAGCTGAATTAGGCAGTAGCAGGGCCAAAAATAAGATGCTGTATTACAGCAGAATTTACCTTTTGGAGGAAGAGGCTAATAATTTTGCAGAAGGAGCAACAGATGGCTATAAGCAAGCCTCAAGGTAGGAATGCAAGTTAAGCAATATCCTGAAGGAGGGTGGTCTTGTTATTAAATCCGCCTCCATTTCCTGGGCATTGCCGCAGATTTCCTGTGGGATCTGGAGGAGCTTTTCATCTTGGAAGTGACAGCTTTAGTTGCTTCCCTTGTGATTTGAGTTTGGCATAGTGTTATCAGTCGCTTGGGCTCTGCCCTGGTCTCACCAAATCCGGGCACCTTGGTAGAGCAACTGCCATACATCAGCAAGTGGAGACTGCAGAGTAAACCAGCTGGAGCTGAGGAGCTGGTGCCTTTGCCATGTCTGTTCTGGGAGGATGGCTTTGGCCTAGCTGTCTCTCAATCCCATGAGCTCAACATCTGCTGCTAGCTGGATACATCCTCTCATCCAGTCTTGTCAGAAAGAAAACCAGTTTGCTGCTCCGTGGCATGGAAGCGTGACAGGTGGGGTGATCGGCAGCTGCTTTCGAAAACATGCTTCTGACCCAAACTCCACTGTTAACAGAGGCTTTCCTTACGTTAGTCTTTGTGTGCTGCCTGCTAGACCAGGATCTGCAGGCATCACTCAGGGTTTGGAGGGTCTGAGTCACCTTCTGGTATCTTCTTCCCCTTTTGAATGTAGAGTGACTCCCCAACAACTGTGCCCTTAGCTTAGACATATCAGTTAAATCCCTGTTACATATGTCTACACTGAAATCAAATTTGGGGCTGCACCATGGCTACACTGTGCTTGTTTCGAGCCAGTTAATGTGGGCAGCAATAGCACTTGTACAGCCGGAGCAGGAGCGGCTTCGCATTGCTAGATGGAGCTTGGACGCTGCTGTTAGGCCTGGGATATCTGTCTTCAGGACACTGCTGTTTCATCTGGGATATCTGTCTGTCTTCACTGCTATTATTTTCCAGGTTAGTTTGGTTGAAACTGCTGTAGATAAGGTTACTTGTGCTGCCGTGCCAGTGTGCCCTGCGTATAGATACAGCCCTGGAAGATACGGGAATTATAGCGTTCACTCTGCTTCCTAACGAATAATCAGATGTCAGTGCTAACCAGGGGCCTGACCCTTCCCACAGTCACAGGGTTTCATCCCGCAGAGGCCAATCATACCTGTTACCACGCTCTAACCCAGCAGTGGCCTACAGGCTCAGGTGCAGCATCTACTTTGCTGGGGAGGCTTTGCCTCGGGACATTTGGCACAGAAACTGGCTTTCGTCAGCCAGGCAGTTTTCTTTCATCTATCTGTGCAGTTTCTGTCCGTGTTGCTATGCGTATTCTACCGCACGCAACTCCGGACATCAGAAATTTAGGAGTAAAGTGTTCATAGGGTACAAACTTCTCTTCTTCGTGATGGTGCATTGGGGTTTGCCAAAGGAAGGGGGAAAAAATGCTTTATGTTTTTTTAAAAGCCTATATCATCTTATTCCTGGTGGCAGCAAAGCTGTCTCATCTGAGAGCTTGCAAAGCGCTGCTTTCTGCTTTATTGCTTGTTCTTTCCACTTTATCACTGGCAGTTCCAAGCTCTGCTCTGGTTTCTACAGGACCAGCTCCTCAACTGGTTCAAATGGTACTCTCTCCGTCTGGCTTTTAAATTATTGTAAAACATTACAATTTGTGTTTTTACTTTCCGATCAGGTCTCTGGCTAGAACCACCCAAAGATATCTCTTGCAGATAGTGACGGGGTTAATGTTTTACAGCTGCTTTTTGTTGGGGTTCATCCAGTGGAAGATGTGTGCAGGGAATACAACGTGTGCCAGCTCTGTCCTGCTGAGCCCCAGAGCTGCTTGTGCACCTCCGCCTTGCCTAGGCTGGCATTCCAGATGTGTTTGTTTCTGCTGCGCAGTGAATTGATACTGCTGGAGATATAAATGCAGATTAAGGTGCAAGCAAATTCCACCAGTCTGGATGGGTGAACGGTGATTAATATCTGCTGACTGGCTTCCCCACTTCACTGAGTAAATTATAGTTTTATTCATAAGGGATATAATATCCTTTTCAATGAATTTCATCAACCAGATCCTCAGCTTTGATTTCTCATTCGGTAGTTTGCCTTTCCATAAAACGTTGAGAGGGTTTTCCCATTCTCTTGGACTTGATCTCTCCTGTTAGAGGAAATGTGTCCCCCGGCTTTGCATCTCTCCCTGGAGCTGAAAATGGGTCGTGCTTAAGGACTGTTATAGATGAGAGTGGACATCCCAGAAATTAGGGGGAAAATAAGAATCAATCCATATCCTGTTTACTTTGAACCTCCCCTGAGCCATTGAACACAGAGCCTGGGCAGTTGCACAGTGCAGCTGGCTGATACACCCAGCGCCGTGTCCCGGGGTCTCGCCTGCTCCCAGCAGTTATTGCACGCAGTAAGCGGCTTCAGAGATCGCAGGGAACAGCACAGTGAGCAAGGTTGTCCTGAGCCTTCTACTCAGCTCTTCCCCAAAAGTCATAAGCTGACAAAAGCGTTGCCTGGTCTGCCAATTCCTGGCAATTTTTAGTAATATTATTTCTTTGTGTTACTGTAGTATCTATTTTTCTTAATGAAATCTTCTAAAAAACTAACATCTTCCTTTTGCGCAGAAGGTGATGTTGCAGCCCCCTTTCCCAGCCTGATCAGCAATCCCAGGCTGACTTGAATAGCAATTGTCTCTTCCCAGTTTCCTCCCCCACCCGAAGGATATTATGCTCCAATTGCTTAACCTGATTTTTCAGCTTCATTTAACCTACTGTGGCGAGAAGCAGACAAGGCACTGTAAACATCTCTGTTTCTCACCATTCTTCCTATTTAAGCCAGACAGGAGATTCTGAATTGTTTTCAGTCAGTCCACCTAATTTTAAGAAGGCAACTGAAGTACTTTGCTGTTGGTATCTTGAAGAGCTCTTTACATGGGGAAATCAACACAGAAATACCAACCCCGTGGGAGACAAGGCATTTGCCACCTTTGCAGATGGAGGATGTTAGTTAGGCACCCTGCTAATTCAGGCAGCCCTCCTGAGGAATCCCATCTGGAGCTCCTCAGCCTCACATCATCATGCTTGGTCCCATCCTGTCACTTTATGACCACGTAGGATCCCAGCATTTGAGGGAGTGCCCCACACCCAGCCCAAGAGGATCCTTGTGGCTTTGGAAGGCGGATTCAGGGCTGGTTTCTGGAGCCTGAGAGCCTCATGGGCTTTGGCTAGCCACTCCCCAGGGCACCTCTCTTGGCTGCTCCCTTGCTGAGCATCAGCTCTGTCCACATGGGAATGGTTGATGGCACTTGGCTCAGCCGGTGCTGCTGGTGGCTTTTGTCATTGCAACACCATGCATGTAGCATCAGTGACCACTGCTCATGGCATGGGGCATCCTCAGTACCCTCTTCCCTTTGCCGAGTTGCCTGCCCACAGCATGGTCACCCTTCACCCCAGCACTGGTGGTATATCTCCTTGCTGTCACTTGTCCCCCCCTGCCTGCGTGGAGGGATGTAGATTGCCTTGCTGCTGCTCCCAGCCTGTCTCATGGAGACCTGAGTGGCTCAAACTAATACGTCTGCTGATGCATTGTTGTAAAAGTTCCCATGGGAGTACCGGTCCATGGGGAACGGAGGCTTCCCAACTCTCTGGATGAAGCACTGGTCTAGGAGCTGGCACCAATTTACTGTTTGTGGTTAAGCAAGGAGCATCATCTTCTAGCAGAGGATAGTGGAAAGTGTGGGGCGGGCTCAAGCCCAGTGAGGGTGGGAAGGGGGCTCGCTTCTGGGTCAGGACAGAGCCAGACGAGGTTAGAGAAGGTTGTGCGGGAAGGTGGTGTCATAGCATTGGGACAAAAAGCTGCCTGAGGAGGAAACAAAGTTGTTACTTAGAAAATGGATTATGACCAAGGTTGGAGAGGGCTGATGGGGAAGTGAAAATAGCGAGTGGAGGGTAATTCGAGCAATGCAGGGCACCGCGGTGGTACTTGAAGCACCCTGCTAGCGTGGGGCTGTCTGATGAGCTGGGACTGCGCCAGCAGAAGTCGAGGGGAGGAGCAGTGGGAGATAAGGAAATGAGGAGGGGAAGGCAGACAGCGGGAGGGGTACCCTTGCCCTGGGCATCTGGCGTTGCAGCGGTTCCCTTGCTCATGATATGTTTGAAGCATCTTTATCTGATTGCCGGTGGGTCTCCAGGCAAGAGGTGTGAGAGCCCATCAGGGATGCAATCCCTCTGTCCTCTGGGAATGGGCTTCCAGAGTCCTCTCATCTCAGAAGCCTTACAGACAAAATTTCTCTCAGAGTAGATGCCTGGGAGTGTGAGATGCCATTCAGTCTCCCTCCAGAGAATAATTAATTTAATAATAATTTAAAATAATTTAACTTTGCAAAATGGGCAGAGGTAGGCCTAGACTCCAGCTTTTTTGGGGGTTGTAAGCACAATAGCATGGAGAACTTGCAGGCATAGTATCTGCCTTGGAAAAAGCCGCCGGAGGATTAGGCAAGTGAAATACCTGGCGTCCCTGGTTGGTATCTAAAGTCACATCTAATGCTTAGATTTCAAACCATGAGAGGGGGTGGGGGAAGCTTTCCTTTAAGAACTTTTTCTCAGAAAAAACCCAAAGCAAAATGCACCAAACAAAAACTCTGGGCAGCACAAAGGGATAGATATTTATTACCCTGAGGATCAAGAAATCATAAGACATATGTTCTATTTACTGCATTTAAATTTGTATTGTTATACAAACTCCACCTCTAGCTGTGCAGCTTCTGGAGGGACAAGTTGGTACGGAGTGATTCTGAAAAGATGAGAGAGATTCCTGGAAGAGAAATTTACATTGCGTATCATCTTATCACCAGTCTGTCCCTCTTGCTTTTTTTTTTCTCCCCTGCGCAGCAAAAGAGATGATTAAAGAGCCGGGGATTTAATTGCAGCCAGGTATGCCTAGGGGGAAAACCCACTCGGTGAAAGGACCTTGCAACAACAAACAGAAAGTTCTCCAGTTTCCTGGCTTTGAAGGATTTAAATCTGTGGAGGGGGGGCAGGTTGGAGGGGGAAAGAAAGTGATTAGGCTGCAGTTTGCAAAACACACCATCCTCTTCCTCATGTTCAGCAAAGTGCTGCTTTCAGCAGTTTGGTCCTCACGGCCAGCTCTCCTTCCAGTCCCACTGCCCTGCTGCTCCTCTGGAAGTCCTGAACTACTTCTGAAGCGCTTTCTGGCATCACCATGTCAGTAAAAAAAAAAAACAACTCTCTTTTCCCCTGCCCAAGGTTTTGCACCGCCTTCAGCCCGTGCAGAAAAAGCGCCATGATTTCTGTTGCCCGCTGCGGTCTGTCCCAGCCGGTGCCCACCCGCACATCCCACCCCAGCCGGCACTGCGCTCGCCCTGGGAACTGCCAGACGGGCACAATTTCAAAGGCGAGAGATACGGGTCTGGTGCGTGGGAGGCTGCTTCTGATGTGAATCATGCTATCTGCGCTGGGGATGGGGCCCTGCATCTTCCCTGCTAGGCTGTGCCAGCTTATCTGGCCTGCTGCGCCTGCCTCTCCGACCTTCTCGTGTCTTTTCGTTTCCAGGCTGTTGGGTGAAAGAGAGCTTATTTTGTCAGGCTTTTGATTGGAAGATTCTGATGGAAGATTCTGTAGGAACGGTCTTGTGTCCGCTGAGTGCAGAGGACCAGCCAAGCTACTGCACAGGTCCTCTGACCTTCACCCATGAGGTCAGCTACCAGAGGGTACCAGTCCTGCTCTATGACAGCTCCACACAGCAAGGCTGCTGCTTCACTGTTCAAAAGTCTTCCAAAAATTAGCCTTAACTGTAGTTAACCTTAAACGTTCAAAGAGCAGAAATCCATCCTGCAAGTGATTTCTGAAATTTGTTAACAAGGTTAACAATAAAATAGGTAATTGGCTCTTCTGAGCAAACGGGAGCTCCTGCCTTCCCAGAAATCAAATACGGGGTAGAGGTAAAGAGTATTTTTCTACGTGATCAGCTGAGCTAGTGTAACGAAGCCCCAGTTTGGCAAATCCAGCATAACGACAAGGAGAGATTTGGTTGTTCTTATGCATTTATTTATTGGGAGACTTATTTGCCTTTAAAGAAGGAGGAGAGGGGGGGAAAGAAAAGAAAGATGAGTTGATTTTTCCTGTGACATGTGTACACAGCCACGGGCAGTGCCTGTTATTTCACTTGCAAACAATTTCCTCTCTCTTTTGTTTATTGATGACAGAAGGCATTCCAGCCAGGTACACTGGCTCTTCCCCGACTTCAAAGGAGGTCAGGTTACAAAGGCAAGCACCATCCAGGCAAATTGAACTGCAGGAGGGGAAGGCCCATCGCAGTCTATCTCAAGGGGAGGTTACCTGCAAGTGAAAGGCTCAGAAGGTGCCAACAGGATAAATCCCATTGCTGCATCCCATGGGAGCTGCAACGGCCAAGTCATCCAGAATCCCCCCGCAACCCCCTTGCAATGGCAGCGTGGGAGCATGCACAGGAACCATCTTTCACTTCCTCCTTCCCAAATGTGCCTGTGCAGGCGGCTGCCGCTCGCGCAAACCTGGGGACTGCGCGCCCAAGGAAAATTCCAGGCTGGAAGTAATAGGTTTTCAGATTTGAAGTGAGGCCGGAGCTCATGGTGACTGGAAACATTATCCAGCACCTAAATCAAGGCACTGGTGTTTGATTGTGTCCAAAATCAAGATGATGGGCCTTGCCTGCCTGAGACTCAGGGCTGGATCCACAACGACCATTCTGAGGAGGGAGCCTGGCAGCCCAAATAACCAGTGGGGAGGCTGCAGACCATATAGCCCAAGGATGGTTGCTCAGCCCGAAAGGGAACACAGGTGACTTGGGGTGAAAAAGTCCCATTGCTGAGTTGGTTGGTTCAGCAGTGGTGTGGACCTCATGCTTGTATTGCTACAGTGCGAGTGATGGGGAAGCCCAGTGCTGAATGCCGGCTTGCATTCCCATGTAGCAGGGCCTAAGGAGTGTCTCCCTGCCCCGCTCACTCTGGAGATGACCTTGGTGGTCTCCAGTTTGCCTGTCTCCCCGTCCTGCCTGCTTGGAGCCTGGCTTTGCTGCAGCAGCACTTGGTCCCCGTGCTTAGGTGCTCACGTATAGTGACGGAGATGTTTTTGGGTGAGGCACTCCCATCTATGGCCATCAGACTGGGCTGCTCTGGGATGTTGCTGATGATGTACCCCAGTGACTCAAGGAAGGGCAGGGACAGGACTGCGCCTGCATGGTATATCCTGATTAAATATGCCATTCAAGTCTGGACAAATTGAGAAACGTTTCCTTTCCACCGATGGCTCAGCAGAGTCAAACTGGGGTTCGGGTGATGCCACTGCTGAGTCAAGCCATGCCCTGCGACGGGGCTCAGCCCCCATCCTGCGTGACTCAGCACAGCCCTGGCTCAGGTGAGCAGGTGGGAGGGACTGGGAAGTTGCAAAAAGTTAATGACGATATTTCGTTTTAGGAGCGCTCAGTTTAATGAAGCGTTACTCAGCGGCTCCTCCACCCACCCACCCACTAGGAGCTGCCAGGGTTGGTATGATACCAGCCTCCTCCTGTGTCCGCAGCAGGGCTTTCAGCTGGGTGACTCAGGTCACCTCATGCATTGTCCGAGCATCACACCACAGCAGGGCCACCACTGTCCCTGAGGCCGCTTGGCAGATGACATGACCCAGCAGAGCCACCTGGGTCCTGTGCCACCACCACACAGCAGCTGGGCACATGTGAGCTGAGCTCTCAAGCCCTGCCCAAGGGTGGGGACAGGGACAAAAAGGAGGCAGGAAAAGCATTTACTGGGAACCAAAATATCTGCTTAGCAAGACGTGCCCTCGTGTCAAAAATCACTTGTGCTCTGAAGCAAAGTGAAAAGTCACATGTTGATGTTTTCCATTAAGTTATAGCTTGTTGGAAATATATTCAATTTGCAGCTATTTTTCTTAATGTCAATCTTATTTTATTTTCACTCTATTATTTGTTTTTTTTTTTATTTTAATAACTAAATTGCTTTTTCTGTACTGCTTGTCATAGATCAATGCTTCTTTTCTTTTTAATAACTTTCTTATTCATCGTGCACTCATTTCCTTTCAGTTGAGTTTAAGTTTCACCCTTAGGACTAATACAGCAAGGTTAAATGTGGCGTAGCGTTGTTCCAGGTCCAAACGGAACACTGAGGTTTTCTCCAGGCTGGACTGCCATGGTAACGAACACATCACACCAAACAAAGTGTTTTGAACTAGAGCCCTTCTTTCAAGTTGGAGGGGTTTTTGGGTTGATCAAACAAACCCTTTCAAGGCAGAGAAAACTTGCTAGATTGTTATCTGTCCCTCCTCTGAAACGCAGTCGGTCAGGGTTTGTTTTCACAGTGATGTCTTCCAACCGCTGTCCTGTCATGTCCGCTTGGGCCAGCGTCAACTGAAGTATGGGAGATGCCAAACAGAGAAATAAAAGAGGGAATCTTTGCTCTGCGAAGTGCTGGAAAAGCCAAATACCTCCTGGGATTTAAAATTTTATTGCTTTTCCTTTCCTCCTCCTCTCCCTTAGTTTTTATTTAAAATCTGTAAAACCAGTTGCCCATCCCTCACGTCTGCATGTACTGCAGGAGCTGGGTATTAGCATCTCCGTCATACTTGTTTCCTGACTAAGAAAGACAAACCACTCAATTTGTATGTTTATAGTTTAAAATAATGGCAAGTGAAGGTACAGGAAAGTAGGCATTTTCCTCCTCTGCATAAAAATGTAGTTTTTCTTTGGAAGGACTTGCCAAGAATGAAGACCTTAGTATTAATTGTATTTCACAAAAACATCATGAGTTAGCTAGAAAAATTCATTTGTATCCAGAAGCATCTTTTCAAAGTTTCATTCACCGCTAGCGAGTAGGCAGCGATGGTAAACTCAAGCATGCACCCTGAGTAAAGACTCTCAGCTGATGGGATGGATACATCCCAAGGATGCAAAATGCTTGAAATAGTGGATCGTGTCTTCCAGCCATTTACCTCAACAGCGAAATCAATTCTTCTCAAAAAAAAAAGAAAAAAAAAAAACAATTTGCTGCCTTTCATTTGCTTGAAGCACTGTAGCAGTTCTCTTTTGGGCTTATTTAAATTGTTATACATCGGGCTTAACGGTGCTTGTCTGCTTCCTTCCCAGGCTGTCCAGGGTCTGGTTATTGGAAAGCTCACTAACCACTGCACGGAGAGGACCCTGCTCAGGCTCAGCACCTTTGTCTTCGCCTGCGTGGGCCTAGGCTTGGTAAGGCTCAGCATCAAATCATCCATGGTTCTTTTAATAACGCAGCAGTATGAGGTCCATGGGACCTGACTGCAAGCTCTGCCCCTTGAAATGCCACCACCAGCTTTGCTGAGTGGTCTTCGGAGGGGAAACAAGCTCTCCTGGGCCTCTGTGCAAAGAGAGCCATGCTCAGCGTAAGCACCGCGTCAAATAACGATAAAAAGCCACGTGAGTAATCCTTATAGGGATTAAAAAAAAAACTAATCTCGCACAGAAACTCATTAAGTCCCTCCTGACTCACTGGATTTGCATAGAAATCCTGCCCTCGGACTTGTCAGCAACTGCATTTCCTGAACTACCCAGAAAGTAAATGAAGATTATGGGGGGGAAATTCATTGCGGTTGTAGGCTGCTACGAGACAGCGGAGGTTGTGTGCTCTTCTTCCGGGGCTTTACTTTTGCCTAATTTCCCCAAGGTGAGAGTATTTGGGGAAGGAGGTAGAAAGGCAATAATTTTGTTCCTCCATTTTGGGATGAGTGATGTTACCTGTTGCTGGCTGTGTCTGCAGGGGCGACAGTTGATGCCCGTCTCAAGGAGTAACTGGAAAACTGAGTTGATGTAGGCAGCTCTGCTGATAATTGTGTTTGCTCAGATAATCCATGCTGGGGGAACCGATAGCTCTGCTCAGGCAATGGGGACAGAAGAAGGGTGCTCGCCAGTCCCCATCAGCAAGATGGGCTCAAAGGACTTGTCGAGCTGCATCAGCCTTTCGACATTCCCTGCAGGATTTGGCCTCAAGCCTTGCTGCCAGGGCGGTGGTGCTCCTGCGGCGTGAGTAGGATGGGTGCTGTTCCCACAACCATGCCGCAGCCACAGGGAGGCCAGGGCCAAATCCTGGAGGGTACTGAGACCCATGATTCCCAGCTACACAGGTGAGATGAGGCACCTACGCACCTTTGCTTATCTGAGGCTAAATCACGCGTCTGAGATGAGGCTGGGAAGGTAGGATGGATGCAGATGAAGGGTTCCTTCTGCAGATAGAGCGCAGTCCCCCTCTCTGGGATTTCGGGGCTCATGGAGATGCTGCCAGATGGTGGGATGCTAGGGAAGAGTCCCTCCCAGCTGGTGTCACGTGTTTTTTGACTGGCAACAATGTGCCGAAGCCCAGTCCCGTGGGAATCGGGCAGAGATGTCCCCATGTCCATAGGTGTTGGTGCTCCTGAGCATAGCCCAGAAAGAACTTTGAAGGCCTCACCATTGTTTTTTAGTCGTGGGTGGGAGCAATTAGGTGGGACCAAGGTGGACCTGGCCTATCTGAAGCACCTCAAGCCAGGCTCAGGGCAGGGTGCCGCTGGGACCAGCTCCCTGTGCCGAAACCCAGTCTCTCTGATGGGAATCGGGCAGAGGGGCAACATGGAGTAAAGGGCTTTTGTGCACTGAGGTCTCACTGGAAAGGAAGGCTGAAGGGGGCTGGAGGTAGGAGAGAAAGCTTCGATGGCAGCAGAGGGACACACAGGGCGGCACAACTTGCAGTGGCTAATGCCCCAGCCCGGGAAGGCTCACGTCGGCTGTGTGGGGAGGGGAGCCAGGAAAGGAAATAATTGTAGAGTTGGCAATTACACCAAGCCCAGAGGGCTGTGGACATCCTGACAGCACAGGCCTGGGGACAAGGGTCAGCGATGACTTCCCACAAGAACTATTCATAGGCAAATGCAGCTGCGATCCTCTTCACCAGGGACGCCTTATTAAAAAGCGCTCTGTTTGAGCGGCTGCTGGGAAAACATCCGTTTCTGGGGTGGCTCTCTGTCTTGGTGAGGTTGAGTGCCACCAGAGCGGCAGGCCCCAAACGCAGAGATAAGTGCGTGAAGCTTTTAATCCTGCGCAGCCGCCGGTGGAGGAGCATCCCTCCTGCCGTGCCCTTGCTGCATCTGGCTTCCAAACGGAACTGATTGCCTCCCCAAAGGGTGGAAGCGAGGAGAAAAGCTAACTTAATAAAAGACGCTCTGAAACCCATCCTCGTGTCACTGGGAGGTGGGATTAAGTGTTTTTTGGAAGGCGGGCACCAGCGGCAGCAGACAGACAGACTGCAGGATGTTCCCAGCAACCAGCAGCTGGAGAAGGGAAAGGGTGGGCTGGGAGCTCAGCAATAACACCTGGAAAAGGAGAGGAGGGGAGAGCTGGTGTCTGATCTGCAGATGGAAGCCGGGAGCGCGTGGGCAGGGGTGTAGGAGGGCTTGGCGGTTGCAACGGGGAAGTTTTTCTCTTTGTCTGAAGGCATGGCTGTGCCTCGTCCTGCCTCGCTGCCTGCCTTTCCCAGGCGTTTGCTTTTTGAGCCTGTCTGCTGAAACTCCTGGTTCTGCCTCTCTCACCTGAAAAAAATGCCTTCGGTCAGCTCAGGTCAAAAAGACTGCTACCTACCCAGTGGCTGAGGAGTAGCAGAGTCCGGGCTCTGCCTGGCTCAGTCCTTTCCGAGTCCCAGGGGACTGAGAAGCCATTTCCCCTGCTTTTACAGGAGGCACAGACATGGCTCATCTCTTTTCTGCCCGCTTGCTTCAGCCCATGAGGAAATTCATGCAAGGCAGGGGAGGGTTAAAGCTGGTTTTTTTCCTATGAGCTCTGCAATGTTGTCCTGCAATGACATTTGCCTGAGCAAGGAATTATTTTCCCTCCATCTGAATGTTTATGTACCAAATACCTGTTCTTCTGTCTTTGTTCTCTGGTTCCTTAATCAGAAATGCCTAGATCTTAACCAAAACGTAGGCAAAGAGCCTCTCCGAGGAGAGAAACCTGGCTGTGTGTGAGTCTAGAGGGGAACCAGGAATAAACCTCAGTATTTCCAAGTCATTAGTGAGCGATGTCTCTGGGCTTCTCCATCTTCTGTAGCCGAGAGGCACGGACCAGATCTTAGGAGAGAAAACTCCAGAGAACGAAACTTCTGGCTAAACCAGCGTCACAGATGTTTTCCGGCCACAATAAGACACCTTGAGATGCAGGTGAGGACAGGAGACTTGCAAGAAAGGGGGAATTTCCTTTCCATGCCCCAGAGAAATCCATTCATTTGACCAGCAGGGCTTGTGAATGAGCCGAGAGCCGCTCTAGCCCCACGGCTTAGGGAGCTTCACCACTTTTGTTTCAGCATTAAACAGCTGGAGGGATGTCTCCACTAAGAATACGTGCAATAACAAAATCATTACTCTCCCTAATTATGCTCGCTAATGTGCACTTATGGCCAGAAGACCTATTCCAGATTACTGAATTCAGTAAATGTATTAGCAAGGAGGCAGCAGAACAGGATTAGAAATCCCAAAGGTACGACGTTACATAATGCACCACACTCATTTATTTTGACAAGCTCGGTTTAGTTTTAATTATTTATGATAATGAACTGAAATGTCTTCTCTAGGCGGTTTTGTATAAGTAATGGAGGCTTCCTGAAGTACCCCACATGCATCTGCTGTTCAACGTTTCCTGAGGAGTTGGACAAGAGACAGAAGACGAGGGGGGAGGGTGAGGGGACGTCACTAATTCCCAGACGCTAAAAATACCCGCAGCAGTGCCAGAGAAACATGCTGCCAGATTGTAGGGTATCGTTTGCTACTTGCGCTGCATGCTTGGAATAATTCACTGCAGACAAATGGTGGGCTATGGAAGACCCTGCAATGGCCAAAGCCACACCATCGTGTATCAGTTGTGGCTCCCAAATTTACCTAAGTCAAGGGTTTAACTTGTGATGTTTTTCGAGGTTGGTTCTTGCCCCAGAGTGGCTGCTTGTGCTCTCTAATGATACACGGTCCGTTTTGTCCTGTCTGTTAGGCCCTGATGAGGACCGTATGGCACTACTGCATCGTCGCAGTACCGCTGATGTTCGCCTTCAGCATGCTGGCCACCATCACCGACACCATCCTCACCAAGGCCGTCCCCTCCTCTGACACTGGTAAGACCCATCAAAAAAGACCAGACTGATCTTTTCTCATTTTTGAGTCCATCATGTGCTTCCCAGCTCACACCACTGCTGTCGAGTGCTGGGGCACATTCTTGGCAAATGACCAATTGCCCAGCAAATCTGGCTTGGCAGTTGCGCACGGTGTGTGTCAGCAGGGCAGATGAACGGAGACCAGTGGGGCTAATACAGGATGAGCTTGAACAAGATTGAGCAAGCATCCTGTGACCCAGTGCTCCCAGTCCCGTGCCACCTGCTGACATCTATAGTGCCGGACGCAGTAAGGGAAGCCTCACCCAAACTCTCTTTTCCATGTGAACCCAAGATATGTTCAAGAAAAAAAAAAAAAAAAAGCTGCTTTTTCACCATGAGGGTGACTGAGGGGGCTGTTCGTTCATGCCTTTTAACTTAGGGCATCTCAGGACAGTATTCTGAATCCCTTTTTGGAAACATGTTTTGCCTGATGCAGTAATTGCCCCCCTCTCCACATTTTGGTCGTGTTTCAGTCAAACAGTTACTGTATTTCTTTGTACAAGGGGACTGAAATGCAGTAGTAGAAACAAATCTTTATACCTGGATTTTTTCTTCTGTCAACAAAGGAAATAGGCCTCCATCATTGTCATGAGAGCCTTGCTGAATTTGTCCCAGGATGGAGCTGGGTTAACTTGTTTTGGTGTCTTCTGCTCAAGCTCTTTCAGGATTTGCTCCCCAAGCCATGCTCACCAGGTACCCCAGAGTTTCTCTGCTCTAGCTGAGCATTTCTGGGATGCCGGCCTGCACCCTTTGTCTTCCCTAGCAGCTGTCTGAGCAGATCCCTCTGCACAGACCCTGCTGAGAATGGGAGTTACAGTTTGCACAGCCCGTTAGTGAGGTTTATAAAGCACTTTCAAGATGCTTCTGGGTGAAGAGCTTTTCTAAATGTCACTTCAGTAGTTTATTTGTAGAGCTGACCACTGCATCTCCTACAAATGCTGGGAACCCACGATTTCCAAGTGCTATACTTCTACCTGGGAGGACCACTTAGTTCCCAAGGAGAGGAGGATTGGGGATGTCCCAGCCCCTGCGCTCAAATGGGAAGAAAATCTGCTGTTTCATGAATTGGACTGATGTTCATGCGAGGAGAGAGAGCCGGGGGGAAGGGCACCAAGCAGCTTTGGGACATAGAGCCAAGCTGGAATTCATCCAGGCTTTTCTCAAAGGGGCTTTGTGAGGAAAACTGGAGCATTGCTTGGCTTTTAAAGCCTGGAGGCAAGTTTCGGTCAGAGAGGAAAATGGATTTAGTTGCCTCACCCCACTCTCTGCTTGTGTACGTTGTTAGGTCAGCCTGAGCCTCGGTGGGACGGACGGTCTCCATATGGCAAGGCAGGATGGCAGAGCAGGACAGAGGCAGCCCACGGGGCAGCACAGATGGCCAAGAGAGGGTTGTGGGACATCAGGAGAGCCATGGGCTATCTGGGGCTTTCTCCTGCCCATCCGTCCTAGGCTGATGCCATGCCAATGCTACTACAAATTGCAGAGTTACGGCTGGCTCAAAACTGGGCATGCCAAGGAGGGAAGCTGCTGGCACGGAGGACCGTGGCGCTAGGGTAAAACCTTGTCTCCACCGCTCCTCCCCAGCCTCCTCCTTTCCAACCCTGCTTCCTCCTTGCAACGTTTCCGAGGGAAGAGGCATCTGATGGTTTTGTTCTTGTTTTGGACGCACCCAGGCAAGGGCTGGGGCGAAAGCAGGAATGCCTGACACAGCAGAGCCGCATCCCAGCGAGCTGCCTCTCCGCAGCAGCTGCAGCAGTGACGGCGTGGGTGTCTCACAGAGAAATGCAGCTATTAAAATGCCTGCCATCCATCTCTGGCCGTGGGTGGCACCCCGGAACGGCTGCTCCACCCGTACGGCAGCTAAGAGCCTGCTCCTTCCTATGCGAGCCTGAGACCGGCTCTGCAAAGTGAGCATTTTGGTGGCACGTTAGAAACCTCCACTTTTCTAAGAGTGTGGACATCTGGCTTTATGAAAAAGCCTCGCTGTCATCACATCAAAAACCTAAGCACTAGCTTGCAACAGCTGTTAGTTAATACAAGGAAAACACCCATTGGGAATTTGCCATTGGAAACATAATTTCTGAGCCTTGCTGCTGTCTTTTCCTGACGTTTTTGCCAGCCTGCGGACGGCAGAGCCTGTGGATGTTTTCCTTTGGGCCAGGGAGAGGCTTTCCTAGGAGCTGGAGGTTGGGCTGAGCTCAGATGTTCATCTTATTGCAGGGTTGGAACGGATGGGGCGTTGCAGGAGGATAACCTGTCCACCCTCGCTAGACACTGAGTCACTTGTCCTTGCCTTCTAAATAGGTGTCTCAGAAAGGGAACAGTGGGACGTAGGATGGCACCATCCCTTCCACCCATCATCCTGGTTTCAGGACCGATCCAACGTCACTTCCTACTCAGGCTGATGAGTTCGACACTTGCTCTTTACTTATGGATGGAGCTTTGCACTGAAGGGAACAGAGTGGAAATTATTTCATTCATTTTCCTTTGATATTTTTTTAATCTCTTCATCTTCAAAGGCAGGAAGGGAAAATTCTGCCCCACGTGCACATGCTGTTCAGCTGGGCGTGCGAGCTGGTGGGAGGACAGCCCCAAGCCAAGAGGGACTTGCATCCGCACAAGCACTCCTTGTCAACCCCAGTCCCTCCTGGAGAATGGAGGACTTGTTTCTCCACAGAGCCCCCCGCCCTCAAGGGAGGGAGGGAGGAAGCCCCGCAGAGCCTCCCTGCATAACTGGCCCACATTTCATGATTTTATTTGCACATCAGATGAGAAACCTTAGGAGGAAAGCTTGCAGCTTGGTGCGTTGAACCCCCCAGCTTTGCTCAGGCTTCGCTGGTTCGAAGGCAGCTGTTGGCATCGGTGACCTAATCATTAAATCAGGCCCCGCGATTACCCCGCGGGCGCGAGGCTGATCTGGGCCAGCACCATCATCTAAGCGCGGCAACAGGATGTGAGCTGGAAAGGAGGGCGAGTCAGGGCACCCCGGCACAGCGGAGGGTGGGAGGAGGGACGGAGCCGCCCGGCTTGGGGAGCCGCCAGCACCCAACCCTGAAACCTGCGGGAGGAGAGGAGGAGGGCTGGGGCAGGAGGGGAGGATGGGCCCTCGGCCGACTGGGTCATGCCAGGTATGGGAAAAGGAGGAAAAAAGCTGGAGGGGGAGGAAAGCAGGGCAGGGAAGGTTCAGAAAGTGGGATAGCGGTGATGAAGAAGGTGAGCATGTGCGTTGGCAGAGCTGTGCAAAGCTGTGCAGGAATTTTTCTGCTGACGTGGTGACTTGTCCCAGTTAAAGGCCTTGCCTTAAATGAGACCCATCACATGTGCAGCTTTGTAACAGAGCTAGACCCATGCTGCAGAGCTGAGATTTACAACGTCCCAAAGCTTGAGGGCGTCTGACACGAGGGATCTAATTTAAACCCATTAAGCAGAAATTATCTTTCTCAGCAACATGTTGGAGAAGCGCAGAGGGAGAGCCCAGCCTTTTAAGAGGATGGATTTCTGCTCCAGAAAAAAAAGAAAAGGAAAGGAAAAAAAACTGCCTCCTCAATCATAAGAGCCAGTTTGGCAATTCTACGTAGTAATTAGTTTAATTCAAATACCTAGAGGGGAAAAAATAATTGCAAAACCTGCCCAGAAAGTTTGGTGGTTGTGGGATGGTTCCCATTGGCAAAGGGTCAAGGCGAGGTCCCACCCATCGCCTTTGTGTTCCCATGCGCGGGAGGAGGGCTCGGCAGCGCTTCCCGGGAGATTTCCCTCTCTGCACGGCTACGCCCTTGGCTCGGGCTCATTGCACAAGTATTTTAAGCATGCTGATAAAAGCCCAGCAGTTGCTGGCCGGCGTTACGCGAACACCTGGCTGCCTCTTCTCCCTCGGAGCCAGGGCTCATTTCCCCGTGGCTGCCCACGTTAAATAGCGCACGCGGCTCCACATCTCACACGCAGGGCAGTGTTCTCCTCATCCTTCCCAGACGCTCCGGCCTTGTGCGGTGACAATGCCTCAACACGTATCTTGGTGGAAAATGGATGCCGACAGCCCAAATAATCATACTGGTATTAAAAACAAATAATTGCAAACATCATTTCAGAGCAGGACAGAAGTTTCTTGCATACGCTGCCAGCTTGCCCTTCCTCCCGGGGTTGGGGGCTAATGATTTTCTGGCCGGCCGGGTATTTCCTGCTCCGCTGAGCGTGATAGCCATCCTGAACGAAGTCCATAGGACAAAAAGTGCGACGGGTGCGTGGGGTCGTTGCATCCCGTGGGATGTCCTGGCTCTCTGTCTGTGTGTGGAAAAAAAACCCAGCCTTCACCAGACTGGAGGTGCTTCCCCATCCGCCGGATTCCTGTTAACGATGCAAATGGGAGAGCTGCTGGAGCGGGAACCAGCCCAGCCAGGCAAAGGGCTCGCATTTCCATCCAAATTGAAATATCCGTTCTTTTTGCAAGGAGGGTGGGAGAGTATCTCAAGGGGATCCAGTCTTTATCTGTGGTTTTATTTATTTATTCTTAAGGATCTAGATAGACCTAAGCCTCTTGCTCCTGCTAAGCCCTCGAGAGCCGTTCCTCAGTGCCACACTGGAGAATAAATGGCGATAACAGCTCAGATGGGATGGGGTCCTCTCGGGTAGTTGTGATATTGGAAGAATTGGTGTGATTTGTTTGAAAGTCTTTAACATAACCCTAGAGTGCAATGTTCAGAAGCATCTTCTGGGGCCAAAGGCATCCTTGGACCCTGGTGAAGGCAGCGATGAGCACCAGCTTGCCTTTCGGGCAGCATTACGGTCATCTGGCCTGTTCAGTAAAGAGCTGGTGTCTAGTAGTGGAAACTAGTCCCCATGCCCTAGCCTTAACAAATCCTAATTGGACCTCTATAAATTAATGCAAGAGATTATTTGAAGTCATTTGCTACTACTGTAGGGGAACACCATCAGGGACAAAGGGAATCCCACACACTTTTCTCCATTTTTCCATCCCAAGGCATGCTCTCGCCCTGAAAGCTGTGTGTTGCTACCATCTCTCCTAGGTACCATGCTGGGGATTTGTGCCTCGGTGCAGCCCTTGACCCGCACAGTGGGCCCAACCATCGGTGGAATTTTATACAAGCAATTCGGAGTCTCGTCCTTCGGCTATTTACAGTTCATTGTCAATATAGGTTTGTTTGTTTACCTGTTAAAGAGTAAAATCCCACTGAGAGAGATGAAAAGCCAATAATTCAGTTGTAAGGAAGTAACCCCCTCGTTACTTTTTTTTAATAGAATTAAAGATACTGAGTTTTGGGTTTGATCCCATAATCCTGGAATAAAATCGTTGGAACAATACCTTGTTTTTCATCAACACTTGCGTCTAGAGTAAAGCACAGATCAGTTTGCAAAGGCCTTGGAGCTGTGCTGGAGCAGCTGGTGGCTGCGGGACCCCCGGGAGCTATCCAGTTCCCCCCCCGAAGCAGTGTCTGTCATTGCAGGCAGTAGCTCCAGATCCTCAGCTGTTGTCACACAGCATTCCTGCCCGGATTCACCAAAACTAAGGGGATTAGAAGCCAGTGCCTCTGCTCTGGTTTGGTCTTTTATTTCGCCCTTGCAATGGTACTAAGGAAAATTGGGGTAAAACATACCTGCTTTGGGGTGTCATTTTGTGGCATTAAATGCACCTTTGGTGTTCTTGTGCTAGAGGGGGATCAAGGCCAGAGGCTTTTGAATGCTGCGGCCAAAGGTTTGCTACATCCACAGCTCAATCGTGTGCAACCTTGCCTCTGCACGAGCCCGGCGGGCGGCCGCGTAGCTGCCAGCAGTGCGCGAGGAGGATGCAAAGCCCCCCTGTAGCACACTGCAGTGCCAATCCCCTCCTGCTTCCAGGAACAGGGGCCAACTCTCCTTCCAGGATTCCCCCCCACCCCGTACTGAGCCTCTCTTTCTCTTACTACAGGCTGCTTATAATTACATACTTTGCAACTTCCTCTAGTACAAAGTCTCCTGCAAGGATTGCATTGATAATAGGGGTGGGGAGGGGGGGGAATTTGGAGCATTAGTAGTGCGTACTCTGCCCGCTAAGCTCGTAGTCCTGACTGCCAGAGCTGACTTGTGCTGCAGTATAGCTCTTGAGGAAGCTCACCTTAGTTAGTGATAATCGAGCCTCACAAGGTAAAACTTCAGTAGTTTTATCAAAAAAAAAAAAAAAAAGCTGCTTTTTTCTCCAAGCTTCTTGGTCCGGGTGCTATCAGAAAAAAAAAAAAAAGACCATCTCCACTCTTCCCAGCTATCCTGTAGAAGTTCAGCTCAATCTAGAAACTGCAGCAGTAGAGGAAGAGGACAGAGCAAGTTCAGCTTGCTTTGCTGCAAAGCTGAGGAATCCCATGGAGCGTCAGCGCTGTGTTATTCCAAAATCAAGGATCCAGCTTCCTGCCTTAGCACAGCACTAAGCTATGGGGCCAGGGGAGGACGCGGGGCATTAGCAAACAGCAACATTTTATTATTGCAGGGAGCCCTTGCATCTTCTGTAGCCACCATTACTTGATTACATGGGAAAGCACTTCAAAAGGAGCACTTACCCAAGCTGTGGTAGGCTTTTGCATTTCCACCACTGACCAGAACCAGACCTCAACACACGCTCCCTTCCCTGCTCAGGAGACAAGGTCAAATACAAATGGGTTAACTGGGCTTTCTCCATCTCCCACTGCCCAGTCTGGGCCACCAAAAAACAGAGCTTACCCCCTCCTCTCTCTAAGTCACTGCACCACTGTCTGCTCCACAATAGGCATCAAGAAAAGTTACTGCAGCCCAGAGTACAGTAATAAAAAGTGAACATTTCAAGTAATTTATTTGGAATGGACATATTAATGCAAAAGCAATATTAAGACCAGTAACTGCTGAAAGACATTCATCAAAATAAATACAAATATAGATACTACAAATAATTTAAATTGTGTTTAACACCACCAGTCAGTGTTGAATCTTCCTTGTGTCTCATAAATAGAAGATAATCGTTCGCAAAGCCGTGCCACTCAAAACACGTGGCCGCTTCGCTAGAAGTCCTTTACGAAAGTCTTTGGTTTTTTCTTTAAATGCATCTCAGGCAAAGCTCAGGGCTCTTTGCTCAGCAGCCTCAACAGGCTCAGAGAAAACCAAGCCGCTTCCAGCTCTCTTCTTCGCTTTCCTTCATTGGTACCTTGTCCCATTTCAGTCCAAGACACTCGATCTGGTTTATCGTCCAGTAGTACGCTCTAAAGGCAGCAAGAGAAAGCAGGTTAGTTGAACGAACAGGACAGCGGGGCAGAAAAAAAAAAGGGTACTTAGGGGTGGCTTTGAAGGGAGAGTAAGTGTTCAACACGTATTTTCACAGATGCCATATTTTTAGGGAAGTCTGTCGAGTGCCATTTCTCATTTCCCCCCCGAATAGTCACAATTCCCAGGGCCCCGCACAAGCCCGGCTCCCACCCGAAATTCCCAGTGCCGCATGAGGTGCGGGATGGGGGGTGGAGGGGCAAACCCCGAAACTCCAGCGCTGAAGTGGGCAGGCAGTGCGCCCCGGTTTCAGGGTGCGGCCGGGCACCCTGACGGGCGGGCAGTGCGCCCGGGACGGGGAGTCCCGCCGGT
>WHYT01017772.1:162102-173160 GCA_009806455.1 Tetrax tetrax
GGGAGGGAAGGGGAGGGTGCTGCGTGTGGGGCGGTGGGTGCCTCCCCGAGGGCCCGCGTCCCTACTGCCGCCGTGTGCAGGGGGAAGGCGGCCCCAATTTTGCCCCCCGCCCCCATGTTTCCTCCGTCCAGGAGAGATATTGTGTGTCCCGCCCCCCCCACGGTGAGGATGGGGCCGGTGTGACCTGACGCATCCCCGTCTCGCCCCTCTGAGCACACTCTGCCGCATCTCGGGTCCACACTGGGGCATGCGATGACCCCAAAACCACGTCCCACGGACTCGGGCACCTCGGCCACGCTGGCTCTGACCTGGCACATCTCCACCCAGCACAGAGGGGTCCGAACCCTGCATGTGGTGGGCTGCTGCCATCTCCCACGGGTGTCTGGTCTGTGCCCCAGCCCCTGGTCACCCCGAGAGGCTCAGGCAGGGTCCAGCCAAGCCCACCAGATTCGTTTGGAGCCCCACATCCAGCCAGCTCCACACCATCACCATCAGCCCTTCCTGTGCCCTTTCCTCGGGCCACCCCACCTCTCCAGTTTGTGCATTAACGCTACTCCCCCTTATCTTTTTTGTTGTCCCCTGTAACCACTGGATTTATCCCATTTTCTTCCCCTCAGCCTATTCCCCCCTCCCAGGGAAGGCACCACAGTTCATTACAGTCAGGCCAGTGCTCAGCGCCCCGGGGAAATCAGTAAAGGCCGTGGTGGTAGGAAGTGATATTTAAGAAGCATGTGCAAGGCCACAGTCCCTTCCTCTTGTACGCCATTCATTTTGTCACCCTTTTACGACATTTGACACAAGGCTGATCCAGCTCCCTCGCCATGGCCGTGATGCTGCAGCCAAGGGCAGGGCTGCTCTTAATGAATTTATTCACGCCGTTTCCAACGCACTATTTGCTCAGCTATGGACTTCATGCGGCACTGCTCTTTGGACTTTGAGCCCAGTTCCCCTCCATCATCCTTCCTGAATGACCGACACCTCCAGAGGTGTTTGCAAGCCAAACCCTGGAGGTGAGCGTACAAAGCCAGGCCTGGCCCCTTTGAAGAGCTTGGCGGTGTTCCCAGGAACTTCGGCAGGGTCAGAAGCCCGTTCCCGGGGAACAAATCAGAGCTGCAGCCAAACTCGTTTCCGCTGCAAATCACTCATGGGCTGAAGCATACGGCTGCGCTTTGATAACTCGCGGCAGTGTGCGCATCTGTGAGGAGGGCCAGAACAAAGGAGGGGTCTGTGCGGTGCTCTCCGGGTTGACAAATGAGCCGGGAGTGGTTTGGCTGAACTTCTCGGGGTGGGATGGGCTGGCAACCGCTCGGGGAAGACCACGCAGGCCATCACTGCTTACAGGGTGGGGGAGCAGCCACAGACCATACACGTAGCTGTGTCCTGGCATGAAGAGTTGCAAGTTTTTCCCTGAAAACCGACACTATAGCTCACTTTTTAGTGTGATCTAGGGTTTTTTGATTGACTGGCCGTCAAGTTGCACATCTATGTTTTCTGGACAAAGGCTGGTCTACTCTGTAAAACAGAAAGTTCCGGCCCAAAAGGCCCTGTAAGAACAAGGGACCTGGAGCCAGCCAGGAGCAGAGCTGGATCTTAAGCAGAAATCATTATGATATTTTTAATTTGGCTTCAAAATACATCAGAGAATGGCCTTTGTGCACAGGAAATGGGACACCACTTCAAAAAGAGCAAAAAACCAAGGCAGCAAGTCAGGAGCATACAAGGAACATCTGGAGGAAGGCTCCCGGTGTGGAAAGGCTGCAGGACTTGACATGTTTGTGCACACCTTGCTTCAAAAGGTCCGGTAAAAAAAAACCACACTCGCTTTTAAACGAAACTCGTGTCTGTGGATGCGGGGTCAGCAGCCTGCTTTGGGCTGTCTTTCGGCTTCTGCTTTCATCTGAGTGATTTTTCTTATGCATTGATCCATCATTTTAAAAATTTCAAAGCCTAGCCCAGCTGTCACCGCAGTAAAATTTTCTTAGCACTGGGCAAATTCGAAAACTGCTAGAAAAATTAAAAATTACTAGGAAAAAAATGTGACAGTGTAGGAAAAGGTAGGTTCATGCAGAACTGGGACCCTAGTTTGCAATGTATGTCCATTGCAGAAAGGCTTCACTTTTTTACATAGCATGGGCTTGTTAAGTGGATAACCACATCAAAGGAAAGTCCAGGGCGTTAAAATACCATAATTTTAAGTCTCTGGTGTTGTCACTATGCAAAAATTCCATAAAGTGGGTTTTAAAGTGTATTCACCCTTCCTGAGACACACAGGAAAGCAAAGGTTGGGAAGCAAAGTTGCAACATGTGAAGTCTCCTACAGGAATATGTCTCGGGAAGGAATCGAGAGCTTCAAGTTGCTCAGAGAAATCTGACCTGGGAAGCAAGCGACGATTGCTCACAAATAAGTAGCGCAGCCATAATCCTAGTGCATGCCATGGTAGCTGCTCACTACTGTCACAAGTGTGTCGCTCTAGCTTTGCTTGGAAAAAGAAAAAAATATATATATTGCCTTAAATTTTGTAGAATCATAGAATAGTTTGGGTTGGAAGGGACCATTAAAGGTCATCTAGTCCAACCCCCCTGCAAGAAGCAGGGACATCTCCAACCAGATCAGGTTGGCCTAGAATGTTTCCAGGGATGGGGCATCCACCACCTCTTTGGGCAACCTGTTCCAGTGTTCCACCACCCTCATTGTAAAAAAAAATTTTTCTTGTGTCCAGTCCAGGATTAATAACTCAAGTGAGGAGCTGACAGGGTAAGGGAGTTGACAGCAGAGTGCTGGTTTCACCTTCAGTGCTTGAGGAGAGGGTGAGAGATACGACACAGCCCTGCACCGCACTCTAGCACCGAAGTGTGGGACAAGCATGGGACGAGTGTCACAGGGCAGTTTGAGTACGTGTAGGTAGTGCATGGCTGTGATAATTAAGGGCCACGACCCAATTTCAGCTCATAGGAGCCCTGGGTGATTGCAGTTCAGGTGACTGCTGCTGTCTCCATCCAAGTTGGAGCTGGTGGCTGGGAGAAACCTGTCCCTGCCTTTAGTTCAGGTTTAGTCTAGTTTGGTTTATTCCTCAAAAACAGCAGTGAGAGCCAGAGAAGAGATTTTTTTTTTTCTTGCAAGCCAGCACATAACCAAGCCTGGGCCTCAGCAGGGCGTGAGCTCCCAAATACAACTACAGTGGCTGCCATTAGAAAAATTATGTCATCAGGCACCAGACCTTTCTTACCCCTCGTATACAAGAAATTTGCAGGAATTTGAAAATTTTCTGAAATTGTCTCTTTTCTTACAAAGGAGAGGAAAAATACCACAGTGGGGAGTGTTAACCAAGGGAGGTGGTGGGAAATGCACTGATGTTCATTGACTAGAATTGACTTCATCCCATGTGGTTGTCTCCCTCTTCCCATGTTCACCAGGGATGCTGGTACCACCCTTCACTTCCCTCAAAGGAATTTCTGTTCTAGGAAGGGCATTTTAAAAGGCCATGTGTCAATTTGGCATAAAAGTGTGGCTTCATCTCTCTCCCAGGCAAAGGGAATAGCATCGAGTCACTGTGGGGCGATGCTTGTACCTGCATATTTGTGTGTGCTGTGTATAGGGATTTTTTTTGTGTGTGTGCGTGGGATGGGGTGGCCACACTCAGCCTCAATGGATGGGCTAGCGGCACCAGCTTTTGCAGGCTGGGCCAGTGGATCTGCCGTGGCACGTGTTCCTTAAGTCAGTGCCTGCTCCGGAGAAGGGATTTGATCATCGTTTCAGAGTCTGAGGCATCCTGTATCCTGCTGCCGGCTAAATTGGGTTGCCTTAGCTACGTGAGTCATGGAAACGCAACACAGGAGCCACGCAGGCGCTGCCAGGAGGAGCCCACAGTCTGAGGTCAAGGCTAAGGATGGGTAGGGCTCACACCAAGGAAAAATGCCAAAAAAAATGAGGTTTGGGCAACTTATATCCTCTGTGGCTCTCCCCACGCACCTGTCTGTGGGACCTGCTAGCTTTCCCACGTGATTTAGCAATGTGTTTCTCCTGCTGAGGTCTCCGGCTGGCCCTGGTGCCGCATCTCCCCCCCCAAGAGATGCGGGAGCTCCCACTCCAGGTATCAGCCATTCCCACTGCCATCATGTTTTTATTCCTGTCGTCACTCCGTAATTGCAGGAAAGTGCATCTCCTCTCTGAGGGGTCTGTCCCTGGAGAAGGACCCCTAATTTCGCCGGTGTTATGCTGATGTCTCAGCAGCAGAGGGAAGTGGGGACTCAAGGCTGTATAACTTCTTTTATTGTAATGATTTCCTTTGATTTAAACATGACATCTGTAGGGGGAAAAAGCTGGTTTATATTGTAATCCTAGCTGAAGTAATCTGAAATTGATTAGTGACAGAGAAACATATGTTCTTGCGTTGTAAATTATTGCCCTCGAAGTTTCTGTTGGGGCGTAGCTGTATCCTCAGACACGTATAGCTGGGGCTCGGGATAGTGACCACTGGGTCTCCTGGGAAACACGTGTATTCAGAAAACCCTAAATAGCCATAAGCAAAGGGTGTGGGTTGCTACTGCAGAACAGTTGTGAGAAGAAGTGGCTTTTATTATTCTTTTCACATTTTTTTCCATTTTCCACATTTTTATATTCCTTAAAATGTTTGTGGTTTTTTGTTGTGGCTTTTTTTTTTTTTTTAATCAGACTATTCCAGAATATCTCTGGGAAGCTTTTTGTTATCATTTCTTAGTATTCTCCTCCTTCATGAATGTCCTGGGATGAACTGGTGCCACTGGGTCTCGGTCTCACTTTGGGGGTGTTCAGGCCTTGCCATGAGCACAGAGGGAGCTCAGGTGCTCCACTCCAAGATGGCCAAGCTCAGGTGAAGAAGCTCCTTGCTTAGGGACAGCTCACAGAGAGAGGTCTCAGCCAGGGGGACGAAGACCAGCCAGGCTGTTTGTTTAATGATTACGGTGTATGAAACGCAGTGAGGCTGGAGCTTTTGGGTTAATTTGAACAAGGGCAGCAGCGGAAGCATTTTTGCTCAATCTGTGAGAAGTTTTTTCATCCCGTACGCAAGCCGTGGATTAATCAGCAATATCACGTAGCCTCACTTGCTCAATTTACTAATATTTATCTGACTAAGACTCTTTTTTCTCTAAGCAGTTTGAAATGTCTCATCCCACTGAGTCAGTGTGTTACCATTACATGCTGTAAACTGCTGCAGACAGTCATGGAGCCTGCGTGAGGGGCTGGGGAAAAAAGATGTCATTTCCAGTAAGCCTTGGTTGTGCGCTGAAGGAGGCAGCCAAATAAGGGTGGGTATGTGCCAGCTCAGATCTGCTTGGGAAGTTCAATACTGGGATTAAAAACTGGAGAAGGGGAGGTATTTTGCTCTGTCTCTCCCCAGCAGCCTGGGCATGACTGCATGTGTGGTATGTTCCCCACTCCTGGACATCCAGGTTTTGGTTACCAAAAAAAAAAAAAAAAGACAAAAAGAGGCTTGTGCGAGGTGGTCTCCCAAGGTCTTGGTTGTGTAGTTCCCTGCTCTGGTCCCCCACCCAATACACATCTCTTGGAGCCTCATGGAACTTATGGCAGAATTACAGAGGGTGGAAAGCTGCTGCGAGGCCCATGTGCAGCTGGGCATGGCTTGGCTCCTTGCTCGGGGGCACCTGGCTGCATGCTAGCACGGGCAAGGAGGGTGTTGACCCAACAGGTTGGGTTTGGTCCAGGGCCACTGTCTAAATTCTGGCAGACCTGGATTTAGCATGCTCTCACGATTGTCTTCATGAAGGGCCTTGCTGAGCATCACGGGAGAATCCAGGAATACCTTGAGACTTACATCAGTGGGGAGGAGAGAGCCCCATTGCGCGGCTGCCATGGGACCCATGGTGACTCAGTACTTCCCCTTCAATGAAGAAAAACTTCTGCCGACAGCATGGGGAGACTAGCCGCTTGTCAAGCTCTGCCCTGAACTATGCAGTTATTTACTGGCCCCTTTGAACGCCATCAACATTTTTTCATGTCTGACAAGCACAGGTGATGGTTTAGGCTACAGCTCATGATTTAAAAAAAAATGAGACATTCCCCCTCCGAAGCATTCAATTTCCCAAGCCAAGTCTTTTGGGATAAATATTTGGGATATCTTTATTTTGCAGCAGCAGTAGCCGATGTGTAAGAGTTCAGCCCTGACTGACGCTGATGTGCTCTTTGCATGTGAAGTCTCCAGTGATTACAGCTCGTGCCGTTTGGCCTGACATTGCCTGTCTGCTACCAGCCAGCCTTTTATTACCCTGGCGTGCTACGGCAATAACATTTACCAGAGATTAAGAAGGGCTAGGCTTTGTAGTAACATGCTGACAGCACGAGCCGAACTTAAGGTCACCGCTCCAGATAACCTGCCCTTTCAAAATCAACAGAGATCAGAGAAGTGGCTTTTAACCACCTTTTTCCCCTTTTTATCTAGGTGTGGAGCCTCCAGCAGGTCCGGCGGTGACAAGCACATATGAGTGGGACGTCCTGTGCCACGTCCGAGCGCATCGCTGGGCCGCACTGCCTGGCATTAGCACGATGCATCTCCCGACGTCCCGTCCCAACTGTCCTGCTGGCGGATGAACGAGCTCCATGCTTGGCCCATCCTCCTGGCCCTGCTTTCTGCTTTTCTCCTTTTTTTTTTTTTTTAATGAATGAACAGCGTGTAAACTTTAAGAGTAAACACTGAAAGGCATCACAGGACTGCCTAGCCACAACATCAGCAAACTTGAGGGAGTCAGAGGGGATGATGACGTCATGGTACTGATCAGATTTGGGATGTCTTCTGTCTGCAGGCGAGCTGGAGAACCATCACAAACAAAACTCTTCAACGCATCATTCCCAGCGGTGGCCAGGGCCGGGCTGCGGGGAGGGGATGTGGGGGGAGGTGCATCCTCTCCCTCCTGGGCAGCCAGCAGCGGCAGGACAGGTGGTAGCGCCGGTGGGTTTCACACCGTCCTTTGGCCACCAATTTTTCTTTCTGAAGCTGAGATGCTGCACTGTGGGAAGTGTGAAGGGAAGCAGGTTTTGGCGCTGGCTGTCCTCTCCTGAGGCTTTCTGCCTCCTTGCTAATGTTCCCACTCCTGTGACCTTTACCTGCTCTGATTTCCCTGCCGCTCCTCTAAACTTGCACCCACAGCCAGCTCTCTGCTGGTGCAGCCAGCGGGAGCTAAGGATGCCAGGTCACCTCTCTGGCAGTGTCCAGGAAGGCTGGAGGGAAAGAGATGCCTGATATGGTGGATTAAAAAAAAATAATGCTCTCCATCCTTCAGCTTCAGGTGCTTCAATTAAGTCCAAAAACCATGGGAGATTAAAAAAAAAATTCCTAAAACTATGGGATAAAAAGGAGAAGAGGAATCAGCAATGTGTACTTTTCCAGTTTTGATTGACTTTCCCAAATCTAACCTGTTGCTGATTAATTTCCCCAACCCAACCACCAAATAAAATGGAACGGGGTGATTTCAACAGCCCTGTGCCATGTAATTTTGTATGTATAGGCTCCAGGTGCCACCCAATTTGTACCTGTCCTTTCCCTGTCGGGTCATACGGCGGAGGATAACGGCAGCCCACTTGCTTCACGGTGCCTGAGCTAATATTTGCTAATGAGACTCACACACAAAAGCCAAACTTTCCTTTTTTTCCTGCCGGTTACTCAGACTGCCTCATGTTCGAACACTCAGCCCCACCTTGACAAATATTTGCAGTGGGTAGCTCGGGGCATGAGTCCCGGGGCCGAGCCCTGCCGTCCCACTGCAACTCGGGCTGGGCTGAGGGCCGGGCTGGGGAAGGCTGCGAGCGACGCCGCTGCCGTTATTCTTCTCCTGAGGGTCCCTGAGATGCTCAGCTGAACCAGGAGTTGGGAAAGGGAAATCCTAAGTCATAAAAAGCTGAGGATTTTTTTTCTTTTCTGCTCTGTTAAAGAAACTATTATTTGGTGGCAGGGAGATACAGCTTTGCGGAAACCAGAGAGCAGAAGCGGGCAGATGGGCACCGGGCTGGTGGCTCAGTGGCTTGGTGGTCCGGTGGCTTGGTGGCCCAGGGACAGCCTGTGCCAGTGCTGCTGCAGGCACTGGTGACTGTGAGCCTTTACGAGTGGAAAAAAAAGATGAAGCGAGAAAGTTTGTGATAAAGCAGGGAGGCAGTTAAGGGGAGGAAATGGGGGCATTCAGCACGTAACCTTGGCCAGGCTCTGCTCCCTGGGGACGAGCCAAAAATAAATCTCCCTGGAACAGGGCAGGCAGTGCCCAGGTTAAAGTCCTTGCACAGCTTTGGGGGGAGCAGCCATGGCACGTGTGGGGGATCGAAGCGGGCAGAGGTGTAACGCCCAGGTTTCTCCGGAGCCTGGCACCCACACTTTCCCCTTCGCGTGCCCTCCGTCGGCTCAGCAGGGCTCCAGCCCGGTGCCTGGTGCAGCTGCGGAGGAAAGTTATTTCCACTGAGCTGAACAGGAACTCCCCTAATGCTGTGTAATAGTGTAAAACACAGAAACCCCCTTACTGTGGTGTAATCTCTGAGTGCTCGCTGGGCCAAGAGGCATAAAAGCTTAGCTATTAATCCCAAATTAGTGGTGTCCTTTAGCAGAGGAGTCCCTTCTGCAAGCAAAGACAAGTAGCACTGACTGGCATTTACTGCCCCAGAATGGGTTTGTCTGAGTTTTTCTACAGATGCTGTAACCAGAGGTTGCTACAGCAGGGACAAAACACTTTTATCTCCTCGTTTCCTCAATCTATTTATTGACTATTGGATATTTGAAGTACCGAGTCCTGCTGGCTGGCCAGACTTTGGAGCCAGGAAATAACCTCCAAACGGAGCAAAATGAGTTAAATGCCTTGGCAGGCAGCCGGGATGACTAAGTCATTCTTCCAGCCTTACTGGAGCAAGAGTCAAAGTCACGGAGCCGGACACATTTCCCATAATTGGAAACCCTTAGCCAGAATCGCGAGATCCGGGGCTGCAGCAGTGGCTGCCAGCGGCCGGCGGGGCCACAGGGCAGGACAGCTCCAGAGGGGAGATGCGCGCCCAAGAATGTGCATGCTTTGTAAAAAAGAAACCCAGGAACAAAAATAGCAAATCGTGCGTTTGCCCGAAATAGTGGCAAACGAGGCTGTAGTTTCTGACACGGTCAGCCTGGTTTCATTGCCAACATCTTTCTAAAAGCCTCTCTGGGCTCGCACAGACAGCTGTCCATCCTTAGCTTTGCTTGCAAGACCCTGAAGTGTGAAACTATGTGAGAGCAGGAGGAAAGATGTTCGATTTCAGTGAGTCCATCTGCTTTATTCCTTCTCCTCCGGCCGTGGAGGAGGGATGCGGCAGCGCCCATTGTTTGCCTGGCTGTTGCCAGGATCACTCATTCCCTTCCCTTCCCTTCAGGATGGGACTTATCTGCGGCCACTCCAGCAATGCGTGTCAACAGCCGAGCACCCCGCGGGGAGTCGTGCGGGTGCTCCACCACCCACGGCTTATTTAACTGCCTGACCGGCGCCGCTCGGCTCACGGCACCGCCAAAAACCATCATCATCATCGGGTGCTGCTGGGAAACGAGCGCTGGAAGAGGAGAACCAGGCAGTCACCCCGGCATTGCCTGAGCTGGTCCCCTGGGTGGAAGTGTCTGTGGCGCTGGGATTTTTGGCTCCAGCTGCCCTCTGAGCACATTTCCTTGCAGCATGCCCAGCCCGCAGCACAGCCTCTCCTGTGGCTGATAAGGGAAGGAACTTCAGTGACTCACGGCTGCTTCTGCTTCACTTGTACGTCAAGGGCCACTTGTCTCCTCCATGGGAAAGCTCCTAGGTGTTGAGCAGGGACAGGAGGAGCACAGCCACACCTGCACCCAGAAATCCCCTGTAGCCATGGCCACTCAACCGCATATTGCTCTGCAGTCCCTCACTCGCTGCTCCTGCCGCTCCGTCCATGGCACAAAGCAAGGCTGTAACGACAGAGCGGTGGGACGGTTTGCTTTACCGCTGCTCAGAACTGAATGGTAATTGTGTTGGCACAATTATTAATTAAAACCAAAAATCCTCTCTCATTTAGGCCACAGGCCATTGCCAGGTGACTGAGTTCCTGGGTGATCAAAGTCATCACATCTTTCCAAATGCCCGAAAAGCATCTCCGCCTGTCCCAGTGCCACAGGGCAACTTGTCCCACGCTGCCCCCAGTTTGGAAATGGGGATATCCATATGTGTCACCCAACTGTGTGGTACTAGGGACGTTGGGTGTTTTCCAGCGGAGGGAAGGGAGGATCCCAGGTCAGGGTGGGATGCTCAGGAGTGCCGCAGCCCTGCGGGAGGCGTGCGGTGTTGTGTTGCCACGGAGAAGAAACATCCTCCCAGGCACAGCTGTGCCCAGTGAGCTACCGCCCCAAGCTGCCCCCGCAGTGGGCAAGGTTTTATATTTCCCCCCAGGTTTCTTACAGCCATGCCTTCTCCCAAAAGCTACTTATTTATGTGCACACAGTCCTTGCATATGCGCAGAGACCAGCACTGTGCACACAGGGTACTAAGGTGGGAGCCCCTTGCCTACAACAGCCTGCCAACTGCAGGTGATGGCTGTGCATGGATGAGGATGAGCATGAGGATGAGGACGAGGAGGGAGCTGCCCCAGGGGAAGGGTAGGTGCTCAGCACCGCTCACACACAGCCTGAAATGCAGGAGCAGGGTTTTATTTTCACTCCCCACAAGTGGTTGCTACAGGTCATCTTGAATCATAAGTGATTTCTCATCAGACAGCAATGAGGGGAGAAGCGGGAAAAAAAGTCTTAACCTCATGGGAAAGCTAGGAACAGAGATGGGGATGCAGCTGTCCCCATGGGAGTGGGACTCCGTTTCTCCAGGAAGTCAACAGGTTGTGGGTCACTGTAAAAAAATTCCCCTGCGCAAAGCCAGGCTGTGATCGATGATTGCTATGGGCGTTGAGGCTGATGATCTTCTGTAGACCCCGGGGCAAAGGCAGCGGGAAGGCAGGGAGGAGGTTTGTGTCTGTGAGGGGCTGGCGGGCAGCCTGCAGCGGGATCTCAGCCCCAGCTTTCCAAGGAAGGAGGCTGCTGGCTGGGTGCTGAC
>WHYT01017772.1:173452-189827 GCA_009806455.1 Tetrax tetrax
TTTTTCTCCCCCCCTTTTTTTTTTTTTTTTTTTTTGCCTCCTCTTCTCCTCCTCCCTGGAGCTGTAAGTGGCTCCGGCCAGGCAGCAGCCCCAGCTCCCGGTGCTCTGCAGGGCGGCGATGCGTTGGCCACCCAGCTGGGTTGCCCATGGCCAGCAGCCTGGTGGTCCCAGGGCCACCTGCCCCGCCAGCCAAGGGCAAGCCCAGCAGCGCTGGCCAGGGGCGGGGGAAACGTCAAGGGTGTGGTGCGGCCGCAAAGCCACTGCTTTTTTTTCTCAATGATTTTTTATCTCTGGAAGGAGGAAGTCATAAAGCGATTATATTTCATTGAAGCACGAAGAGGAGGGCCATCCCAGTGCACGGGACTGAGTTAAGGCCAAAGCGCTGGCCTCCTGGCTGCCAGAGAGCCCCATAAAACGCAGAGGCATTGCGGGACTAAGCTGGCAGTTCAGCCCCTGCAATTATCACTGTTTCCCAAGGGAGTTCTCTACCACATGCCTTCATTTTTCCCTTCCTAGTCACGTGTTACAACAGAGGGACAAGGTGGTGCCTGTGGGAAAAGGGTGCAATGGGCTGGGCGGGTTAGGCCCACCTTGGTGCTCGCTGTGCGGTGTCACGGTGTCGTAGTTCTGCCCTGATCGGGACCAGACTACACAGTCTCTCTCCCGCTCCCCCCACCCTCCGAAAGAATAGGGGGAGAAATATAAGAAAAAAACAGCTCGAGGTTTGAGATAAAGATGGGGAGGAATCCTTAAAGTTACCGTCACGGGCAAAACAGACTCGACTTGGGGAAAAACCATTCATTTATTACTAAAACTAGCAGGAGAATGAGACAGGGAACAAGATAACCTCCCCCCACCCCTCCCTCTTCCCGGGCTTAACATTATCTCTACCACCTTCCCCCCATGAGCGGCACGGGGGGGGAAAAGGGAATGGGGGTCGCGGTCAGTTCATCACGCGTTGTTTCATGCCGCTGCTTCATCGTCGGGGGAAGAACTCCTCGCATTCCTCCGCTGCTCCTTCGTGGGGTCCCACCCACAGGCCACAGTCCTTCGTAAAACTGCTCCAGCGTGGGTCATCTCTTCCACGGGGTGCAGTCCCTCCAGAACAGCTGTCCCAGCGGGCCCTGCACGGGCCACAGCCTCCTTCAGGCCTCCACCTGCTCTGGCGTGGGTTCCTCCACGGGCTGCAGGTGAATCTCTGCCCCTCCGTGGGCCTCCATGGGCTGCAGGGGGACAACCTGCTCCACCATGGTCGTCACCACAGGCTGCAGGGGAATCTTGGCCAAGAACCGCATTACTCCTCACCCTCCTTCTTCACTGACCTCCGCGCCTGCAGCCGTTCCTCACAACAGGCTGGCAGACGCCTCTCAGGATCCTTTTTACATCTTATTCTCTTCTCATCTCCTCTCCACTTCTTGCAGCCAGACCAGGCCCAAGTTGGGCCCAGTCGGCTGCCCGGCGGGAGGCCAGAGGGTGAGGCCTGCAAGGCCCACAAGGCTCGCGCCTCCCCCTCTCTGTCCCCGCTCAGCTGTCTTCACATCTTCTCTCCTTTTTTTTTTCTGGTTTTCCCCTTCTTAAATACATTATCGCAGAGGCGTTATCACGGGACATTCTGCTACCAATTGGCTTGGCCTTGGCCAGCAGCGGGTCCGCCCTAGGCCCGGCCGAGTCCACTGAACAAAGGGGAGCGACTTCTAGCAGTTTCCTACAGAAGCTGCCACCTTAGGTCCCCCCTCACTAAACAAAACCACAACACACGGGGAGGGTGGTTCTATCAGAGGATGGCTGCCTGCTGCTCGGCATTAATTAAAATAATAAAACAAAAACCAAACCAAACCAAACTAAACTAAAATAAAATAAATTACTTTCGCATTCCTAATTGTGGCTCTGCTTTAGCTCTCAGACACCCATCCCACTTCGGCAGCTCCTTCCCTACCAACCACCACACCGTATTTTATCCAGGAGGTGTTTCTGGCTGGTGCTGTGTGCGGGGAGGGCTTGGTTTGGCTTTAGGGGGATTTTTGGGGCTGGGGTTTTTTTAAGCTCTTCGCTACCCCTTTGATGTATTGGCTCCAACACCAAAAAAAGCCGGCTGCAGCTTGCCCAGGGGTGCTGGGGGCAGGATCCGAAAGCGCCAGCAGCATGGCTGGGAGGCAGCCGGCTTCGATCTGCTCCTGCCAGTCAGCCCAGAGCCCCCCTCAAAGCCTTGCCTACACAAGGGGGCAATGGAGGAGCTCCCCCAAACCCCACTGCACCCCTTGCCCAGAGATCTCCTGCGATGCCACCAACACACTCAAAGGGGGCCGATCCCCCACTCCCCTGCACTGCCATCCCCTTTAATTAAAAATTGAAATCATGTAATTGCCTCTTCATTAAAGCCAATTAAAGCCTGGCTGATGAGGGAGGAGGCGGCACATTTTGCAACTTGCCGCGGAGATGAGAAAGCGCACACCGCAATTACCCTGTCTGTTTGCTTTGCCTTCACCCAACGTCTTCATCAGGGCTGGCTTTGAAATCGGACCCTGGGTGAAATGGCACGCTGGCAGGTTCCTCACGCCCAGCAAATCCCGTGTACTGGTTGGGCCAGGTGCTGGGAGAGGCTGCCGCGCGTTGCGGTGAGAAAGGAAGGCTGGGCTTCCTCCTCCTCCTCTTGCCCTGCGCCCGCAGACAGGGCCAAGTTTGGAGGAGGGATGCTCAGGGGGATGAGGGACGGAAAATGGGACTGGAGAGTAGCTCCATCCCCTCTTCTCCCTGGCCAGGAGATCCCCACGCAAGCCAAGTCATCTCCACGACTGCAGGAGATTCCAGCCACAGGAGCTCGACCGAGCCTGCAGCAGCAGAGTCGCACACACCGGCAACGCTGCTACGCTGCTGCTTGAGATGCCAGCACAGTCATTTACCCTCTTGCTGCCCTGCTTGGAAACGCCTGAGCAAGCAGCCCTTGCCAATGCTTTGCTGCACACGCTGCACTTGCCTGCATTTTGACCTGAACTGTGCTTATTAACTTCTCTTTTTTTTTTTTTTTTTTTTTTTTTTTTTGGTATAATAAGAGTCCAGAGTTCTTTGTAGGCAATCTTTCCTCAAAGATCTCCTTTTTGATCTTTTCATAGGCTAAGCAACAATTCATCCTATATAAATCTTGGATTGAAAGCACATAATTTGTTTTTCCCTGCTTTTTTTTGAAGCAGTAAGAGATGAAACGGCTTAGGGGAATGTCAGCAGCAGTTATATCTTAATTGTTTTTTCTCTGCATCAAAACGCCTTGAACTATTCACTTGTGTGCAGGAGCTCTGTGTGACCTTTTCAGCAAGTGCGTTAATTCCCTTAACAAGTTATATCCCGCTGCTGACTTTAGGAATTTGCTTTAGTAGTGTCTCTGATAGTAATTTTGTACCCAAACCTCTCCTTCTCTTGTGTCCAGCAAAATCAAAGGTTTTCAAAAGTGCCTTAAGTTAGAAGTGTGAAAAGGAAGAAGAAAGACTATAAAATTGGGTGAAATAAAAAATATTTTAAAAAACAACCCCAAATCTCTCCTAAGTGTGACCTTACCACTGTTGGCCATGTAGGTGGTAATGCTAAAACAATGAGGCACGTTCCTCCTTTACATCGGAAAGGTGGACAAGCATGGACTCAGCAACCGCCGGAGTGAGTTTGCTTTGCAAAAAGATCAGTTTAACAGCTGACAAAGGGTATTTGCACCGGGCAAAGAAGATTTGCCTTTGTGGTAGACCTTCTGTTCTAGCATCATCCTATGCTCTTTGGTTTCTGCCCCAAGCAGGGGCAAATTTTTTAAAATTTTTCTCCTCCTCCACATTGGGTCCTGTTGCATAATGAGTAAATTCCTTTCTGTACCGTTTCCCTTCGCTTCAGCCCTTTTCTTAAGCTGGGATGGGTCTGGTATCGGTTACGTTTGACTTGCAGATGCTGAGGGCAAACAGCAAGACAGGGTGAGTCCGCGAGAGGCCACTGCTTTGCTGATGATGGCTCCTGTGGGAAAGGAAAATTTGCTAGGAGAAGGCTTGGTTTTTTTTTTCTGCAGCGCGGGACTGTTACCAGGAAGGCTCGCACAAGCCGGGAGGCCGTGTGGGACTGCGCTGGCAACTGGAGCATGCGCTGGCTGGGTTGTATTAACCAGGTCTGGCATTCCCACAAGGTGTCTGGATTTCCCATGGTAAAAACTGGAGGGTAAGGCGGCTTGTGCAAGAGGCGAGCGCGCTGCTGGGTGGAGCGTGGGTTTTTACTTCTGTAATGGTGAGGTGAACAAGTAGAGAGGAAAGCCGGTCTGGAAACAAAAGCTGGCACTTGGCAAACAGCTCAGCCTTCATTCATACGATGCTTCATTAACAGCACACAGGCTCGGATTTTTTTTTTTTTAGGCTGGAGGTATTTAGGACAGCAGTATGAGCATATGGAAAAAAATATAGCTCTGCCTGCCATTAGTGTGATGACTATAAACTGGGAAAGGCGGATGAAGGTTCTTCCATGTGCAGATCACAGCAACAGAGCTCTTTCCACACTGATTATAGTGAAAAACATGGGCAACAGAGGTAAAAATTGCGAGGACTTCAGCTTCAGGGGAGGAGTCCTGAACGGATACTATATTGACACAAAATCAATGCCTGCCAGACTCCATTTGTGAAATAGTACAGATATTTATCCATGGGAAGAGGCAAAGGATAAAGACACATTAATGCAGCACTGTATTTTAAATGTTTTTTTCTAAACATTGCCATTTGCAACTGGCTGTCAAGAGGTCATTTGCAGGAGCCTGAAGTAAACTTTTTAATGTTTTTTCCAAAAGCCACATGTTGGTGGACACAGAAAGCCATAGGGCCAGGTGAAATTTAGAGACAGCAGAGCTTTGGGGCACATAACACGTGCTGCAGCAGCGGGAGCAGTAAGTCTTCCACCTGCTTTGCGTAATCCACTACTTGCGCTTATAGGCCCAACGGACGTTTCCTCCATTTTCTGGCTGAGCTATAATCACTTCCAAAAGGGCTTAAGCTAAGACACTTCAGAAGAAGGTGCACATTTCAACCACAAGTTCATAAGGTTATGTGCTACCTCCGTGTAACGCCAGGCAGCCAGGGCATGTCTCGCAGCTTCAACTTGCCTCCTGAATCACTGCGCTCGCAGGGAGCGAGCGATTTCCTTGTGCCGTAACCGGTCCGACCTCTTCTTACGCGCTCCTCTCCAGCGCGGGCTTCCTCCTCCCGACCGCGCTGTGCTGAGCTGGCTTCCTTGGTGAGACCTCATTTGCTTGCGGAACTGCCGTCAAGGCAGCGTTTAAGTGAGGATGAATTTATTACGAGTCTCCTTTATTTTCAAACAGGAAAAGCCTGTTTAATAAGGAGAGTGGAAACGCTCAGAGACCATTTTAATTTTTCCAGCTACCACAAATTCTAACTAGATAGCAAACCCCAGATAACTGAACATACTGAAATTGGATCGAAAGCCTACAGCTCTCAGCTATCCCAAACACCGAGCTCCCCTGAAGGTACCCTAACGTGGTGCAAAAGACTCCTGAGAAACCACGGCCCATCCCCGATTTTCAGCTGGAAGTGGAATATTTGGCATTCGTTTCTGTACCAGATAGGGCAGCAGGGTAGTACCTCCAAGGCTTTCTTCCTAGACAACCGAGGTACTGAGAAGCTATTAATCACGCTGCAGCCCGAGCAGGTAACACGCCAAATTAATCTCATTTGGAGAGCTTCCAGTTGCTTCAACTTTCAGACCCAGAAATGGAGATGTGGGGTTTTTTTTTCTTCAAATGAGAAGCTACCTACAAGAAGACTGCTTCAAAAGAGCGTGTTCCCACAGACTGAACTTCAGCTTCTTTTATCAGGTTGCTGTGACAGCAATCAGGCATGTATGCATGTAGACTCACTTTTTTTTTGGTATCACCTGGCCATTCTTAGAACTCCTCATCTGAGTTTTCCATGGGGCCCCCATTTATTTGTCTTAAGGCACAGTCTTCAGAAAACAGCAATATTGATTTTTGTTTGTTTATTTTCTTTTCCAACTGTTAAATCACTCTTATCTCCTTTCTGCACACCCACGCTCCCTGCATTTATCATCCAGCCTGGATTTGTCCAGCTATGACATTCTGACAACCAACCAATCAGTTGTCCATACTCTTTTCTGCTGAAGGAACAAGCTGAGCTGTTCAAGCACCCGTTAGTTCCTTTTCTCCTAGTCAAAGTCTATAAATTACCAGCTAGATTTGAAACAGCAAGAGCACGGCTGGATTTTGGCAAGTTCTGTTTTCTATTAGGCTGTGCCTGTGTCGACCGGCATTAACTCCTCTTTAACAAATCCCAGCTCAGCTTTCCCAAGGATGAACATCTCACTAGGCAGCTTCTACCCACCCATCTCGTTTGCGCTCCCTGAATGCTGGAACATTTGCTCTACATGTTCTGGAATTTCCCGTTTTCTCAAAATTAAAGGTAGCCTTTCAGGATTCATGCACATAAATTATTCCAGTGTGCTAATTCGCAGATGTTTATCTCCAGGTAGCAGCACTACTATTTAACCACGTAGTGGAAAGTACTTCTTTAGGATGAGGGAACTATCATTCAACTTATTTTGACACAAAAGGAAAAAAAAGCTGGTCAGGTACCTCTGTTTGATGTGCCAAACATCACTGGCACTGTTACCAGTGAGTGTGCATGTGTGCAAACTCCATTCATTATTCCTCCCCTTGTCAGAAAAGCCTTTACACTGTTTTCCATGTGTGCTGAATAGTCTGAGTGATTACAAGAACTTGTTAAATAGAAGTCCAGAACCTATCCCTAGTCCTGCCTTCTCCCCTCACTCCCGCCTTAACACTAGGCCACCTGAGCGTTAGCGCTACACGTTTTCTGACTGCAAGGTATTGATGGGGGGTTACCTTAACCAGTCATAAACCTTTGACATCTCATGTAGTCCACGATTGAACTGCACAGACCACAAGACACATTTGACAATGGCACTGCCCTCCAAAAACTCCAATTCCTACAAAACATTTCAGACAGCTACTGCTCTAGAAACAGGAATAGTAAAGCGTTCACTTGCAAACTGCGCAAGTTCGTTCTGATTTACATCAAAGAACTCCAAAATGCAATATTTACAAGGGCTCCTTTTCTTTGACTTTTGACAACGAAAGAAACCAGCAGGATGTTCAGACAAGAGCTGTATGGGGCCAAACAGCCGGCATGCCCCTTGTTACACACACGTCACTGTTCACTATCAAAAGTTAAAGGGATGCTCATTTAACTTCGGAAGCATTAGGGACCAGACAGGCACCAACAATCATGTTTCACAACTTTAATAGAATATTCTATCTATTCTGTACAAATTGAAAACACCGTATTAAGTTACAAATGTGTAAGGTAAGGCTGGAGCACTCTACATGCCTGGTCACAGTGTTGATACAGCCGCTATTCAACTGCTGCCAGAGGCTGGCAATGGATGTTCAAACTAGAAACGTGTACCTGAAGTGCCACACAACAATGAAAGGTAGTTTTGAAGACTTCAGAGCTTGAAATAAAACAAATTGTGGAATGGAATAATTTCAGTGTTGCAAGTAAGACACCAAAACTTCAGATTTATTGAACTGAACTTTGATAAATTTCTGTGTCATAGTGAAAGGTCCTTCCATGCTGGACACTAAGCAATAAGACTACTGGAAATTTTCTGGTTCTTTGGCTGCAACCCACTTCCATCAATAGCAAGCGTTTGGACTTTGCATTTTGATCTTCATCCAGAAGAGTTGTCATTTTGATGCAAGTTCATTTCTTCTGTCTAGACTACTACATTGAAACCAATTCAAATTATTTGTTTTACAAGTACCCATATTGTATGCAAAAGAGGAAGAAGATTTTCAAGTATATTAAAAACTATTAAAAGCACTAATTCTGTCAAAGTACTTACAAACATGAATAAATAAATAGTAAGATGAACAACTAAGTCTCAAATATGACACCCCCTTCAATGAAGTAAAATTACTTCAATTCAATTGGTTTTACTGAGATAATAAATATGACATTTAAAGCTGCTCAAGCACTAGTTCAATTTGTAGGTTGCAAGAAACATTAGAAAAGGAGGAAGGGGACTAGCAAAAAAGTCATATTGCTCTATCTGTTTCAGCTACCGTACATGTAACCCATTTACTTTAGCTTCTCAGTACATTGCTATTCCACAATTTTCAATGTTTAACGAGAAAAATGGATAATCCTCACTTGGTAGTCTGGACTATTCCCCTATGCATAGGGCAAAAGGCTATTGACATACTTAGCTACAGTGTACCAACGGCTGTAGAGTGTGCTTTATTTAAACCTCATATTTCCCAAATGCATTGAAGTTACCACTGTACATGTTAAGCAATAAAGAAAAGTTAGTGAAAATCATGCATTTTAAAACAAATTAATTTTAAGCATTGTTAATAAGATTGTGCTGCAGCGATGGAATATCCTGAACTGCAGGCCAGGTATCCAAATATTTGTTACAAGTTTTTCAAATATCACTTCCAAGTGGTATTTCCTTATTACTGTTGTTTGCATTCAGCAGGTTGGCTGGAATCTTTCTGTATAAAGTCAAAAAGAAAAGAAACAGTTAAAAATCAAAATGGCATGGAAGAAAACACTTCAACAAATAAAAGAAATTGGCTGTGCAGTTTTGAATTAGCTAGTGGTATCATTAGCACATAAGAAAAAGCTAACACAAACTGAAGCTAGATCAGAGATGTCTGAACAGCAGTCATCGTATTTATTAGGCCACCCGCCAACTGCTTGGTACCTCACAATACATTTAATCTATATTTGTGCTCTTTACTCTCCATCCAGCAGGCCAAGGCTCAAACAAACAAGAAAGCAAACCACTTTCTACTCCCCCAACCAGAGGCTCAATTTGGCTCTCAGTTCCTACTGGAACAGTTTAACAGTAAACTGCCATTGCCTTGCTAACTCTGAGGAGGGAGGAAGGCAGGCTGCTTATTCTGCAGCACGTTTGAGTTTTTCCTTAGAAGCCTTGCCCTTTCTGCTAAGGTGATAAAAATGTAATTAATGTGTTGATTTCTTCCAGGTTCTGCATCACCAGCAGGTAACTATTCAACAGTTCAACACTGGGAAAGAAGTCCACATGCTAATCTGAATATGTAAAAGTAGAAAACAATTTCATTAGGTAGTAAAACAACTTCCCCTTTGGCAAAAGGAAGTGTATTTGGGAAGGAAAACAAGTACTCAAACAGGTAAGAACTTCAGGTTTTACACTGCACTTCTTGCTGCTTTGTTGTAAAATAGGATTGTTAGAAAGCAGGATAATTTATTCAGCTTATTTCCTGTTTTGCTTCTTCCTTGACTGTTCTTAATACAGTTTATTATTATTTAACAAGTAGCAGTCAGAAATCTGCTGAATTCTAGTACAGAAAAAAACACAGGTATAAAACATTACACCTTGCATGTCACTGATGGCAAAATAAAATGTTTCTTAAGTATCCTAAACAAGATGTTGTAAAAGAAGCAAACATGGAAGAGTTCATTCCAGCTCAAGTGACCACAAACTAAGACAACTTAAACGTTCTGCCTGTGGTGGCAAAGAACAGGTGCAACTTAGATACCTTATCATAAGTTTTACCCTTGATAATCTCCACTAAACCCAGATTGTTTTTCTCTTTCTCACCTAAAACGCTTTCAGGGTTATAGCGGTCACTATCACTCCCACGGGAAGTCTGGATTAAAGTCTCTTCTACACAGATATGCTGACCTTTCTGGTCTAGCCTGACCTTTCAGACTTCCTTGTGCTTTTCCTCCCCCAGCACATCTGGCTAACTTCAACTCTGTACCCTCTCATCTTTCCCCGGGGTTCCAAACAATACTGATGTGAATTCATTTTCACTGATCTGGGACTAAACACAGCATAAATCCCCTCTTGAAAACAGAGATATGTTTCTGCAGAACACAAAATTAGCATTCTCTCTCTCTCAAAAAAAAAGAGAAAATCTGACTGTCACTGGTAATACAGTGCATGATAGTCCTTTTTATTTAAAGGCATGGAAAAAACCAGCAACTTTTTTATCAAAAAGCTTTCCAAAAGTTTTTCTTATAACTGGTTTGTATTTGAACATGGCCACAGAGCAGTGCACAGTATCACTTCCCTTCCCCATGCATTCTGGATAAGAGCCATAATCAAGTAACAAACCTATTATTTAGGAAGTAAAAATCTTTTCATCTCCCTCCTTTGTTCCTATTCACCTGTTATATTTATAATCAGACACACTTCAGTTGACCATTGCAACCATTTCAGTCAAATTTTAATGATCAACCAAAACTCTTGGTATGTTTTCTAATAAACTTCATTATTTTTTTCTTCATAATTGTCTTTATTACTGTAAACATTTAAATCATATTATTGTATATAAATCTTTATCCTGTACAAACTGAGTCACAGAGGTTATAAAGTTCCTTCTTAAGGACCTTTCAGTGTCGCTTATTGCTCTCAGATAAAAAAAAAGTACAGCTTAAGGGGTTCTCAGATACGAGTCATTTGTTGGAGAATTTTGAGAGGAATAGTGCATATCTGTCTTGACCATATATGTAAAATGTTTAAGCAGGGCATAAGCAACAAGGCAGTATCTCAGACCCAGATTCCAACCTAATTAGTTTTCTTCCACCATTTAAACAGCACAGCACAGCTCCTGCTGAGTAAGCCAGCACATGAGCTCCATGCTGCCTTCAGCTACCGGTCAGCCTCACAAAGCACCTCAGTCTAATCCCGAGATGCCAACAGCACAGGTAGACGACCACGCTTTTCTTCAAGTTACAGCTGTCCCAACAGGCACCTGCATGTTCCAATTTATCTTTGCCCTCTAATGGCTCCTATAAGATCAGGGACCAGACCTCAAGCTGCGAGTGTGATCAAGATACTACGTCCATACTCTCTCAGACAAGGCTATTTAAGTTTGAGCCTGCTATTCCCGCAGTGCCCAGACCGAGGGTGACATCTGGTCACCATTTATTGGCCTTAGACAGACCCTTCACTATTCATCTCCCCATTCGAGCAAGATTTCCATTCATGCTGTGTTTCCCTAAATTAACTCCCCGAGATATCTCGGAAATGGTGAAGTACATTGGCCAGGCAATAAAGACTGGCAAAGATAAGGAGGAATTGCATCTTATTTTAAAACAAATTTAGCAGCAAACACATGTACTGATGTTCAGTACCAGCGCTACAGAGACAAGCAAGAATTCTTCTTGTCATTAAGTGATTCTCTATAGTAGTCATAAGCAATGACTTAAGTTCACAGGAAAAGTTGTAGGATTCTTTTTTTTTATTTTTACATCTTTAAAGTAATTAATATTTATTTGTTCTGTGCAAGGAGTTTAAACTACTCTGGGCCTTCGATTCCAGTTTGAGACACGGCTCCAATGGATATATACGAGTAAATAAGTGAGACTCCCACCTATTTCCCCTCTTTTGCTAATAAGTATAAATACAAAGCTTTTTTGCCACTGCTTCTTATTTATTGCACCACTTACTCAGAATTAAAAAAAAAACCTAAAACTCTTGCTATAAGGGACAGGAATATTTTTCTTCTGGCATTTGATTAGTCAGGAGAACAATTTAAGAAATGTGAGCTAATTAGCTTACATACAGACCACTTGCTCAGACATCAGCATCTAGATCAGCTAAACTGCATCAGTGGCTTATGGACATAGAGGACACGCAGCAAATTTAAAGAGGGAATTACACCTAAAGTTTGTAGGATCCCAGGGCTAAAATGAAGATAATAAGCAGGTCTGAAGTAATGTTGCTTTCATGACTTTTATACACACAGCCCGCTGCTTCTACCCATCCAATTAATCTGGTGTCCTAGAGGAAGAGGGTCTAAGTGCAAAATATCCGTGCCATTTATCTTGACAATTTAATCCCTTCAAACCAAATATTTTTCACAAAGTTACTGCTGAAAGAGACACAATTTCTGCTAATCTTCAATATTTAAGCAGATTAGGCAGGACACATGCCTAGATGATTCAAAGAGCAATCCTTTACCTCCTTACTTCTAGAAATCTATTTTTTGGAAGCTTCCCATCCGCTAAATTAGCTGTGCAGGCACAGGCAGCCCATGAAGATCTCATCTGACTCCTAGACTTTCCTGCCAACAGTGGGATCAATGCAGGCAGTAGGCACTAAAGCTGATATCCTTTACACTAGAGAAGGAAAAAAGCCTTTCAGTATGAAAGTAGTCCTGTTAGGGGTCCTTATGCTAAACTTTACCTTTGTTAATTTTCTAATCTAAGTTACCAAATGAGAAAAAGCAGGGATATCAAAAATATATATATATGAAGTAAACTCTGAGCTAGCTGGAGCTACGCAAGCAACTGGTCTGAACTGCCTCCTCCACAACTGGACAGAGTGCTTCAAAGGTTCTGAAAATGAATTTGCTGCTAACAGGCCCTTCTGCCACTGTTACTTAAAAGACAGACTAAGGACCCTGAAGCAACGTGCAGTCTCTCCTCACAGCAGCTTTTTAGTTTGTAATTCCAAACAGCATTCTGTATCATTTGTCAGATACTTCTCTATTTTAAGCTTTGCATCAGTAATGTGAAACAAAGGCAGCCAAAGGAACAGGGCATGCAAGCATATAGAAAAATAGACAAAACAAGCTACATTATCTGTTTTTGCAGCAACTTCTGAAGCTACTTCCAAAGCCATGACTTACATAGAGCACAAGTGCTTTGTGTAAGAGATGATAATGATCCAGTTCTAACTGAACAACTCAAAGGTACTTAAAACTGACAGGAGTGAGAGGAAGGAAGGAAGGAAAAAGTTAAAGCAGAAAGTGTTGACATTTATGTACCAAATGTGCTACAACAATAAAGAAGGAAGTAATATGGAAGTGACTGAAGAAGAGAAATTGGATTTTGAAGGAAGACAGAGTAAAGAACAACTACTTTTTGTGTAGGTGAAAATGAAAACTATTCTAGATACATGAAAAGCAAGAGGAGAACTGAAAGGCAAAGAGGGCCAAGGGACAGGGAGAAAGAGGACCAGAAAATGCAATGGACATGAGAAGGAATAGAGAAGAGGAACAGGAGTATGAGTCCTAAAAGACAAAAAACAGAACTCCAAGTTGACTTGAAAAACTGAAGCCAGGGGCTGAAAATTTAATTGTAAGACGGGAAGGCAGCAGTTTAAGAGCTTGCAGCAGGATTACATACAAGCTGCTGTGACAAATGGATGTTCCACTATTGCAGGTGAATAAACAGAGCAAGTAGTCAAGGCAAGGCAACTGGCTTCTCAAAGCATATCAGATAAAAAAAAAAAACCCACCAAAAAACAACCCCAACCCACACAGCTCAATTCTGAGTTTAACTAAGGCAAAGGGGAGCGCTATCTATGCAGCGAGGGAATGAGCTGGAAAGACTACAGCTTATCCTAAGTAACCAAAGGCAGGAAGAAAAGGAAAAAAAAAAAAATGTAAGCCTAAAATACAGAGGAAAAAGTATGGAGCCTGTTGCAGGCATTGTTCTCTATGAGGCAAGGGATGAAAGGTGAAAGACGACAGTATACAACAGAAGGAACTATTTTTCCTTCTTTTAAGTAAAGAGACAGATGAGCAGGAGAGCTGTTCAGAATCATGACAGCTCAAGAAAAGGCCTCTAAGAGTGACTGACTGCCTTTTTCAGGCAGCATAAATAAGAATAATGGTGGAAGAGACATACTAAGTAAGCTCCAGACTCAGAGTTGTCAAGAAGAGCAGAGGAGATATTTAAGAAATAGTTTGCAAGTACACTAGAAACAGTAAAGAGACAAAACAGCAAACCAGAAACAAGGAAAAAAAAACTCTGTCAAGTCTCAGTATCTTTTATCATGTGTACATAAAATACAGTTTGATTGCTACAAAGACAAAGCAGAAGTTGTATCAGGAAGGCAGAGAGGTCATTCAAAAAAATCTGATTTAATTATATACATTCAGCTCTATACACATTTCTTTATATTTTTTACTAATAGAACCTAAACTCTGAAGTCACCACTCCCCCATTTATTTTCCCCATACAAGGAAAGAACAAAAAGCAAACCAGAAAACCCTAGAAAACAAACCACATCACATGGCTACAAATGGGACTCTTGGAAGTTAGGTATGAACGGAATTCCACCTTACCTAGAAATGTATGAATGATAAACAGACTTAAATTACACCTAAATGGGAGAAAAATTGAAAGGAACTGTCAGCATGAAAAGTGAAATGTACAAAATACAGGAGGCAACAACTATAACCTTCCAAGATACCTTAAGCTTTTTTCTACACAATACCAAATCCTATTAAAGGATATTTGATACTTAGCACAAATACACTTCAACTCAGGAGTAACATTTGCTCATCTGTCCCCGCTTTTTCCCATTACAGGTACACCACTGCACTCTGAGTGACAGCAATGAGTATTCTGACTGTTCTGCAGGATCAACCTGCTTGATCAATCTTTCCGCAAGACAAACTTTCTTTAGTACACAGTATTTCTCATTAAAGGAAAACAAGCTCAAGATAGAGTGAAAAAGCATTTACTAGTGATACGATGATGTATACAAAACTCTACATCAGAAGAGTGACATGTTAAGCTGCTGTTAAGACTTTCACCCAAAGACCAAGCAATTTTGCATGCCTTTTACTTCTTCATCTGTGTCTTTGTAAAAAAAAAAAAGTTGATCTTTTAAGAACGAAATGAATGGAAGTCTGTCATCACTGTCCCAGCTTCACTGAATGTAAGCACTAACTTTACCACAACAGAAGGACTGAAAAACACCGATCAGAAGGAGCACTAATGCTTAAGGCCGATTTTTAAACCGGGTCTCGTGGACTTTAACATTCAGAGTTGAGGACTAACTTTTTGATTTCTAGCTGAGTAGACACGTGGAGTCTAACCTGCAGCCATCAGGACAACCAAAAAGAACAATTCTAAGAAAAAGAAAAAAAACAAGCTAGTTGAGACTTGTCAAACTAACGCTAAGTTGAAGTCCAGCCACAGAATATTTGAAATAAGACTATAGATATAAAATTATTATACAGAGATATCACTAAGGAGCAAAGGCACACAATTCAGAGATTATCTTTCTCTTTGTGCAGGTTGGAAGACAAAACTTACATTTTCTCAATTAATAGAAACATCAGCTTTTGTTTTAAGAGCAATTTGAGTACTGAGGAAGATGAAAATGTTGTAGTCAGAAGCTACGGTGGTTTCTGGTTTTTTTAATGTTTTATTAATCTTTTCACAAACTTCTATAACCTTAGTTACATTGCTCATGATTACAGTCTGTGTTACGACTAAGCACACAAAAATCATTACCTTAGGATCACTCTCTGCATCTTCCTCCTCTTCTCCCTCCTCTTCCCCTTCCAACTCCTATGACAAAATAGAGATAAACTAACAGAAATTAAAACAGGTTAAAAGTGCAACTTTTTGTAATGGAGAAATAACAAAATAGCAAATTATATTACCACTGTGTTCCAGAGTGTTTCAGATGTCAACATTAAAACTACTTGGGTTGACTTAAAAGAAGTCAGCATCTTCAAAATCTTAAAAGAATATTTTAAAAACATAGATATAAAGGATTCAGCATGGCTTAAGGCAACTTTCCTACATAGGTTGCTGCAGTCTCCCAGCAACTTTTTTTTTAACTTCTACATGACATATTATTTGGAATTTGACAGTTCTGGCAATATGTGTAATTTTGCTCCTTGTTTTGACCTCGTTCCAAAGAGTCTCTTTATTTGGACTACTGTGGATAGGCTACGTGTTCCTGCACAGGATTCTGCAGTATTTTCCACACTCTGTTGTACACACGTCTACATCCAAGCAGTAATGTCTCACACTGGAGACATACACTTCTATCAAGAACCAGCTTAAAAAAAAAATAAAAAAAAGTACAACATTTAGTCACTCAGCAGCCCAGAAGCCTGTACTGCAACTGGCAAAGACAGAAAAGAGACTGCATATTAAAGGCTGCCAGCTCACATCAGACCACCAGCTGAATAACTGCTGATGTACTCTATTATGGTAAACTTGATGACAGCCTGGTATGTACCTTTAACCAATTAGCAAGAACACCACAGTAAAAACAGTAAAATAAAACCATAGTTATCTGTAAAGTTCATTTAAGTGTGGTATTATTTGGTGGTTTTGTGCAAGGCCTTTCACTGTATGTTTGTATTCATACAACACTACTGTAAATGGACCACAACTCTTGGTATAGTAGAAATTCCAGCCTAAATTAAGCCCTTATCCAGGCTTTATCCGCAGCAGTTGCATGCTCTCCCTTTTTTACATTTATCAAGGCCTGGTCTTCAAGCTTATGACAACTAAAAGTTGACAGCTGAATTCCTCTACTGCCTAAGCAACAG